>CAJHNH020003520.1:0-66556 GCA_905116865.2 Candidula unifasciata | reverse complement strand
AAACAAGCAGGACTGGTAACCCCCACAGGGGGTAAAAATCACGCCCTGACAGGGTTGCTTGTCTCTGCATAGGCCAACCCTTGCGCCCAAGATTGTTTTTTGGGTTTTTGGGGATAAAAAGTTTTTAAAAAAAAAATTTTTAAAATCTTTTTTTAGGGCCTTAAGGCACATGGGCAATGGGAAAGAAACCCCTATTTAACAGACCAAAACAGCACAAGGGGGTTTAATTTTGATGCTTTAACCCCCCCGTTTTTACCCCCCCGGGGAACAACATCAGGGAAAAACATTTTTAGGCGGGGTTCGACCTGTGAAATCCATACTGATTTAAAAATCCCCCGGGGTTTTCAAATCGCAGTAAGGGGGAAATTTGAAAATAGGGCACGCAAAAATGACCCCACGTACCTTTTGGGTGGATAATGCCCATGTAAACAATCGGGCCCCGGGTAAAGTCTCCATGAAAAAATCATCTTTTTTTCCCTTACTTTTTTTCGGGGACCCTTTGTGGGGGAAAAAAAAGAATAGACCCCCCAACCCCCCAAACAATCAGTGTAAGAGCGGTTTAAAAAGGGAAAACTTCCTTATGAAAGGGAGTCTTTCCTGCCTAAAAGGGAAAGGGAAACCAGCAATCTGCATAAAAAGAAGTCAGATTTTTGGGAAACTGATTTGCACGCAACACTCAGGTTCTGGAAAAAAGGGAAAAACGTCCATGCGGGAGTGCAACCAAAAATTTTCGGGCATGAGTTTACATAAAGTGAAAAAAAAAGAAGAAGAAAAAAAAAAAAGAAAAACAATAATACCGATTGCAGATCATGTGTACGGGTCTCAGTACTCTGCTTTATGGGGAGTAAAGGGCCTTTTCAATTTTTTGGCATAAGGAGAAACGGGTTTAAAAGTTTTCATTTTGCTCCTTTTGGGTTTGAAATGGAAGAATGGGCCCCAGTTTTTTAGTATTTGGGGTAATTTTGGGATCGAAAAACGAATTGGTTTTCCTTAAAAATTTTTAATAAAATCGATTGGGTTTTTGTTAAGAAAGTACAGAAAATTTTAATTTTCCCGGCCCCCGGATAACATTATATTTAAAAATGCATAAAGGGGTTTTGAAAGAATAGGACAAAACAAAACTTAATTTTATAAAAAAAAGAAAATCTTTTGCAAATTTTAACCCTTTTCATTGAGAAATTAGAAAAAAGAATTTTTGCTTGCGAAAAACATCCCTTTTTAAAAATTGACTGTAAAGGGCCTGGACAAACAAGGGAGGCAGGCCCAAAAAAATTTCTTTAGGGCCCAAGAGATGTGGTTTTACAAAAAATTCTTAGAATACTTTGGGGCGCCAAAAAAAACCGGAGGGGTTTTTAAAAATTGCGGGGGCCCGAAGATAATTACACGAAAATCAGGAGACAGGCATCATTTTTTTGGCCCTATATGAAAGGGAAAAAGAAAAATTTGGCCACGGAAAAATCTGGGAAAAGAGGGATAGAGGAAAAAAACGAGAAAATTTCCCGACAGTCTTGTTGCATGGGATGGAGGGTGTGGCGCACGAACTTATACCCCCGCTGCAGTAATCGCAGATTATGGAGAGGCAAAAATTGCCCCCGCCAATGGGCGGATCTAATCTTTAGTCTGTCCCAGACAGGTTTTGCATTTGTTTGTAGGGCCCAAAAGGAAATTCTGGGGGTGGGGGGGGGGAAAGGACAAAAGAAAAAAGGAGTCCCAAAAGAAAAAGCTTTCGGGCGAAAGTAATGAGAGAGATCAAAGGTTTCTAAAACGGGGTTTCTCTCACGATTTATTTTTTCTCTTCGTTTTGAAGCCCCGCCTCGCTTCTGCCGGGGGCCTTGAATATAGCCGGGGCATAGATATTGACTAGCCATAAATATGGCCTAAAGGCTGAAAGGGGTTTCTGGGACATTTCAACAGGTGATTCTTATACGCATGGTGGCACTTTGTGTCACCGGGTGTTTATCTCTTGTGTGATGTCCTGGTGGGGTACAATTACATACCTCCCTTGACTGGGTTCCATCACGATTAAAATTTTTTTTTTTTTTAATTGTAAATTAATTATGTCGGCGTCTGTTGCTTAAGCGATGCGAACGCGCTTCGTAATGTTGGGGTGCCGGGTTCGATCCCTCCTGCGGACGGGTTGTCTTGAGATGGTTTTCACCGCGGTACATAGAGCCGACCGTGCAGTGAGCAATGGCAAACTACTGGACGTAAATTTGCATAGAAAAGCCTAAACAGCCATAACATGCAGGGGTTAGTTCTGCAACGTCCTGTAAAAGATACGCAACTAACAGTAGACAGTCAACGACCGTAATATGTCGCTTTTATCACTTTATGAATAGATAACAATAGACGGCCAATTGCAGCGGTCGGCCACTTTTATCACTTACCGAATGGACACGGCGAACGACCAGTCGCAAGGACAGGCCACTTTTATCACTTACCGAATGGACACGGCGAACGGCCAGTCGCGAGGACAGGCGATTGTTATCACTTACCGAATGTACACGAAGAACGGCCAGTCGCGAGGACAGGCCACTTTTATCACTTACCGTATAGACACGGCAAACGGCCAGTCGCGAGGACAGGCGACTGTTATCACTTACTGTATGGACACGAAGAACGTCTAGTCACAAGGACAGGCCACTGTTACCACTTACTGTATGGACACGGCGAACGGCCAGTCGCAAGGACAGGCCACTTCTGTCACTTATCGTATGGACACAGCGAACGGCCAGTCGCAAGGACAGGCCACTCTTATCACTTACCGTATGGACACGGCGAACGACCAGTCGCAAGGACATGCCACTTTTATCACTTACCGTATGGACACGGCGAACGGCCAGTCACAAGGACAGGCCACTCTTATCACTTACCGTATGGACACGGCGAACGGCCAGTCGCAAGGGCAGGCCACTTTTATCACTTACCGTATGGACACAGCGAACGGCCAGTCGCAAGGACATGCCACTTTTATCACTTACCGTATGGACACGGCGAACGGCCAGTCGCAAGGGCAGGCCACTTTTATCACTCACCGTATGGACACGGCGAACGGCCAGTCGCAAGGACCTGTGATGACGCCGTCCAGTATCCTGCTATTTGGCTCTAGGCTGCCGATTCCACACGTCAGGGGCGGCGTCACAATGATGCCATTGGGGTTCTTGACCGGACCTAGCAGAGACATTTCTATTTAATTACATGTATCTACAGTAAAGAGATATATATATATATTTTTTGGGCCTGTCTTAGTTTCTTTTCGTCGTTTAGGGAGATTTTTAAAAGTTGACCTGGGGTTCAAGGTTAACCTATTTAAAAATGAGTTACAGCAAATGCTTTAGATCTGGACGTTTTAACCTTTTTTGATTATTATTATTTTTATAAATTGGATTTAAAAAGAGGGTAATGTCGTATGGCAGTTTTGTCGCGCACCTTACTTACAGGATATTTTCACGAATCCCTCAGGTGCTCTGAGACAGGAGAGTTTTGAATGGTGGCTCTCGTTTGTCTAGAGGCCTAACCCTCGGTTCAAACTTTCCATTCAACCTGTCTCAGGGATGAGGTGACACGAGCTCTGACTCCACAGGGTTATTATGAACACTTGGGTACCTCTCGGCCAGACGTCCTCACCACAGATTGCCCCCAGACTGGATCAAAACAAGTCCAGTCGAACAAATAATCAACAGCGAATTTGACAAGACAACACTGCCTCTCTGAATAAGACAATGAAATTCAGTAACACGAAACTTTTCTACCAACTATAAGACTGTTGAACTATAACACGGTTGTAATTAATTTACTATAACAAAGTTAATGAAAAGCATCGTGAAGAATTAAAAGGAACGATCGAAACTGTGAAAATCGAACTCAAGGAAAAGAGTTCTTCTAAATAGACATATAAACTATCGGGTTCATCACTGCGGAGGAGATGACCTGACCATGAAGGCACATTTAGAGATGAGTTATCTTAGTCCGCCACGTCACTTATCTGATCAGATCTCGTAGCCCCTTAGCGTCTCAGAATGGAGTAATACGCCACCGAAGTTT
Organism: Candidula unifasciata; assembly: GCA_905116865.2. Classification (NCBI taxonomy): domain Eukaryota; kingdom Metazoa; phylum Mollusca; class Gastropoda; order Stylommatophora; family Geomitridae; genus Candidula; species Candidula unifasciata. The sequence goes on along the minus strand of CAJHNH020003520.1, from coordinate 62,512 downwards.
ACTGCACGGCTCCCTCGGACTGAATCAGTTTCTCCGGATGCTGGAAAGGAAACTGTCACTGCCGTACTTCCCAGTACGGCCACACATGAACGACTCAGCTTCTGGTATTAATCAAGGACTGTCATCTTACTTCACTGGACCGGATCAGTTTCGGGTGTTGATCCAAGAAACTCAATTCACTATTGAGAGACTCCGGCTCCAATGTCGTCCGCACATTCAACACCGTAATTCAGCATACGTAATCGCTTACTGGGTCGTGGCAGTTGAAACCACACTATCATACATAGACACTTGTTGGATCTTCAGAAAATCCCATTGTAAATAAAAAAGAGAATAAGGAATCTTGTCTGTATAACGGTCAATCGGCGAGACACAAGGAAAAACGCCTGCCTCCAAGACCGGACTGTAGAGAAGTGACGCACACAAACACGTCCCCTAACTACAGCAGTTAGCGTACGAATCCCGCTCACTAATGCAGTGCAGTGGTCAGACAATTTATTTAGAATAGGCGTAGAAAATGTGTCCTAACATGTAATTCGACACTCAAAGTCTAAAAGAGTCATTATCAAAGGGTTTTATAGAGATTTTTCCTATCAGGACTCCCCCACAACAAACGAACTATCTAACTATGCTTGGCCTATTCTAATACATAGTTACGATGACGAGTTTAGGGTGTTCAGCTTGTGGACCTTCCTACTGCGGCAGATGTGTGGATGCTGTCATGCGACAGAGCTCCCCCAAAAGGAGATGAGCGTCACGCGAATCGAACGACAGCATCACACATCTAACTGTCACCAGGTACAGGTTCCACAACATTGTCCCCATCCTCAGTCAGCACGTCAGCAGACGAAGGGTGGCGACTCAAAAATTCTGCTCCCACATTCTGTCCACCGGGAATATATTCCACTGTGAACGAATAAGGTTGCAGCAGAAACGACCATCTCATCAACCTTGGGTTCAGGTGGGCAGATAAAGCCAGGAACGCTAAAGGTTGATGGTTAGTCTGCCCCGTGAAACTCACACTATACACGTATAAAAAATGTTTGTGTATAAAAATGTGTTTTTGTGGACATTAAGTCCAAGTAATGTTTCACAACAAACAGAGGTTCTTCAGCCAAAATGGCAACTTGGAGGAACTTACATGTACTTCATCAAATAGATTGCGGGAATTTAGTCACCGAACTATGCATCTAGAACATCTCATTCGGTTAAGGAAGATTTTAAGTCATTCAACAAATCTCTAGCAAGAAACGCGACCAAGCTCACCGGAGAACCGAAATATATTCAGTCAGGGAGGATTACCGACTAGCAAGCAGAGCCTCCTCTCAAGGTACCTGCTACTGCTAATGTGAGATCCGAATATACGAGACTATTTTATATATCAAAAAGTTGAAGTCGGTAAACTAATATAATATTTAAGTTACCACATGACTCAACAATCCTTCATAATAGAAGGCATATTTCATTCAGACAGGGATTGGCTGCGCTATGCGGAGGTCCCACCAGGAACGAAACAAGGCTCTTTCGAGATCTGAATAAGATATATAAAATAAAATACCTTTATTTCACTGCGTCAAATGACGTACTTACATGACTAGGCATCTAGATAGCATTAACTTTTCCACGCAATAACATTGCCTTCAACTTCGTTACCGGATTAGCCGAATGAATAACCCCGTTCTGGAGATTTAACGGTGTTCTCCCGAACGTTTCCTCAGTGAAACGACGTTCGCACTGGAAGAGGATTCTGAGGACGAAATCACTCCTTCCTTCAACAAGCCGTCAACCTTCCCTCTCACAGACTCTTCTTTAGAAGGGGTGAATTGACGCGGGCGCTGGCGAATGGGTTCGTCATTCACCAACTTCGTATCGTGTTCGATTACCGAAGTACGCCCAGGCTTCTCCGTCAAAACAGAAGAACATTCTGACAAGAGACGTGCGAGCCGTTCGATTAGGGACAAGGAGAGAGTAGGGTTAATCTCTACATCCTTGTATGTTTCCCTGGGATGGAGAGGATCTTCTACCGCAGTGGTTTCTCCTCCGTCCACCTCCATTGCTACAGACAGTGTTAACATAGTCTCCGGTCCATTTACCTCTCTCTCATTATACTTTCTGAGAAGATTAATATGGTAAACCTTCGACTTACCCTTCACACTTATCTTGTAGTGCATTCTGGACACTTTTTCCAACACGGAATAAGGGCCTGCCCAAGCTAAATCGATCTTGGATCTCCCCGTTGGCAAAAGTAACAGAACTTTATCTCCAACATCAAGACTACGTTCCTTCGTCTTTTTGTTGAAGTGTGCTGCGTAACGTTGACGAGCACGATTCAAATTCTTATTCGCTAGGTCCCAACCTATCTTCAGTTTTTCCTTGAGTTCTTGCACGTACTGTGACGTGGTTCTCAAGGTCTCATCTGCATTTTCGTCCGTCCACGTTTTTCTGAGTATGGCCAAAGGTCCAGAAATGGGCCTCCCAAAAACCAACGTTGCTGGCGAAAAGCCGGTGGAAGCATTAGGGATTTCGCGATAAGCGAATAGTGCTGCAGCCACGTATTCGTCCCACTTCTCCGGTTTCTCTTGGGATAACCTCCTCAGCAGTGAAATCAACGTCCCGTTGAATCGCTCATTTTGGCTATTCGCTTGGGGTCGATATGGACTAGTGCATATATGATGAGATTTAAGAATTTGAAACACCTCCTCCATCAATTTCCCCTTGAACTGCGATCCGTTGTCAGTCAAGATTTGTGTGGGAAATCCTACACGAGTAAAGATGCCAATCAGAGCTTCAGCCACACTCTGACTATCTATCTTACGAAGCGGTACAGCCTCACCCCAGGCACTACAACTATCTACGAGGGTTAAGATATAGGCATTCTTCTTTTTCGTGAGGGGAAGGGGTCCCACCAAGTCGACAGCCACCCTCTCGAAGGGAGTGGACATTATGGGAGTTTCTCCCAGTCGAACTGGTGCAATCTTGCCTTTCGGGGCGACTCTTTGGCACTCCGGACAAGATTTGACAAAACGTATTATGTCCGTTGTCATACCCGGCCAAAAGTAATGACAGGAAATACGTTGAGTCGTGGCATTTATTCCCATATGGGCACTGTACGCGATCGTGTGACCCATTTGGAGAATTTGTTGCCGATATGGTCGAGGCACGACCAACTGACTATGCTCAATATATTGGTCACCCCCAACGCGGAAAAGCAACTTACCTTTCATAAAGTAATCATTTCTTCTCGGCGGAGTGTGACAGACAGGTAATTTTTTGAAACAAGCCCTAAGGGTGGGGTCAGTCTCTTGGGCTACCTTGATCTCGTCAGGTAAGGGATTTACGTGACTTTGATCTTCCGTGGCACTTTTATGTTGCGCACGGGTGGTCATCGCCGCAAGCTGTTCTGAAGGTGTAGGGGCATTCGTTAAATAGACATAACGAGCTCCTAAAATAAGAGGGAACGTACTCCGTTTCAAAACGGCCGCCTCAATCTCTCCAGTAACGTATCTAGACTTGACCTCTATCTTAGCTACCGGCAAGTTCATGGGTCGAGCATCAAGAGTTGCACATCTGAGCTCTATAAATTCACCTGTATACTGATCAGCTCTAACGATTTCAGGGGAACAGACCGCGGAATAGGACAACCCTGAATCATATAGACAAGAAATTCTCTTTTTATTAGCCCAGACCTTCTCTACCACAGGCGGCCTATTGGAACGGTTATATAATTTCTCTGCGGCAGACGAACCTACAGTCGTCAACATAGCTGACAATTGAGTCCCCCCTGCTGACTTCACCTTACAATCATTAGTGTGGTGGGAATTATTATTGCAATTCCTACAGTAGGGTTTTCTAGAACTATTGTACAACTGTTTCTGTTGCGAACTGCCAAATTTAGAAGGATTCTGGTGTTTTACATGGGATGGGCTCTTTTTGGGGGAACCTGGAGTTGGAGTTTTCTGACCGTTCTGACTATTCCTATTATGATTATGATGGGGCTTAGCTTTCCCAGAACTATCATCCTTATGGGCTAACTCGTACCGTTCGGCATGAACCAAAATGTCAGTCAATTTTTCTGCACCGTTCTCGGTGAGAAAAGTTTGCATTGACTTCGGTAGAGTGTCCTTTAATTGTTCGGTTAAGAACAATTCTTGCAGATCTTCGAAGGAAGCTTCATAGCCAGCCATTTCACGCCACTTACTCAGATAACTTTTCAATCTATCTGCAAACTGCGGATAAGTTTCCCCAATCATTTTCCTTTCATTTCTAAACTTATGCCTGTAACTAGCAGCATTCAACTCGAACCTTTTCAATAAAGCCTGGCACAGGGCTTCGAAGTCAGTATCGGAGCCAGTGGGCATCCGCTGAAAAATTTCATATGCCTCTCCTCTCAATCCCTGTGCCAGTTTTAAAGTATACCTATCTTTCTCAAGATTATATATAGTTGCAAGTTTAACAAACTTATCGATATACTGCTCAATCGTTTCCAGCTTCGCATCAAAGGCAGGCATAGGAAAATTCATGGCAGGTGTCGAGATGCAGTGAGTAGACACAGTCTCCATTTCTGAAGACTGAGATCTAGAAATCTGGCTATCTCTTTGTGCCTGAATTTCCAGCTCCTTCATCTTTATCTCGGCTTGAATTCTGAGTCTTCCGGACTCCAACTTGAGTCTCTCGGATTCCTGGAGTCTCTCGGATTCAATCCTGAGTCTCTCAGTTTCCTGGAGTCTCTCGGATTCGATCCTGAGCCTCTCGGACTCTTGGAGTCTCTCAGACTCAATTCTGAGCCGTTCAGATTCACGAGCCTCCATTCTCATTTCTCTTTCTGTGGTCTTAATCCAATCGGTCAACTCCCTTCCTTCCAGTCCCATCTAGACAGCCATTTCTTTCAGCTCTGGAATATAAATTCTGGACTGTGCTATGTTGAACTGCAAAGAAACTTAAAAGAAGATCCAACAAATATGCAACAATTTACGATAATAGTAAATGTTAAACACAAAACGCCAGTGGTGATACAATCAAAACAACTATACACAAGCCAGAAGAATAATTGTCACTACGTCAGAAAGACAATCCTCCTATCACTAGGACCAATAAAATCCTATAATGTGAAAACAGGAAGAACCGCTTGTCAAGGACTACTGAAACAACCTCTTATTTCTTCCTAAGAAGCGTATAAGGAATATATTCAAAGTAGTCACTAATTCTACCAGACAGCTTATCAATATGAAAACCAGCTGGTCAAGTGTCCAGCACAACTACCGAACACTCTAATTCACTGTTGACAAATTACAATTACAATAAACAAAGATCCCGGACGAGCGCCCATTTTACGATAATGACTGTCGTATGGCAGTTTTGTCGCGCACCTTACTTACAGGATATTTTCACGAATCCCTCAGGTGCTCTGAGACAGGAGAATTTTGAATGGTGGCTCTCGTTTGTCTAGAGGCCTAACCCTCGGTTCAAACTTTCCATTCAACCTGTCTCAGGGATGATGTGACACGAGCTCTGACTCCACAGGGTTATTATGAACACTTGGGTACCTCTCGGCCAGACGTCCTCACCACAGATTGCCCCCAGACTGGATCAAAACAAGTCCAGTCGAACAAATAATCAACAGCGAATTTGACAAGACAACACTGCCTCTCTGAATAAGACAATGAAATTCAGTAACACGAAACTTTTCTACCAACTATAAGACTGTTGAACTATAACACGGTTGTAATTAATTTACTATAACAAAGTTAATGAAAAGCATCGTGAAGAATTAAAAGGAACGATCGAAACTGTGAAAATCGAACTCAAGGAAAAGAGTTCTTCTAAATAGACATATAAACTATCGGGTTCATCACTGCGGAGGAGATGACCTGACCATGAAGGCACATTTAGAGATGAGTTATCTTAGTCCGCCACGTCACTTATCTGATCAGATCTCGTAGCCCCTTAGCGTCTCAGAATGGAGTAATACGCCACCGTACTTTACTGCACGGCTCCCTCGGACTGAATCAGTTTCTCCGGATGCTGGAAAGGAAACTGTCACTGCCGTACTTCCCAGTACGGCCACACATGAACGACTCAGCTTCTGGTATTAATCAAGGACTGTCATCTTACTTCACTGGACCGGATCAGTTTCGGGTGTTGATCCAAGAAACTCAATTCACTATTGAGAGACTCCGGCTCCAATGTCGTCCGCACATTCAACACCGTAATTCAGCATACGTAATCGCTTACTGGGTCGTGGCAGTTGAAACCACACTATCATACATAGACACTTGTTGGATCTTCAGAAAATCCCATTGTAAATAAAAAAGAGAATAAGGAATCTTGTCTGTATAACGGTCAATCGGCGAGACACAAGGAAAAACGCCTGCCTCCAAGACCGGACTGTAGAGAAGTGACGCACACAAACACGTCCCCTAACTACAGCAGTTAGCGTACGAATCCCGCTCACTAATGCAGTGCAGTGGTCAGACAATTTATTTAGAATAGGCGTAGAAAATGTGTCCTAACATGTAATTCGACACTCAAAGTCTAAAAGAGTCATTATCAAAGGGTTTTATAGAGATTTTTCCTATCAGGACTCCCCCACAACAAACGAACTATCTAACTATGCTTGGCCTATTCTAATACATAGTTACGATGACGAGTTTAGGGTGTTCAGCTTGTGGACCTTCCTACTGCGGCAGATGTGTGGATGCTGTCATGCGACAGATAATCCCCCCCCCCCCCCCCCCAAATGCTGATCACTTTTGACAAAATCTGAAGGGAAAAAACATCCACATACGCGTTTTCTTTTATTTCTAATACCAGGCTGTAGTCTGGTTTTGGGGATCTCACTGATACCAGGTTGCAGCCCAGTGTCGTGGTTTTGGGGTTTCACTGATACCATGTTGTAGCCCAGTGTCGTGGTTTTCTGTATTTGTCATGCGCTTCTCGGGTGGCTTCGGTGATAGATCTGTTTATCTTTTTGCAGTTTTTTGCTACACCGTTTATAAAGCTCTTTCTTATTCTTCCTCTCGCCTTCCTCTCAGATTTTCTGCTGCAAACAGTCTCATATGAAGTTGGTTTTGCTGCATTCTCACAAAATGGCTAAACCATTTCATTCTTTGTTTGTCAATATAATCCAGACATGATCTTATTCCAAATGTATCTCTAATGCTGATATTCGCAACTCTGGTCTCTTCTTCTGTTGTAATGACCTTGTGGAGAGCGACACAATCCTAACACATACAGTTATTACCTCTAATCACATACAGTCATGTTATACAACAAACATGTAGACGGACTAACAATAGATTTCCATTTTACTTATCAAAAATATTTTGGGAAAAACAAATACCTAACCTTTCCTATCAGCTATTGACTAAGCACGTTGGGTTCCCACAAAATCCACGGTAAGAGCTGCCCACTTTCCTGTCAGAAACCTTACTGTCTAGGGTTCGATTATTCCATTGGCTCTGCTATAGGCTAATGGCAGGAAAACACCGTACAAACACACTCAAGCCAAACACTTGTTGCAACACACACACAATCTTTATTACCAAAGATGCAAACGAAGTGGTGGTACACCTCAGGAGGAGTAGCGCTCCTTATTCTAAAACCAGGCCGCGTCTAACTTTAAAATCGCTTAGAGGCGCCTTTACACGTTCATGAAATAAGCTCTGAGCCGCTACCACTCTCCCGTACAGTGCCAGCTCAACCCGCTGTCTCTCGATGCCAAAGACGTTATGGCATACGCCAACGTGTAGGCCTAAGTGCGTCGACAGTGTTAACGCCACCAACAAAGCAAGGTCTGGCTTCTAGTTACAACTACGGAAACAGTCTAGCTACTACTTTACATGACACTCTGTAACGAAGGAAATACATTTAATGACACCACGAATAGAACACGCTACAGCTAATAACTACACTGGTACCTATCTACAAGTCAAAACAAACGGTCACTAAAATCTCCACTCTCGTCCCACGTCCAGTTTCTAGCAGTCTCCCAAGCAAGCGTTCAGCGTCCGGTCCAAAATGTGCACACCCGTGCGAAGTCCGCTGGTCAATGACCAAGCTACGCTTCGCTCATGCTCGTTTCTACGTGTGTATGCACGTACTGAGTTGCACTAAGGGTCGCAGGGTACGATGACGAGATTCATCATCATCATCCTGAACTGTCCCATAACAGGGCGAACCCTGACATCCTTTAACATGTGGTTATCTGCTCTAGTGCCCTATTGTTTCTCCATGATTGGCACTGATAATCAAAGTGTGTAATAACATAAACGAAACTTACTGACAAGACAACTGGTAATTGAGTGTCAAAATATTGATCCACACTTTGCGTGTATGTGTGTGTCCTGGTGATATCTGTTATTTTATCAATACTCATACGTCCTTTTCAGGACGTAATTTTTTGTTATTTGAAGCCCCACTCTGGCTTTTGCCAGGGGCCGCAATATAGGTAGGCCATAAATATGGCCAATTGTCTGAACGCGGTTTCTGGGACTTCTCCACGGCGATCCTCATCCACATGGTGGCACTTTGTGTCATCGGGTGTTTATCGCTTGTGTGATATCCTGGTGGGGTAGAAATTCATCATCTTCATCATCTGTTATTTTTGGTCTGACATGGGGAAAGCACAGCACAGAACAATCTCCACATACAACTGGAAGCACTGTTTTGGTCTTTCGTATGTTGATATTTTTTTTAGAATGAAAATGAAACAAATGTTAGTACGATATCAAAATTAAAACTGTTTTGCCTCTACTGGGTAGCATGGTTCACCTCCACAGGTGGAAATCCACCGGCTTAGAGGACAAAGATGGTCTGCTTTTGTGTTGACTACGTATATGGTCCGTCAAGTGCCAGTGGGCCTAAAATGGAGGATTAGGCATGGCAGAATATTAGCCTTTAAAGTTATTTTTGCCCATCACAATGCTTGGTAATGCAGTTTCCACATATGGAAGATAGTCTGCGGTTTCGCTGCCTGAGCTACTGAGTTTAGCGCTTGGTGGAGCCCTGTGAGCTGTTTTTTTTTTCTATGGAATGACTTTCACTTGTGCATCGGTTGTGTCGTGGTATTCAATATGGCATATAGCAGGTTTACGTGTGAGCTGGTGAAATACCTTATGTAATAATTCTACGTGTGCATAGCCTACTTATCTTGCCCGACTACTTCTATCAACGACAAACTTCATTTCTGGTGGTCACTGTTGGCTTTGGGAACTCTAGCAACTGAAAAGCTTTTTTTTATTCTTTTAATGTGACAGCGAGGGACATATCATTCTATTCGCACTGGCACAGGAACGGAGCAAGTGTGTGTATGTGTGTGGGGGGGGGGGGTATAAGTAGTTAAGTAGCAGTAGTAGTAGCAGTAGTAGTAGTAGTAGTAGTGGTGGTAGCAGCTGTAGTAGTAGTAATGGTGGTGTTGGTGGTGGTAGTAGTAGTAGTATTAATAGTAATGGTAGTAGCAACAATAGCAGCAGCAGTAGCAGCAGCAGTAGTAGTAGTAGTTAAGTAGCAGTAGTAGTTGTAGTAGTAGTATCAAAATACAGTAGGTACTCACCCTGTGGATTGTTGGCACAACATTTCTGGTCAACCCGCACACAGCCCACATAGTTGCTGTAATGGGCATATTCGAAAGTGCCCGCTGGACAAGGGTCCTTGTGACTCACACAAGCTCCTCCGTACCTCAGGTTGCTGGAGCACACTGGTAACATAAATCAAGTGGGAGTAAAAAAAAAAAACAAGTAAAGGACCCTTTTCCGCGCTTTCAGGGGTATCAGGCATATAGGGCTAGACTTATATTTTATAAACCGATCAGCACTTGATGAGGGTTGTTGTCAGCATCACACCGCGGCCGTCTTTATTTCCTAGGGCTTGTACCTGGTACGAGCTCAAGGCTGGGTTGACCTGGGAGTCAATTTCATTTTTGAATGAAAAGTCCTGATCCGTCTGGACCTAAACCAACGACCTTACGATTCACAGTCAAGCGTCTAGCCGCTACACCACAGCGACTCTCTAAAGAAAGTAGGGTGGGTGCTAAATATTTTCCTCGCCTGCATACTCACCAGACATATCTGCTTATTCTTCAGAAGAAATAATATACACGGGCGTCCGATCACACTACCTGGAGACCAGGGGGGAATTACTAGAAGTCCAAGTCCACGTGAAAAAATCCCAGCCCTTACCGGGGATTGAACCCGGAACCTCTAGCACTCAAGGCGGTCACCATGCCTAGAGACCACACAGCTCCCTTATTTGACAGTTATTTTCATTAGTTCGACTGCAGTCACCGCCCGCCCTATTTAATTCAATGGGGGATGACTAGATGTTCTGTAAGAGTCAACACTGATGGGAAAACACATGTGGACTTTTCATGAGTTTGAAATTGGTTTAGTTTTAAAACAAGGGATCAACATCATGGCACAAGGGTAGTAACCCAGAAGTGCTCCGTTCTACTTCTAACTCAAGTCTAAATCAGAAGAATTTAAAGACGCAGGGCACGAACTACTCCGGCGAGGATCCTGGAATACTTTAGATAGATTTTTAACTCCAAATTTTGCCCGGCAGCACATTTAGGCTACTCTTTTTGATTGACAACAACACTGTGATCTGGAATTAGTGCGGTTGTGTGTGGTTAGGAAACACAAGGAAGAACATGCAGTAGATCATACTTCTAATGCTAGATGTTAACACTTTGCAGGATTAGACAACATGCAGAAGAACATAGCAGGGATGACGACAGAAACTGAACTAGTGCATGTCGGTAGAATACTTAGTCGGCTATGGAACTTGTCCGAAGCAAGTTAAAGAATTTAAACATCTAGGAAGTGTGTTCTCCGATATCACGATAATGGATCGGGAAATAAAAAAGAATCCAGTTAGGTTGTATACCAACTTACATCTTTTTAAAACATACAGTCATCTTCAATGTCCTCTTTGCACTTTCGCATAGGTCGACCTCTGCCCCGTTTTCCATCAAATGTACCCACCATCAGCGTTCTCTCCAAACCACCGTGGCGCTTGACATGTCCAAATTACCTCAGCTTTCGGGAGAGAATGCTGTTTACGAGCGAGTTCTCCTTGATGTTAAGGTCCAAAAATGGTGAAAATATGGGGGTGATTGCTGTCAAGCTAATACAAGGAATTCCAGAGAAATTTGACTAAAAAGCTCAACAAAATGGGGAAGCAGATCCAGTAGGATGTCGACGCTTTTTTTTTCTACTGGTCCACGGTGTTCTAAGAACGTTCGTGAGGCCTTTCAGTTCAAATCTAAACCACTGCTGTTGTTCATGATGCTAAACCATGTGGATGTGCAAAGCAAGTGGAGACTACCACATTATATATTCCCAGAAACTTTAAACGGAAGTCAAAGGTTAAACTACGTAAACATTATTTTCTATGAAATGAGATTCCTGTGGAAAGCCGCCAATTCAACCAAAGTGAGAAATGATATTATTAGACAGGCTGTGGGAACAACATCATGCACTAAATTAATTAGGAACAAAAAGATCAAATGATTTGGTCATCTGGTTAGAATGCAGCTACAACAACTACCATCACAGGTGCTAGTTTGAGAAAGATCTGATAGGAAAGCAAGCGGTTGCGCTAGAAGAATATCTGTTGATTAGATTAATAATTCTACACTGACACAGAATAACAATACGCATTGCTACCTATCAAACATTGATCGCAAATTGTTTCTCCCCACCTCGCATAACGGTACATATGGAAACTGAAGATAATGATGATGCAGAAATCCTATGACAGTCTTTGGAGTTCTTACTATTTGCTTATATTTACAGTTGTCCTCGAGTTGTCGTTCTGATGATAAAATAAACAAACGCTACGTCCTGGTTCCTGTTGCAGCATAATTCAACACAACTCGCTTGATGGGATATGCTTTATTCAGTAATACAATAAAGCAAACAGAACTGTAAAAAAAAATATCGTGGTTCTATCATGTTAATCAAACAAGCCGCTGGCTGTTCTCTAGCGACCGAAGAAGCAGGACTTTTCAAACACTTAACATATCTAAGTGCGGGTTTAAGCCAGTGGTCTTTTCAAACATAGAGTTTATTCAAAAACCTATGTCGTTCTGGATTTCAGTGCGAATTACGTTTATTTTATGTGAGCTAGTTTCACAAATTATTGCAAACTTCGTGTGTGCCGCAAAACGTAATGATACGTTGGTTTTCAAAGTAATGGAGTGGTTAGGCCACACAAGCCAGAAGGATTTTAGAAGGGTTTTTTTTTTTTTTTTTTAACTTAAACCACCTAGGGGGCTCCGTGGTCTCGATGCATGGTGTCCGCCTCGAGTGCTAAAGGTTCCCGGTTCAATCCCAGTTAGGGCTGGGATTTTTTTCACGTGAACTTGGACTTCTAGTCGTTCCCTCTGGTCTCTGGGTAGTGAGATCGGACGCCCGTGTGCATTGTTGCGCACGAAAAAAAGAATCCTTTTGCTGTTGGAAACCGAAAATAGTAGCCTAACGGCGCTGTCCCGGCAAAATTTGGAGTTGAAAATCTACCCATAGTATTTTAGGATCCTCGTCAGGACTACAGAACCTGTACACTGTGCTGAACTGCTTTGGACGCAGGGTTGAGTTAGACGAAGAACGGAGCACTTATGGGTTACTACTCGTGTGCCATATTGTTAATCCGCTGTTCAAAAACTCAAACCACGCTTTTCTGCATGAGCAGAACTGGTTCGATTCGTTAGTTGGATAGTTTAAATTGTTACTATAAAAGACTACATCTGAGAATTTTAGCTCTTGCTGCCAATAATCTAGTTTCATTAATCTGAAGTAGCCGATTTTTCTGAATAAGGTCGACCCAGTCTCTAAAATAGCTAAGGATAATTTATATTTCTGGACATTTTGTTAGAAAGTAAAGTCGAAACATACGGGAACGGCTTGTCCCATCAAAATATGTTGAGACCACAAAAGGCTGAATGTTAAAGGTTGAATGAAGAATCGACATCACAGCAATCGGGACACTCCCACAAGTTCTCTGTCCCTATCTTCAGCAGCAAGTGAAAAGTTCAAATTCCTCTGGTATCAGCAACTAATGATTGTATATCGTCTTCCCCGTCCCTTGAGTGTTGAGCGTCGGCCAGATCCCCGGGTATTTCCCGCCAGCGCCATTCTCCTCAGACCGAAATGATATGTCTGTGCCTACGCACTGTTCACTCGCTCCCATAGAACCCTCACAATATCTCTGCTTGGCATACATCGAGTATCTGCCCGTTCGTATCCCAACACACCGGCATCACCTAGAGAAAATATCAAAAGGACGTTAACTACCCAGGACACTTTGCACGGAGCATGCCTGTCGCCTTCTCAACACACTCATTGATTCAGTTACAGTTACAAAATATGTGTATAGCTGATTCTCAGCATAGCGGAAGGCAGCAGTGATTACCTCTAGCTGTGGTATCAAATGCCAGGTTTTGTTGCACCAAGCGACGCCCATTCGCTTTTGCTATGAACCCCCATGCATTTGCCTGCCCCTCAACGAAGAGCCATCTGTATATACAATCACATCACCTATGTGGTAATTGTCATTAATAATTTCTTAAACTTCTGGTTCTGCAGCCTCAGCTGGCCAGTCCCTGCACTCTTGACCTAAAGTGATTGGAACCCTACACAATTCTGATTCTTGCTCGGATATCTTGACCCACTCTTCTCCTCGCCCAAATTTATCAAGCTTGCACACGTGTCTAATTGTGTCTTCAGCTTGAGCCATCCAAGACCATCCTCTTTTCAGTCGGTGACCCTTAGCTTTGCCTAGGGTTTCATGCAGGAGTTGCTTCTTGTCCGCAGCTACTCTGAGTAAGACTTTGCTTGCAGAACTTTGAGCCCATCTGCAATAGCCTAGTAGGCAGGGCACTAGTAGGCAGGGCAAATATATATCGCATTCATACCATGTCTAGCGGTTTGTTGCCACCTGTTTTAGGTCTTAGATGTTTGCTAGACAAATGGTTGAGCCTTCTCTGATGATGGTTCTAGGAAGAGTCTGTCTTGGTCTTGCCCGTTTTTCCCCCCTTCCGGTGTCCATATGAGGGCTTGATGAGAGAGTCTCTTCTTATCTATTCTGAGTGCATGGCTGATGTAGTTCCAGCGGCGCTTTCTTATAAAACTAGAATTAGTATCTTGCTTGGTCTCTTATATGGTCTCTTATTTGCGTATTGGACCTGAAATCTGTCCAGTGGATTCAGTATTCTTCTAAGATATCAGTTCTGAAAATTATCTTTTTTATTTTTCTAGAACTACCACTGCTTTCCAGCTGTCGCATCCATGAGTTCGCACTGAAATCACACAAGAGTTAAAGATCTTAAATTTTGTCTTTTTATGAATGTCTTTGACTTCCAGATGTTTGACAGTTTGTTAAAGGTATTTGCGCATATAGTACTAGAAGTCAATTTTATAGCCCGACCGACACTTCGTGGGTTATGTGGTCCGCATCTCACCGGACGCCTATACTTCCCAGGTCATTTATCTGCTCAAGACATGATAGACGGGAGCCAAAGACATTGTTTGACAACAACTTCGGCTCCTGTCCGGATTCGAACCCACGTCACTCGGATCGGCAGGTGAGCGTCAAGCTATGAAGGTGACAAATTATGAAAGTTCCCTTTGACGGTAATGTGCATCTGGAAAAGACGTCGCATTTAATTGTTTGAACCCTAAAGTATTTTTTTTTAAAAAGAAAAAAAAGCATATTCATCCTTATCTTATTGTTCACTTCATTTCGTGGGGAGTTCCCGGAAAAGTCTAAAAGTAAGGGGTGTTAGGGTGTAAAATAAACACCGACACACTAAAAAACCTAAACCCCTCCCCCAACCTCCACTACTAACCTCCCCCCCCCCCCTACCCCCATCCCCTAACACCCCATAATATTAGACTTTCTCGGGAACTCCCCACGAAATCTCAGAGTCCCAGCGATGGGGTGAATAAAAAAAAAAGCATCAAAGAGTGTATGAATTAAGTAGAATATACCTGACGCACCCGGTTTAATCAAAAAAGGACCATTCGTAACTTCAGAGAGATCCCCAAACACGAGACACTAACGAAATTCCCAGCGCGTACTGTATTTGTTCTTGTATTTGCAGACACATCAGGGGAGTTTACTCAGTAGGTCAATGAGAAACTGCACAAAGACGACAGACTTCATGCTGGGAGATTGTGTGCTCCAGGTCCAGCTTGTACACTTAAACCTGTCTTTCTTCTCGTTTGCTGGCAGCCTTGAGTGGCCGGGATGATCCAGCACGATATGGGGGTATGAGGCTAAGTTGCCTATTGCATCCTTATCCGGCAAACAGTTTGAGTGCTGAGTCAGAATTAAAAACAGCAGGAGTGATGGCTGTATCCTGGTGCTTTCCCCCGGCAAAGTGTCATGGATTGTTGTATTTACCATTGCTTCCTGGAGCTGAGTTGGCATCTTGGTTACTGGGTTTGCATACCAAGACATTTCTCTTCTCCGGGGGATGCCGGCGTGGTGAGTGATGAACAGGCAGATAGATTAGCCGGATCTGCACCACTGTGTGGGGAATTGATACATGACAAGGTAGACGTGGTCAAGGCCTTTTGGAAACAAGCAACGGAATCAGTGGAGAAAAAGATTGTTATCCCCTGGAGAGGATGAGACACCTGGTGTAACTGATTTCTTATGTTACTGGTCCATGTCGCCATTTAGAGATGGAGGACACACAAAAGAAGTCAGCATATCATAAAGTCAATTATCCATTTCTCAGGCATTGAAATGTAATGGGTTAATATGGGACAAGGTATATTTTGCGCAGACCAGTTGAGTCACAGATAGGAATATGACTAATTTACAAACAACATTTATACCTCCAGAGCATTTCTATGAAGCCATCTTTAGACTTTGTTGACCTTGAACCTGGTGGTTTGGGGGGAGGGGGGGGGGGGGGCAGGAGGTACTCTTCTAAAAAAAAAGTGTGCAAACTTCTTCTTCTTCATTCATCCATCCGAAGATGTGAACGTTTACAGAATAGCTGCAATACTTTTGCGCCTTTCGGCCGACACATCCTACTTCTGTTGCCACGATTATCCTTTCCCGGAACTGTGCATACTTGAATATCACCGCCATCTTGCTCGTTCATTTCTTGGCTAAATATCTAATAGCCATGTGTGCAGTCTTTGTTGGCTAGATAGTTTATGCTTCGTGCGAGGCTCCCCACAGGTGGCCAGCGACTTGACATAAGAGAAACTAGGCCAAAGACACATTTTTGTTTTTAGTATATAGAAGCCATGAGTTGTTAACACCAAGGCTCGGTACTATGGATATCGCAACCCTTCGGCCTTAATTCCTTAATAGATACCGTAAATCTGGAAGAAATGTGGCTATTCTGCCTACCCCCGGGCGTGAACCCAGACCACAAGGAGTTCGTCACCTGGTCACCGCGCAATCCGGTTTAGCCAACTACGCTAGCGAGCCAGGAGGTCAAAGACAAATGAAATACAGACCAGACGAAGAAGACGACCCCCTCCCCTTCCCCCTACTTTATTCAGGTTTGAGGTTCTGAACAACGGATCAACGCCATGGCACACGGGTGTAACCAATAAGTGACCGGTTCTCCTTATAAATCAAGTCTGAGTCCGAAGAAGCTCAGCACAGTGCACAGGCTCTGTAGCACCGGCGAGGATCCTCAAACACTTTGGGTAGATTTTTAACTTAAAAATGTGCGCGGGCAGCGCCGTTAGGCTATTCTTTTCGATTTCCAACTGCTGAAGAATGTTTTTTTACGTGCGCAACAATGCACACGGGCGTCTAATCTCACTACCCAGAGACCAGGGGGAATTACTAGAAGTCCAAGTCTACGTAAACAAAAATCCCAGCCCTTAACGATGATTGAACCTGGAACCTCTAGCACTCGGGGCGGACACCATACCTTGAGACCACTCATCCCCCTAACTGTATTCAGCTTATTATGTTTAACTCATTCTACTTCGCTGTCTGTGGCTTAGGCGTTGCGAAAGTGCTTCGTAATGCCGGTATGCCGAGTTCAATCCCTGCTGTGGACGGTTTGTCTTGCGTTGGCTTCGACAGTGGTACTGAGAAATGACCATTCACAGGCAACGTCAAACTAGTTAGTTGCCTATCCTTTACATGACAATGTAGAACCAACCCCAGCATTTTTTGGCTGTTGTGGTTTTCCTATGCACATTTACGTCCAGTAGTTTGCCATTGATTTATTGACAGTCGGTTTCTCGATACCACTATCGAAACCAACGTAAGGTGATGGAGTTGTTCTGTCGGAGGGCAAAATGAAACATCCTAACCTGCAAAGTCCGTGGTGACAGAACTAGTCATGCGGTTTTCTAATCTCATGCTCACCACCCCATGTTTATACCGCCCTAAAAAAATCGTAACGACACTGACTTTTTTTTTTAAAACTCAGCAGCAGTACTGTAGAAAAGGAGTTCACAGCTATTGATCGACACCCATTGAAGTCTACCAGTGCCAAACTTTAGCATTATTTAAAGTCCATATACGTAAAATCGTGGGCTCTGTGGCTAAGTCGATGCGAGCGCTTCGTATTGTCGGGGTGCCATGTTCGATCCCAGCTGCGGACCATGCGCCTTGCGTTGGTTTCGACAGTGGTATCAGGGGGCCGACCCTTCAGTGAGCAAAGGCAAACTACTGGACGTAAATTTGCCTAGAGAAACCACGCACAACAGCCAGGGGCTGTTGGGATTGGTTCTGCAACGTCCTGTAAAGGATACGCAACTAACCTGTATGTCTATACGTAAAATCACCACTTCGATGAAATGCCAGAGAAAAGCCACTAAACCACTTAAGTGAAAAGCGGCCCGGTTCGCTAGCGTAGTTGGCTAAACCGGATTGCGCGGTGACCGGGTGACGAACTCCTTGTGGTCGGCTTTCACGCCCGGGGGTAGGCAGAAAAGCCACATTTCTCCAAAATTTACGGTATTTATCATGGAATCAATGCAGAAGGGTTTTGATATCCATAATAAGGGTTAACAACTCATGGCTTCTGGAAACTAAAAACAAATACTGTTGTATGCACTAATCATAGATCAGCCACAAGAACAAGAGGACAGACACGAACAATGGATCGACAATACTAAAGACACTTTAGACCTTCACGGAAATACAATAGCCAGTCTCAGCCATCGTAAGCTGGATCGCAAATTATTCCTCCTCACGGCGCTTAACAGCAGAAGTCTTTTGTGACGATGATGTCTTATAGAAGTAGAGGTTTGATATAGAGATTATGGAAACATTTATCAGTGTTTTAAAATCGCTGATTGTGACGGGTGTAACTTCATTGTGACGGGCGTATGCTTGAACCTACAGTGTGACGTGCTGCAAAGGCTGCGTGGTGATGTGCGTCGTACCAAAGTGGCTAGAGGCGTCGCAATGTAACAAAATGGCATCAACACTTAACATGCCACTGGCCAAGAGTAACACAACATGATGAATGTTGAAGCTTCCAAACGTAGCGGAACGAGAACTCTTTTAAAGTTCCATTTGTGTATTGACAATTAGCAATGATCAACACAAGGAGAAATATGCAAGTAATATTTCATACTTATTCAAGCACATCAACAAAAGCCCGCTCGAACATCCATGGACTGATATGTCCTCACGATAGGTCGCAGTCCGACCTTGAGATCCAAACAGTAATCTTTGTCTTCGGTTCCGCAGTCTGAATTAAGCAATGAAAGTATACCGGCTTACTGCCGAACTGTGACAATTTACCAGCTTCCTGCTGAGGTCTATATTGGAGTCCCGGGGTAAAACGTCCTCAAGGATCCAACTTTATACCATGTTTGCTTCCGTGGGATCCCGGAGTAAAGCGTCCTCAAGGATCCACACGTCTGTTTCCTTCGGACTGTAAACATCAACTCTTAACATGGCATCCCGGGGTAAAGCATCCTCAAGGATCCAACTTGATTATCATACCTTCAGTGGCATCCCGGGGTAAAGCATCCTCAAGGATCCAACTGATTAACATTCCTTCCGTGGCATCCCGGGGTAAAGCATCCTCAAGGATCCACACCAAGGCCGGACCAAACGTCCGCCTTGGTCAAACTTCGACTTTCATCTCCTAGAATACAAATTCCTTCACAACCTGACGTATTGTTTTGACGTCTTATTTGCTCACTCAGTACTGGTGCGTTCTGGTGCGCATCCGCACTCGACACTGATCTCATTACCTATCAGTAAAAGTAAAGGAATATTGTCCAACCTTTGGCAGATTGTCAGTATAGTACTAGATGCATGGTTGTATAGGCCAATCGACAGCAAAAGTAGGTT
Source organism: Candidula unifasciata (assembly GCA_905116865.2). Classification (NCBI taxonomy): domain Eukaryota; kingdom Metazoa; phylum Mollusca; class Gastropoda; order Stylommatophora; family Geomitridae; genus Candidula; species Candidula unifasciata. The sequence continues at coordinate 43,219 of CAJHNH020003520.1, read as the reverse complement.
CTGAAAACAACCCGCATCCATGCGGATTGGAACCCTGGACTTTACCAACAAACGTCAAGCCACAAGGCTACCGCAGCTTTCCATTTATTTGCATCCTATCATATTTTTAATGAACATACATTAAGCTCAACCTATCGATCATAATTATCATCATACAATCACTAAATAAAATAAAGTAATGCATGATTTTTAAAACACATACATAATGTAGCATGATACGAGTGTCACTTACATGTTGTCTGAGCTAACACTTGTCCGTGCAGGCAAGCTATAGCCGTCCAGAACAGAAAAGTTGTGCAACTCATCTCGCGCTTTTCTACTTATTTAATTCCAACAAACTTATGAGCAGATTCCTGCCCCAGTGACGCCAACCAACAGCAACAACCTGGTATCTAGCAATGACAATACCTTATCAACTATTCCTGCTTCTATCCTAACTTCCTGTCTCAACAAAGATGCGCAGTAGACGAAACCATTCCAGTCCTAATAGTTAAAAGGAAGATACTACTGGAGAAACCAGGATGTGACTGTTTAAAGCTCGAGTTAGTGATTTCTTGCAACACGTTCCGGCAACTGTGAGAACACACATAGATGCACAAGCAGTCTCAGGTTAAGGTGCGGTTTCCGTTACTTTCACACTTGTAGAAACGTTCGTCACACTGTGGAGAAAGGAATAACCTGCCCGAGGCCACCAGCCCAAATGTAGGCCCACGTATTCCATTGAAATGCCTGGACTGCTTCGATTTGTAAATAGATGGTAGGTCTAAGGTAAACATGAGATCTGTCGTGAGATGCCTATTGGAGTAGAGTAAACTATAGTAGACAAGTAGGGTAAAGTTCATTACACTTAATTTCTACAGGAATTTAGGTTATAAAGGTGGTCCTTTACTGTAAAAAGCCTTTTAAAAGCCTACGATGTGGGATAGTCAGTTGATTTCCTCATTGTCATTCCTTTCAAGATAACTTCTAGAAAGATCTAGAAATAGTCTTCAATTCGTTGTGTATGTGACTGGAACGACTTCAGATCTCTACTGGTCGAAACAACTCGTGCAACTTCATGGAGTTGAAGCTTAGGCTATATTCCGTTACGTTAATCGTAATGTGACAGGACATAATCATAAATGCCGATGTACTGGAAGGAGCCGGTATTACAGCAGTGCTCTTGGTGCGCAGTCTACGAAGGCTCAGGTGGCTGATTCACACCTGGAAAATGGCAGAGCTCCTAAGGACATCCTCTTTAGTAAATTAAAGATGGGTAGATGATGTCGAGGCTAACCTCTACTACGATAGAAAGATGAGTGAAAGCGGGACATGAATGATACTGGTACTGAGACTGATTCGTGGAAAAAAATACAAAAATAGCGCAGTATAACACTATCGTCTGGAAAGACGGAAAGGTGCTAATCAAATGTAAGGCTTTACTTTGGTTATGTACCAGCATTCAGTTACTTTGCTGCTTTTGACCTTCAAAACCAAAATGAAGCCCAGACCTTGACCCAGCTCAAGTCAAGCCAATCGAAATGGTTGCAGTTATTTTCCCCCTTGCATCTGAACAATATTACAGGATATCCAACTGAAGCCTACGCCTACCCTTTTTTGCCTTTTACGACATGCCAGCAGGGTACAGTTCTGCTGTACCCCCCCCCCTACCCTCTACCGTCCCCGTTCCCAGGCATTATGATAAGACACAGGTCGTTAACATCTGTATATATTAGGATAACATTAAAATGTGTTTGCATTATGGTAACCATAGGGGTTGAGTGTCAAATGGATGGTGAGTATAAAGCTCCGCTATAAGGATTTAGACCAACGCGACTACAGAGCCTCCGACATTGACAATGACACTTGGAAGAACACAGCTGTAGATTAACTGCTATAGTGGTAGGCGGTGAAAGACGGACTGTAAGACTGCATAATGCTTAACCCAGCGAGCTATAGAGGGGAGACATCTAAGAGAAAACTCGTCTCTGTATAAGCAAGGCCGTCTTCCACATAGGACTTGGGGCTGATGACATCAACTATAGTGACGTCACCACACAGGGCTAACGATACAAACATATACAACTTTCAGTAACACTTTACAACTGCCTATTGCTAAAATGTAAAAAGAAAGCAAGGTAACTACACGCCTAAAAATCGGAGTTCCATTATTCAGTTCACTCTGAGAAACTATACACGCGTGGTAGCAAACACAATTCAGATGACCGGAAATGTTACTTTGTCTTTCGTGAAGACGGTCGTGGTATAAAAGAGTATCAATGTTTTTTTTTTAATACTATGTGACAGAGAGTGTCACTCCCGAAACTGACTTTACATTCATAGCAGACGCTGTTGAGAAGACCAGCGGCGCAGCGCCACAGTACCTAGGGACTGAGGTTGCCTACGATGCTGTGCTAACTCCTCTTTTCTACACCGATTTGCACAGACTGTAGTGACAGTTGTTGTTGTTGCTGATGTTGTTGTTGTGATGGTGGTCGTGGTAGTGGTTGCAGTTGTACTGGTACTGGATAGGTGATGTGGTTGCTGTTACACTGGCTACATTTAATTCTCTGTACAAGTTTATGCTACCTATTTAAGTCTGGGTGGACACGGATGCCTAGCTCAATTTAGTTACAATATTTCGTCACACGGTGACTTTCCCATCCTTCGGAGAGGATGGTATGACTGGGGGAGGGGGGGGGGGTATGTCAGACACAGTTAGCTGAAAGAGCTTAAAATATTATTTTAACGTTCTTATTTCTTATCTATTTATATTTTAATAATTTCGCCAGGTGATGATTTTTCAATCCCTCATAAAGGGAGATATGACTGGGTCGATGGGAAAGGATTGGGGGGGGGGGGGGATATGACAGACACTGTTAGCTGAGAGCTATTTTCTTTCCTCTCCATTTCAGCATTCTGGGCCAGTGCAACGCGTGGCCAGGTACAGCTAGTATATTTATTTATATATATATTTAGCAAGCCAGATGAGATTGAAGAAGTAACTTAAATACAACACAAACTAAGTTTAAGTTAGTTGTTTGTTATTTCACAGAGCAATTTTACGTTAAATGGTTTGTCGTTGATGAAAGTTATGCTGTATATACCACTGTCGAAACCAACGCGACCGTCTGTGGCCAAATCGTCCGACGCTGGAATCGAACCCGGCACCACGGAAGCACGATGTGCGTTTGCAAAGCCTACGCCTCAGACACCGACACACACACATACTCACGCGCGCGTACACGTGTGTGTGTGTGTGTGTGTGTGTGTGTGTGATTGTAAAAGATTAAAAAAAATACAACATACTTCATGTACATCAAAGACAATAGAAGAACACTAAAGATTCCTAGTAGCAAACTTTAATTGCAAAGATGGCACCTGATTGATTTATTGGTGATAAAATAACGTGTACACAGAAGACAGCGGAATGTATGTCCGGGTCATTCAGAAGATATAAGAATAAAAACCTAACAGAAAGATAAATATAACTGCAGTAGAATTAATTTGAATAGAAATGATTACACATTTTTTTTAAAAGGTTATTAGGTGACATACTTGGAAATCACAGCTAAGGAAGAGAGAGCAGACTGCATAACTTTTACATCAGTTTCGTTAAAAAAAGAATTAATAAGGTAATCAAATAGCAAAGAGGGTTGATAAGTTACAATTGCCATTATACTTACGACCTGAAACACATGTGGAAGAAGTGTGAAATTGGACAATTCATCGTCATTTATCAGGTCTTTTGCAGAACGTTGATTTCATCACGGTCTGCCTGAAAGAAACTGGGTCTCTCGTCAGTTCTCCCGCGTCATGTACTTTCATATTCAAGAATTCACTTATATCCGGTACCCATTTCTGTGTTGGTATGAGCCTGTCCCTCCTTCCTGGTACCATGCTTTATGCTTTTACTTTTTTCCAAATGGCCCTGGCGCTTGATAGACCAAAATATTTCAGCTTCTGAGAAAAGATGCTGTTTATGAGCCAATCTTCCTTGATGTTCACATCTTTTAAAATATCAGTATTTTTTCTCTTCTTTGTCCATGGTATTCTGAAAAAATTTTTATATAGCATTCCAGCTCGAAAGTCTGATTTTCTTGCTTAAGGACTAGGAGATGGTCCAGGACTCACATCGTATGTTGCTACAGGGAAGATGAATGCTCTCCAAATTTCACTTTCGATTGCCTTGCTGGCGCTTAACCATCGAGCATTATTGCTGTTTAATCTTTGCACGGCTATGGTCATCCTCCTTTGGATTTCTGTCAAACAACTAGAAAGTGCAATTGTACACTGTGAAGAGACAATCAAACGAAATAACATCTCAAGACAAAGCGAACTGTCAATGAAACTACTATTGAGACAAAGTAGGCTATGCAATGATAAGTAAAAAAGTGAAGGACCCTTTTCCACGCCTTTAGGCGTATAGGGCATTTATGACTAGACCTATATTTTTATAGACCAATCGGCACAAGATGTGTGATTTGGTCAGCATCAAACCGGCCTCTTTTATTTCCCGGGAATCACCCGGTACCCATTCAAGACTCGGTCGACCTGGGAGCCAAGGTCATTTTTGAAAAAAAGTCCATCTCCGCCAGAGAGCGAACTTACGACCTTCCGAAGCGCGGCGAGCGTCCAATCGCTCCGCCACGGCGATTCTATGCAATGATACCACAGTTTAAATAATCACAATTAAGTCACAACAGACACACCGAAGACAATCACATGATTTCACATTTGACAGTTTAATGAAACTCAAACGAAATCACATTAAAAAGTTAAGAGAAACTCAAACGAAATCCCATTTGACACTTTAAAGAAACTCAAACGAAATCACATTTGACACATTACAGAAACTCAAACGAAATCAAATTTGACATTTCAGAGAAACTCAAACGAAATCACATTTGACACTTTAGAGAAACTCAAAGAAATCACATCTGACACTTAGAGAAACTCAAACGAAATCACACTTAACACTTTAGAGAAATTAAAACAAATCACATTTGACACGTTAGAGAAACTCAAACGAAATCCTATTTGACACTTTAGAGAAACTCAAACGAAATCACATTTGACACTTTAGAGAAACTCAAACAAAATCACATTTGACACTTTAGAGATACTCAAACGAAATCACATTTGACACTTTAGAGAAACTCAAACGAAATCACATTTGACACTTTAGAGAAACTCAAACGAAATCACACTTGACAAAATGCCAATGAGCAGAACTGCATTTATGTATCTAGCCTAATAAGCTTCAGCTTTGGGTCTCAGAATCTGCAAGAGCTTCCTAAAATCTTTTTTTTTTTTTTTACACAAATTAAAGTTCCCTACAATACGTATTTTTTAAATGCAATTTTCTTTTAATTTTCTGTATCATTAGTTTTCCCATACATTTTATAATTGTACTGATATTTAAAAATTTTTAAAATATTAATTATTTTGGCTATATTATCTCAGTCTTATGTGGTTTTGCAAACATTATTTATTATTTCTTATAATAAAAATTAAACAGCAGTCTATTTGCATTATCCATTTATTTGTTTGGCGTTTTTTTTTTTTTCAATTTTTCTTAGATCAGCAATTGCGTGGATTTTTGTCGTGGTATGGGGCGTCGCAAGTCGACCCAGCATAAAATAGGTACCAGGATGGCTTTCCTGGGTAAGTAAAGACCACATTACCAACCGAGTGTCGATGGTCTGTAAAAATATGGGGCGCTCTTCCCATATGCCGGATGCGCCTAAAAGGCGTGAAAGGGGATCTTTACTTACTCAGGCGGCGTGATATTGACCACATCTCCCATCTTGGGCCGATAGGTCTATAAAAATATAGGTCTAGCCCTATATGCCCTATAAACCTAAAGGCGTGGGAAAAGGACCTTTGTTTTACTTTATTGAGATCAGCAGGTGTAATCTTAAACTATAGGGCCCCGTGGCTTTGTAAAGCTCAGGAACTCATCAAGTCCAAATCCGGTCCTGCCCATGAGGATGTTTCAATGAGCAGAAAACATAATAAGAGCTATCATCGTTGAAGCTAGAGTGAATCCCAGAAACACCCAGAAGAGAACTGTATCTACGGCACTTCCCACATCCTTCCACGTGACTAGCTCCCATTCTTCGGCATTTGCGTCGACGAACTCTGGGCTAAGCTTCAGAAACATCGACTTGACCCTAGACAGCTCATGATACTTGCGTGTCATGTTTGATCTAGACGTCATAGTTTTGACATGTTGCCCTTGTCTATGAGAGCGATCTCTTTCCATTTTGGGCTCAATGAATGTGTAATCGTAATTGGAGTATTTGTTGCTTCTGCTGAAAGTGCTGTTGGAATAATGGTGTCCATTTTCTGAGAACGTTTCGTTCTGAGGTGATCGTGAGCTTTCATACCCATGACGATTCTCCTGGCTGCAAGGACAAGGTTTGAGAATGTTTCGACTGCGAACCTGGCGCCTGATTTCTTGAAGTTTGTAGTGTAGAAGGCACTTCAGGAAGTTTGGTACAGGCTTGTCGGTTTCATGGTGGAAGAGGTTCATGACGACTCCAGATGACAGGACTGAGAGAGTGCTGAGTGACAGCAATGTTGTTAGGTACACCGCTGGAGGAGAAAGGAACATCATTAATGGATATTTTCAGAGGGCAACAAATGGATGCTCTAATAAGCAGCGAACAAGACGAGCGGAGAATGGATAAAGTCAAACACCCAGACGGACAGAGAGACAGACCGGCGGGGGCTACATATGAAATATATATTAGATATTTTGAATAGAATAACAGTACTACAAGAAGAATATGGGTAAATAAACAGCTATATGAGGACAAACGAGTAGATGGATGGAAGATGTCAGTTTATAGTTAAATAAACATTTATAGGGAAAGAAAAATGTGCATACATAGAGAGAAATTGACGGAAAACGAAACCAAGATAGAAGATAGACATCAAGACACAGGGGCAGACACAGACAGAGGCAGACAGTGACAGACAGGGACACAGTAAGAGACCAAAGACACACAGATAAACAGAGACAATAAATAAAATGATAGAGATGGAGAGATATAACAGAGAGGGACAGAGAAAATGAAAACAAATGCGCATTCAGATAAACACACACACACACACACACACACACACACACACACACACAAGAAACAAGAAAATAAAAAGGGCAAGATTTAGATGCAAACAGAGAGAATATTCATAATAAACGAAAAGTATAGAAGAGGAAGGGGAGTTCTGATTCAGGGGCTGAGTGGTCTTGAGTTATTGTGTCCGCCTCGAGTGCTGGAGGTCCCGGGTTCAAGCTCCGGTGAAGGCTTTGATTTTTTTTCTCGTAGACTTCTAGAAATGTCCCCTGGTCTCCGGGTAGTAAAATTAGACGCCCATGTGTATTGTTGCGCTCGTTTTAAAAAAATCCCTTCGGCCGTTGGAAATCGAAAGAAGTAGCTTACGGCGTTTCCCATGCAAAATTTGGAGTCAAAAATCTACCCTCACTGTTGTAGGATCCTCACCGGTGCAAGCGTTTCAGACTCAGGTTTCAGTTAAAAGTAAAGAAGAGTAATTATGGGTTACTGAACTTGTGCCATTGTGTTGATCCGTCAAAAAAAAAACATAAAACATAAACATAGGAGAAGGATTGGAGAATATATATACACACAGAGAGAGAGAGAGAGAGAGAGAGAGAGAGAGAGAGAAGAGAGAGAGAGAGAGAGAGAGGGGGGGGGGGGAAGTGAGAGTAGTGGGGGCGGAGCAAAGCTAAAGACAACATTTGAAATTACCAATCATTTTATAAATTACCCAGATCTGAAAGAAACAACGGACTTTGAAAATCTACTTTATTATGGGTTGTCACCAGAGCTATGGCGTTCGTGATTTAGGGGAATTTTCGCCACCCGGCAATTCATCGACCCGGCAAATGAAGCTGATCCGTTTGATTAGAAACTTTTAAACTCCTATTACTACAGCTTATTGCAGCAACAATTTCACTACTACTTCTCTACTACTTCTGCTACTTCTACTACTAGTTCTACTAATACTACTACCTCTACTACTACTTCTACTTCTACTACTACTACTACTACTACTACTACTACTACTACTACTACTACTACTACTACTACTACTACTACTACTACTACTACTACTACTAAGTATACTACTACTACGTATACTACTACTACTACTACTACTACTACTACTACTACTACTACTACTACTACTACTACTACTACTACTACGTATACTACTACCACTACTACAACTTTTACTAATACTACCACAACCACCACCACCACTACTACTACTATAGAGACAATAATGTAGTGGCGGAGTAGGTGGGGGGAGGGGGTCTGGCAGGCTTTGGGCGCCATTCGAGACTCAGGGGTGGCGGGGGGGGGGTGTAGGAAAGGCAGGAGGAGTAGCTAACCAAAGGATCTCGGGTACCATTTCGGGTACCATCTCGAGTACCATCTAGGGTACCATCTCGAGTACCATCTCGATTACCATCTAGGGTACCATCTCGATTACCATCTCAGGTACCATCTCAGGTACCATCTCGGGTACCATCTCGGGTACCATCTCGGGTACCATCTCGAGTACCATCTCGAGTACCATCTCGGGTACCATCTCGAGTACCATCTCGAGTACCATCTCGAGTACCATCTCGGGTACCATCTCGAGTACCATCTCGAGTATCATCTCGGGTACCATCTCGGGTACCATCTCGAGTACCATCTCGGGTACCATCTCGATTACCATCTCGAGTACCATCTCGGGTACCATCTCGAGTACCATCTCGGGTACCATCTCGGATACCATCTCGATTACCATCTCGAGTACCATCTCGGGTACCATCTCGATTACCATCTCGAGTACCATCTCGGGTACCATCTCGGGTACCATCTCGAGTACCATCTCGGATACTATCTCGGGTAACATCTCGGGTACCATCTCGGGTACTATCTCGAGTACCATCTCGGGTACCATCTCGGGTACCATCTTGGGTACCATCTCGGGTACCATCTCGGGTTTGGAATCTCTTTGTTGGCTGTTGAGGAAGTGGACAGAACTAATATGTGTTTGTCCTAAATGCTGTTATATCGAATCTTTACTGAGAATAACCGAGGACTTCTATTGCTGCTGCTACAACAACAGCTGCTGCTGCTGCAACTACTATTATTACTGCTACTAATACTATTACTATCACTACTATTGCTAGTGCTGCAGCTGCTGTTCCTCATCCTACTAATACTACTACTACCACCGCTACTACTACTAATACTACTGTTGCTTCTAATGCTGCTCACACTGCTACTACTACTAGTGCTAATACTACCACTGTTGCTACTGCTGATGCTACTACTTCCTCTATTAATACTGCTGCTGCTGCTGCTGCTGATACTATTATTACTAATACTGTTGCTGCTATTACTAATACCATTGCTTCCACTGCTGCTGCTGCTGCTGCTAGTACTACTATAATTGCTACTATTGCTGCTACTACTATTACTACTGCTGCTGCTACAGCTACGACTACTACGACTACTAATACTACTACTGCTCCAAATACTACTACTACTGCTACTGCTGCTGCTACTACTACGACTACTACGACTACTAATACTACTACTGCTCCTGCTACTACTACTGCTACTACTACTACTACTACTACTACTACTACTACTACTACTACTACTACTACTACTACTACTACTACTACTATTACTACTACTGCTGTTACTACTACTACTACACTACATTATGGCTGACTCACCAAGAATGGAGATGCTCTCAGAAGTTTTAGGCATCACCTCGCTGATGATGCTGAGGTAGACGGTGAACGACAAGAGAACGGTAACAGCCAGCGCCATCTTCTCCCCAGAGCTGGCGGGCAGCAGAAACACCAGCACGTTCAGCAGTGACAACATCATCACCGGGATGATGGTGTTGAGTACGTAGAAAGTCCGCTTCCTCATCAGTTCCACGATAAACCGAACACCAGTGTGGGCTGTGTGAGGATATGGGGGTGATGTTGTTACAGATGATTACTAACATGTTCGGTAACCACATGTCACATAACAATAGCAACCAGGGGATCTGGCAGACGCTCAACACTCAGGGGAATGGCGAGACGGATATGCAAACAGACAGTTACTGGTGCCATCGGAATTGGAACTCTTCGCTTGCTGCTGAAGAGGGTGGCTAAGGGCTTTTTGGAGTGTCCCGAGTGCTGTGGTGTCGATACATAATTCAACATTCAACACAACAAATAGTAATAAAGAATGAAGTAACTGAAAATGACATGAAAGAAAGACAGAAGATTTAGCAAAAAATATCACCACAGATTGGACTACAAATAGGTTATGAAAAGACAAATATATCGAAGACACCAAAAACGGATTAGGAAGATGCAACACTAAAGACAAAAATAATTAATGTAATAAATAATTATTTACTTATTTAGATAGTAATATTGATCGGCAAAGAAACACGAAGACGCAAATTAGGACAAGTATTGGCACGGCAGTTAGAAATTAGAACCTGTTCTGCTGTATGACAGCGAATCTTGGAATGTCAGTAAACAAATTAGGAAGAATTTGGAAGCAACATAGCTGTGGTTTTTGAGACGAATGTTACGAATACTTTGGACGGCCAGAGTAACTAACAACGATTGCTTGAAAGAGGCTGATGAAAGTAGATCTCTATCAAGGAACCGAATTTCGTTCCGGCGGGCAGTGATGACATTGATGTTTTATATAGACCTATTAAAAGAACACGATAATGTTATACACTACAAGACTTTTATGAATTAGGAGGCGAGAAAATATACGCTACACTCAAAGAATAGTGATGTTGAATGTTGATTTAATAACTGACATCACAGCACTCGGGATATCCCCATAAGACCTCCGTCCTCATCTTCGGCAGCAAGCGAAGAGTTAGAGTTCCGATTGTACCAGTAACTGTCTGATTGTATATCCGTCTCGCCTTTCCCCTGAGTGTCGAGCGTCGGCCAGATCCCCTTGTAACTGCTCACACGGCCATTCTCCTCAGACCGTAATGATCTATCTGTGCCTCGGCACTGTTCACTCGCAGCGAACTAAAATAAATCTGAAATAATACCCTTCACAAGCTCTCTCTCTCTCTCTCTCTCTCTCTCTCTCTCTCTCTCTCTCTCTCTCTCTCTCATTTTTTTTTAAATCACAGACTTACACACACACATTTTTACATATGTGTACGTATATATAGTAATTTAAGCATGTGTATGAATATAAATCTTCTTCTTCTTCTTCGCGTCCACCAGCTGTAAAGTTCTGGTTGTTTATCCACTGCTGGACTGCAGTCCTGTTCCAGAACCTGAGTGTTGCGTGTGCATCCGTGTTCCAGATCTGACTCATTTGTATGCAGACTGCTGGTTCCTTGCCTCTCAGGCAGATGCACTCCGACTTCGAAGGAAGCTGCCAATTAGTCGACTCTTACGACATGCTTTTGGGTAGGCAGTGGGTCTATTCATGTTTTTCCTTTAATAGGGCCCCGGAACCCACACGGGGGTCTTTATAAATAATTGCGTATACTTATAACAATGCTAGTCGGTTGTTACTGTTTATTTTTTAAGACACCCAACGCTTTTAATTTTTTTTCTTCAGATATAAAATTATAGACGCAATTTCTAAATAGAAATTATTTAATCTCTATTTTCCAATAAACTATGTGATAAATGATGCACCTTTTTTAAATGGAAAATTATGTCTTACTTTTAATCTTGTTAAAATTGTTATATATATATATATATATATATATATATATATATATATATATATATATATATATATATATATATATATAATTTTTTTTTAACTTTGTAGTCAATCAAAGCGCGGCAACTCTATTTATCAGCTCTGCGAATTTACAGAGAAATTCTCTCCCATCGTGGTTAAGATCTGATTCTATGGATAATGCTATCGATTATAATGTGCTAGCACCACATAGAATCATCATTCACATAGAGTGTGTATGGAATATTTGAGCTGGATGAGGTAATTTAAAAATTAATAGCAAAGTTCTAATGCAAAAGTCTATACTTTCGAATAGGTTATAAGGCCTCTTTGTGGAAGTGGAGAGGCGGAGGAGTAAGAGAGAATAGACCAGCCGCCTGTTTATCGTAATAATTGACTAATGAATATGTTCCCTACGAAGTGGGAGAGCACATGCCATAGAGGCGAGGACATCCTGCAGACAAATACGCCAGATCTGCTGCATGGTTGTGCTCTCAACACACATATTCTGAAATCGGACCAAAGTCTAGAAGTGGACGAACAGCTAGAAAAAGAAGAACGAGAAACTCCATTACTGCAAAAAATAAACCTTTCGAACTTTTTGAACTCTGTGGTGATCTCTTTCGAACCAAAGAATATATGTTTTTTTTTTAACAGAATATTATTGTACCACTTTAAATGTCATCCACAAATTGTGTGTGTGGGTGGTGTGGGATGTGCGTGTGTGCGTGCGCGCGCACATTTGAGCTCGATATCTTCTCAGCAAATATTTTGCAAATTTAAGGTAACCTTTTGCCAAGGTAAACAACATGTTAGTTGCGTATCCTTTACAGGACGTTGTAGAACCAACCCGAGCATTGTTTGGCTGTTGTAGTTTTTTCTATTGCAAATTTGCGTTCAGGCGTTCTTCACTACTTTCACCATGAGTGACCTTAATAAACGTATATAACAAAGAACATACAAAGAGGAAACACAGGAACAAAAGAGTTTACAATTTAGGTAAAGATGTAAAAGAGAAAACAAGATGCTTAAATTGCTTTTTTACAAACAATAATATATGCGCAATGAGATAACTATATTGGTTACAGAAAATCATAAGAATACAAATACGATCAGTCACGAAGAATGAACAAAAAAAAAGGCATTCTAATATCAGAATTGAATAAATCTAGCATATGAACAACATCATGACTCAGAATATGAAATACTACTACTATAATAATCGCTTCAGTGATTAAGAAGGGCCAGTTATTGAAGGCAAGGTTCCTGAAAGAAGAGGCAGGGGTAGACTAGTAAAATAGTAGACATCGGACAACTGGGACACAAGACGTGATGGGCACGACAGACAACTCTTGCCCTTGGTGCTGCAGACTGAACTCCCATATCCACCAACCTCGACACGACCTTCACGACAGGCATGTCATTGGACATCAATGACATCACAACTGCCCATGCCGGGGAAGTCACGGTGACCGCCTTGCCCACAAGATTCATCTGCTTTAGCAGCAGTGGTGGTGGTAGTCGTAGCAGAATATTTGTTGTGGTTGGCCGGATGGTTACAACGTCAGGCTGGAAACCAGTGTTCGACTCCCCAATAATGTGATGGACTTTTTCTGTCGGGGGTGCAATTGAACATCCTAACCTGAACAGTTCGTGGCGACAACACTAGCCATGCGGTTTCTCTGGCTCACGACCCCTTGTCTACACCGACCTAGACATATGGTAAAAAAGGCAATAGTGACATTTTTGTTTTTGTGGCGGTAGTGGTGGTGGTAGTACTGGTACTCCATGAGTGGTCTATGTTACACTGGCCGATTTACTTTTAATTACAATTCCAGCTACTTATTTTAGTCTGGGTGGACACGGATGCTAAGGTCATTTACAAAAAATGTGTGGTGAATTTCAAATCCTTCGGAGAGGAAGAGAGGAGTAGGTGGACTGGGATATGACAGAAACTGCCAAAAGCAATCCGTCACTATCTTCAGGAGCGAAGAGTTCTAATTTCGATGATAACAGTAACTGTCTGATTGTGTATCCATCCCGCCTTGGGTGTGGAGCGTCCGCCAGATCCACTGGTAACTCCCCGCAAGCGCCATTCTTCTCAGACCCTAATTATATTTGTGTGCCTCTCCACTGTTCATTTGCTCTTTAAGAAACCCTTACAACATATAGTTTGTCATACATCAGTGCACCTCTAAGTAGGGCAGAACCAGTCAATCTATCTCGCTGCTCATTCCCCAACACACCAGCATAAATTAACATGAATGCCAACAACCCGGGACTTCTGAAGTGATGCTTTCCACCCTTTACAAAGCATGCCTGCCTCCACCTTTCTCAACATGAGAGAGAGAGAGAGAGAGAGAGAGAGAGAGAGAGAGAGAGAGAGAGAGAGAGAGAGAGAGAGAGAGAGACTTAAGTCGATGGACCGGATAACATTCATTTTGTTGAAAGGATTGTACCGGATAAAAAACAATAAAGGAATAAACTGATGGCCCTATTTGACATACAATAGCACAGCATAGTGAATATGATGAAGTCGCTTAGTCTATAATGACATAGGAAAACCGACCTGTGCCAATGCTGTATGTTGACGGGTAGTAATATGGTCTAGCCACGGCTGATATGATATCCCATTCCCCGTTGTCAATGGTGGCGTTCAGGTTGATGAAGTCTGTATCTGGCTGAAAGAGAACACGCCACATTGATGTCTTCTGTATGACAATACCCACTGATGTATACATATATAGTCTGTCTGTCTGTCTGTCTGTCTGTCTGTCTGTCTGTCTGTCTGTCTGTCTGTCTGTCTGTCTGTCTGTCTGTCTGTCTGTCTGTCTGTCTGTCTGTCTGTCTGTCTGTCTGTCTGTCTGTCTGTCTGTCTGTCTGTCTGTCTGTCTGTCTGTCTGTCTGTCTGTCTGTCTGTCTGTCTGTCTGTCTGTCTGTCTGTCTGTCTGTCTGTCTGTCTGTCTGTCTGTCTGTCACTGTCTGTCTGTGTGTCACTGTCTATCTCTCTGTCTCTCTCTCTCTCTCTCTCTGTGTGTGTGTATGTGTGTGTGTGTGTGTGTAACTCATAAATGGAACGAACTTCCGCTGGCAATCAAAAATATCAACAACTCCTATAAATACATTCGGAAGCTATTTGAATATTTTCTTATGGCAGACAACATGCACCCTTTAAAGATAAGAGTGTCCTAAACATATTACTGATTTCCCTTGATTTGTTATAATTAGTATTATTATTGCTTTCAAATGTAGGTATACATAGAACCTATTGCCACGGTTGCAAATAAGATGATGTTGATTTTTTTTTTGACGATGTTTATTACTATTAAGTGCTAAAATGATGTATCAATGGAATAATGTATGTATGGGGTGACGACAGAAGTGCAGAATGTAAGACGGATCTGTCTGCCCAATTAACCCTTTAAAAAAAAGTTCATTCTCAATGTCACTTCTACATATCCACATTTTCATAATTCTTTTCCGTAGTTTGATCTTTCCTTTTTTTTTTTTTTTTTGTACTTGTCAGCCATCCTTTTCCGTAACCATTCCTTTTACTTCAGGTATCATTGCAGTATTGTTATAGCTTTCCAAAAATGTCTACAGTTCAAATCCGCAAAGAAACAGATATAAATGATCGACCTCGTGCTGCCAGGTCGACCCAACCTGAAAGAGGTCATCTCATGGAAAGTAAAGGCGACAGGGGAGTAGTGTAGTTAACTCACGTTACCCGTAGTGTCCTGATTAATCTGTTAAAATCATTTGTTTAGTACCATACGCCGTGGAGCTGTAGTGGTGTAGCAGCTAGATACTCGACTGCAGATCCGAAGGTCGTGGGTTCACATCCGAACGGAGTCCAAATAAAAGCCGGTTAAGTAAAGGCGGCTGGCGTAATTTTGAAATCATCACCTACCGAGTGCCGACAGGTCTATAAAATATAGATCTAGCCCTATATGCCCAATACGCCTTCAATGCCGGTAAAGGGCCCTTTACTTTACCATCAACCAGATGCAGGGTTTTTTCAATTTTGTGTTAATAGCTTCTTTGGCCCCGACAATTTTTCCGACCACCTCATGCAATCACGCACTATATAACTAAATTACCTCATATGAAATCAACCATTTACAAAAAAATCATGTTAAATCGTTTATGTTGGCGTCTGTTGCCTATGGATTATTTACAGTTTCCTAATTCCGTAGTACTTATTTCGGTTTCGCTGTAGGCAGTTTGACAGCAGACCGCTTTCCTTTGCGTTAATTACACCAACGGTATGTGCGTGGTACTGTTAGTCAGCTATGTCAAACTTGTGAGCGTGATTGTTTTACTGAACGTGTCATTAGTCTGGTAAAAGACGACAGCTCTGGGCACAGAAAAGATAAAACGATAAAAATTGAGCGGGGGGGGGGGGGGGGAGTATTCAGAGGTGGGCAGAAGATAAAGGTGGGAAGTGGGGGCGGGGGAGGTGTGTTCAGAGGTGGGCAGAAGATGGGGGTGGAAAGTTCGGGGCGGGGGAGGGGTGTTCAGAGGTGGGCAGAAGATGGCGGTGGGGGGGGGGGCGGGGAAGGGGTGTTCAGAGGTGGGCAGAAGATGGAGGTGGGGGGAGCGGTGTTCAGAGGTGGGCAGAAGATGGAGGTGGGGGTGGGGGAGCGGTGTTCAGAGGTGGGCAGAAGATGAAGGTGGGGGGAGCGGTGTTCAGAGGTGGGCAGAAGATGGAGGTGGAGGGGGGCGGAGGGAGGGGGTGTTCAGAGGTAGGCAGAAGATGGAGGTGGGGGCGGGGGAGCGGTGTTCAGAGGTGGGCAGAAGATGGGGGTTGGGGGGTGGGAGAGGTGTGTTCAGAGGTGGTGGAGGGGACAGTTTAGATGGAGGGGGCGGGGGAGGGGTGTTCAGAGGTGGGCAGAAGATGGAGGTTGGGGGGGGCAGCCGTTTCCCAGGTTTTCATCGGCGTGGAATTGCACACAGCACTAAAGCCTTGTTTGTTTAAGCACCGATAGTGTTTAAATAATAATTATAATAATAATAATAATAGTTAAGGTGGAGGGGACAGTTTAGGTGGAGGGGAGAGTTTAGGTTGTGGGGACAGTTTAGGTAGAGGGGACAGTTTAGGTAGTGGGGGGGACAGTTTAGGTAGAGGGGACAGTTTAGGTGGAGGAGACAGTTTAGGTGGAGGGGAGAGTTTAGCCTCCATGGAATGGAAGCGGAGCATGGCTGTGCCTCCCGTGTGTCTTGGGGGATGTGGGAAGGGGCGACGGTACTGACGGTGTTGGCATTTGTTTGCAGCGTCCTGGAAAGAACATGAAACCTAATTTTTAAAGTCAGGTACATAACACGATCTGTAACTGTGGGCACGCACTTCGTAATTCTGAGGTCCTGGGCTCGATCACAGCTGCAGACGAATCGGTAGCAGACCGCCTTGTGTAGGTTCCGGCAGCGGCTTCGAGAGCGGACAGTTTATCAGATAATGGTAAACTACGGAAAGTAAAACTGCCTAGTGAAATCGCAAACAGCCAAATAAAAAATTGTGAATTAACTTTGGAAAGTCCTGCAGAGAATACACAACAAGTTGTTAGGGGGTCGCATGTAGTGAACCTCGTTTGGGTATTTTCTCCTGGGCATTACGCTGTATTGACAGCCATTCATTCAACAAAAAGCCGATATATTGACTAGTCCTGCATCTTTTGTTAGTGAACTAATGCATGACCTAAAGCTGAGGTCTGACTCTTTTGGAAGCAAAAGGGCAAGTACGGAAGAGAGAATACATTATTATGGTCTTGATAGGAGGGTGCAGCTGAAACTGGCAAAGCCATTTGGCTGACACTATACTCAGAGGAAAGGCAAAAAATGCATTTAAACAGCGACTTTAACTATTATCATTGGTTATGAAGATAGGAAAATGAACTTTGCAAGCGATTCCGTCAGCGCTGTACTGTGGGTTAAAAACTTATCTCCTAATGCAACTCAGTAAATTACAGAAACAAATCAGATACGGAAAGCAAATAAATTATGATAATGACTTTTAAAAAATACAAGCTAGTCTCAAACCTGGACATCCAGAGTCTTGTTGGTGTGCATCCAGGTGAGGAACTTGATCTCACACCTTTGGTAGTCAAACGGGTACTTTCCTATGTTCACTTCACAGATCGTCTTGGTGAATATGCCAGGCTCCCATGGTGATGTGGCCGGTGTGTCTGATGTGCACCAGGATTGAGTCACCGCCGATTTCAGCAAAGTTCTGAGCCCTGTGGGGAAACGGAAAAAGAACCTTAGTTTAACTCATCGACTTAAGGTTTATTGTGGCAGATATCATACGCAACCGCTCATCTCTCTGTTTGGCCTTTTCTTTCCATTTATTGACACCAAGTGTTTGCAGTTCTGTCTAGACGTTATCTCGCTATAGTCTTCTTGGTCTGCCTCGTGGTCTACGACCATACAGCTCCCTTGTGTATACACATTTTACCTCTCTGTTATTCGACATTCTCTCAACATACCCAAGCCATTTCAGTCTATTAGATCTCAATGGTAATTTAAACAGATTATGAATTTCGTTGTTGCTTCTCACTCTCTATTCCCCGCTGTTTGCACCTTTGATGGGTCCAAAGATTCGTCGTATACTCTTGTTTTCGAAAATTTGTAAGGAGGCTTCATCTCTTTTAGTTGTGTTCCAAGTTTTAGAGCCATATAAAACTACTGGACTTATCATCGTTTTGTATATTTTGATCTTGGTGTTGCGAGACAGAGACATTGACTTTGGCAGAAGTTAAAGGGCATAATATACTTTACTTCTAAATTGTATTGTAGATTGTATTTCTTCTTTTAGCATCTTGGAGCAATTGAAATTTGCACCCAAGTACTTATATATTTCACACTATCAATATACAATCACATAATATACAAACTTACAACATACTATCTGGCAATTTACTATCATATAATATACAAGCAAACACTATTTAATCTAGTAGTATATACTGCCAGAATATACACTGATGAGAATACCCTGGACAGATAGAAAAGAGAAATTATGATGTTTTTAAAAAGAAACGGACCCACATCAGAAACAGACAATTTACATTGCTTGGTCATGAGAAGGATAAAAGTTGACTACGTCATGACAGTAGGAAAGTTGAAGGGAATGAGAGGCAGAAGGAGACTGAGAGAACATATGCTGGACAGTTTGACATCATGGCATGGAGGATCATCTGTGTCAGAGTTGATTGAAAGTACACGAGACATAAGGTTGTGGATAGAAATGACTACCAACGTCACACAGCATGGACTTTAGGAAGAAGAATATACAGGCATATACAACACAATCTATACAATCAGACCAGACTGACGTGTTCTCCAGGAGAAGATCAGGCAGCCAGACAGTTCCTTGCGTGACGGTCACCTCTTCCACTCCACCGTAGTCGCTGCTGTTCCACTGTAGAAACTCGTCCTCCCAGTTCTGTTGACACAAAAAGGTACTGAACACAGACTCTCGCTACACGATAGCAGAGTTTACACGCTGCAGAGTCTAAATCTTTGCAGGAACTAGTAACGAACTCAGGCCCAGCTCCTCCATCTACATACTAGGTCACCTTTCTGTTATGCCTGGCAAGGCTGGTCAACGCTGCTCAACGTTAGAGGGGTGTCCCAGTGTACTGCTGTAGATTGTACTCTCTCTTAGGACCTAGGTTCATTGTTTTGCTGGGGGGGGGGGGGGGTAGGACCAGTTGTACATGTTATGGGGTCGTTAA
This sequence comes from Candidula unifasciata, assembly GCA_905116865.2. Classification (NCBI taxonomy): domain Eukaryota; kingdom Metazoa; phylum Mollusca; class Gastropoda; order Stylommatophora; family Geomitridae; genus Candidula; species Candidula unifasciata. The sequence continues at coordinate 23,733 of CAJHNH020003520.1, read as the reverse complement.
AAACGCTCACATCCTGTAATATAGATCACGCGTGGTCGCCGGTAGGAGTGTCGACCAAGCTGACATCCCTGCTACCTATACTTGCCTATCTCAAAGGTTGAAGCCCAGACTGAGCGTCCAGTCAGTGTCCTGCCCAGACTCTGTCAGATATAATTGTGTGGATGGGCAGAGCTGGGCCTCAGTTCGTTACATGTACATCTTTGAATTTATACACGAACATACGCACACTGTAACGAATCGTAGTAGTAGTACTAATGATGCAAATACTACTACTACTACTACTACTACTACTACTACTACTACTACTACTACTACTACTACTACTACTACTACTACTACTACTACTACTACTACTACTACTACTACTACTACTACTACTACTACTACTACTACTACTACTACTACTACTACTACTACTTCTACTACTACTACTACTACTATAACAACTACTACTACTACAACTGCTGTGACTACTAATACTTGTAATACTGCTACTACTACTACTGCTGCTGCTGCTGCTGCTGCTACTACTACTACTAGTATTAATCAGCTACTTGAACTACTACTATCGCTAAATGAAATAAAGGTGTGTGTATATATATATTTTATATGTCTATGGATACGTATGTCTGCATGTGTGGAGGGTCACGGTAGCATAGCCGCTAGCATGTGAGCATCAAGTCTATTTTTTTTTTTTTAGATGTGACCTAGTAGAGGTGCTAGATCTTATTCCTTCAAAATGCAATTCTGGAAGCGAAAGTTAAGAGGGGGTGGGGGAGGGAACAAGAGTAACTGAATTAAGAATTGACGTCTTTGCACTGTTTCATCAGTAACCACCAAAGAGTGTCTATGCTGATGGTGCAAGTTGTCAACGTGTCTTTTTTCCCAGGTGAACGGTAAAACAGTCCAGTGTGTGCATGCGTGCGTGTGTGTATGTGTTTATGTATGTGTGTGTGTGTGTGTGTGTGTGCGCGCGCGCGTGCTTGCGTGTGTGTGTTTTAAAAAAAAAAAACAAGACAAAGTACTTACTAGATTCAGCCAGCCACTTGTGGTCAGCACCTGGTTCTTCATGTCCTGCGAAACAATCACATTCTTTATTGATTTTGAAAGCTGTTTTATATAGTTTTATATCGGAGAAGATGTTTTTTTTTTTTCTTCGTGATCACCGGTTGTAATCTCCTGCGGAAAGTTTTTTGTTGTTCATCCGCCTCTGGACTTTTGGACTCGTTTTAGAACTTGAATGTTGCGTGCACATCCATTTTACAGATCTGACTCATTTGCTTTGCAGACTGTTGGTTTTCGAGAGTCTGTCTGAGACTAAGTTCTAACGAATATGAGAAATAAATTGTGTTCCGCCTTCGTAACGAAAGTTAACCATAGTGTCCCCATCACTTCTTCTTCTTCTTCACTTTCTCTTTTACCGCAGTGGGCGTCACTGTCTTTGTGAATATCCTGGAAGGGATTTGGTGGGGGAAAGAGTGGGGGGGGGGGAGGGGAAGCTGTGGTTAAACAACATTAGAAACAGGTGTGAAGGGTTTTTAATATTGTCTTTTCTTTTCTCTTTTAATCGTATTGTTTCCTTCACTCTCCGCTTTCGCGGTGTTTTATTTTTCATTACCCCCCGCCCCTCAACCCTCTAAAAAAATCTCTCCTACTTTCTCGTCTCTCGTTGCACCAGGGACTACAAACACCCCCAGGATCATTCCGGCGTAAACCCCATAATTGTACCCATGTCCGAAACCAACAATCTGCATACAATAAAGCCAGATCTGTTAAACGGAAGTGTACGCAAGACTCAGTTTCTGGACGAAGACTAAATTCCAGAGGTGGACAAACAACCAGAACTTTCCGCTTGGGTTTACAGTCAGTGACAGAGAAGAAGAAGGAGAATCGTAAAGATATTACAGACTCCTTAAATTTATTCCTCGAACCATTGGACGTCAGCCACCTAGCAAACAGGAGATCGTTCACTGACATCCTAGACGAGTTATCGGTGGTAAGAACAACTGAGAACTAAGCTGTTTATCGTTTTTAAAGACAGAGTTTAGCACCATACTCCCAGTGAGTGTATAGGCGAGAAACAAAATTAAACACGCACGAAGATAAAATAACTCTGAAAAAATGAATTACGGATTTCAAATATTATGTAAACAATGAAACAAGAATACAAAAAAAAATAAAACAAGAATATTTGAATTGTGATAAACATTAAGCGATGGAACCTTTTCCCAAATATTGTGGGGTAAGGGTTTTTACAATGTGAATACTCTGTACATGCTAAGACTTTCAAGTTTGTCAAGGGAAACATATCCATTCAATATATATATATATATATATATATATATATATATATATATATATATATATATATATATATATATATACCCGGCCACACGTTGCTGTGGCATAGTTTGGCTAAATGCAAATGAAGAAAATAGAAATCGCTCGTGTCTAATACAATCATTGTCTGCTCAGATATAGAGATAGTCTTTGATTCCCCCCCCCCCCCCCCCCACCACCACCACCACAACTAAATCCACCTACTACTTTCCCCCTCATCAAAGGTTTTTAGAAAAGAAAGACAATGGAAATCGCACGTGTCTAATATAGTTAATGTCGCAATCATTCTCTGCACAGATATAGAGATAGTCTGGTTTTCCAACTTTAGAACACGAACCATATAATTGTGTCTTTTATTAGTGGTCGTTTAAATGGTGTTATTAGCACAGTAACAAAAATGGTTATTTGGTTATCACATGCCAAAGCCGTTTGTATTTTTTATAGGAGACGTAAGTAAAGCTACTGCTGTACTTGCAAATAACAAAGTAAGTCGTAAAAAAAAATAGAATAGCCGAGGTAGCGTTAGTAAAATATAAACAAATTAAATAATGAGAACTTGAAAATCACGTGTAAAGCTCTTTAAGTTCTCCTAAATTTCAGTCATTACCCCCTCCCCTTCCCTCCCCTCTTCCACCGACTACTGCTCTCTACCTCTTAGAAGGATTTGAAAATCCTTTCCTGCCGATATTTTGTTGTTGTTGTAACTGACATTGACATCCCTGTCCATACGGACTAAAATGGGGAGCAAGAATTGTAATAGGTAGTGAATGGGGTTATGTAATATTTACCACATCATACTTCAAGTACCAGTACAACTACTACCACGACCACCACCACAGTAGCTAAAATAATGTCACTGCTATCTGTTTTACCATCGGAGTAGACAGGGAGTCATGAGCCAGAAGATTTGGTGCCGCATGGCTAGTGCTGTCGCCACGGACTGGTAAGGTTAGGATGTATAATTTCGCTTCCCATAACAAGAACGCCATAACCTTAACGGCGGTCTTCACATGACAGCACTACGGTGTAACAGCCCAACCACAACTACTACTGCTGCTGCTACTTTGAGTGGGTAAAGCAGTTACTGTGACTTAAAGCTCTCTCAGTAAACAGTTTGCCCACCCCCTCCCCCAAAGTCACCGACTACTGTTTCCCTCATTAAAGTAGTATATATATATATATATATATATATATATATATATATATATATATATATATATATATATATATATATATATATATATATATATTAGGGCTGTACCGAAAAGTGATTTTCACTATTCGGCCGAATACGAATAACGGGACCAACTATTCGGCCGAATACGAATACGAATAGTGAATAGTGTATAAAATATACCCCCCCCCCCCCCCCCCCCCTCAAAAAAAAAAAAAAATAACACACACACACACACACACATTTATAATGTCAAATGTACGCTGGACTTTTACTTCACATAAAGTAGCACAGAATAGTTATCTTCTTCTTAAGCATTCTGAGCCCTTGAGGTTTACTGCTGCAGACTGTTTTTAAAAACCTGTAATAAGGCCTCATCTTTTTCATTTCTGCTTCAAGTTTCAGAGCCATTTAACACGACTGGTCTTATCAACGTTTTATATATTTTTTCTTAGTGTTGTGAAACAGACAATTGGACTTTAGCAGATGTTGAAGGGCATAATATACTTAATTTCTAGATTGTATTCTAGATTCTATTTTTTTCTCTCTCTCAGCATGTTGGAGCAGTTGAAGTGTGCACCCAAGTACTTATATGTTTCCGTCCGTTTGATTTTCACATTATCGACTTGGATGTGGCCGGAGTTTATAGTCTCTCCATGTCTAGTTAGTATTCGTACAGAATAGTAAACATTTAAAAACATTTTATGTTTTGCATCATTTAATCAGTCTGTGGTAACTAATAACTAGGAATAAAAGAATCCTAAGTGTTATAACAAGTAACTAAACTTGGAAATTGTCACTGACAGCTTAGTTAATGCAGGAAAGCTGCATTAGCTTTCAACAAAACCAATCGTTCCATGTTGTCAGTATTGAGGCCGTGTATGCAGAAGCAGGTGTAAGGTAACTACTATTCGTATTCGGCCCGACCGCAACTATTCGGCCGAATACTGAATAGTCAATAGGTCCACTATTTGGCCCCGAAGCGAATACGAAGCGAATACTCGGTACAGCCCTATATATATATATATATTTTAAGGCGAAAAAATCGTATGCATTTCTTGGCTAATGGCAAACAAAACTATGACATTCTACGAAGTTTAAGTCGTATTTTTAAAGAAAGAAACACAAACGGCCACTGTTTGACGTTCAACCTAGGACTTTGGATTTGCAGGCAAGAGTCTGTAATGAAAGTAAACCTTCCAAAAGTCTACCAAGATAGTTTCATGATAAAAATATATATCGTAAAAAAGAAATAAAACAAAAATGCTAGCGAAACCTTTTCCACGGTTTTAAGCACTCAAGTCGATGATGTAGTCAACATGTGCCTTTACTTCTCAAGCTTCACCTGGTGCCCATTTAAAGCTGAGTCGACCTGCTAGCGAAAGTCATTCTGAAAAATATCTGAATGCTGCGGACAGTGACGGCAATATCTCTAAATAAAGAATTCACTAGGTATTTCACAAAAGTGATAAGATGTTGGTAAAAATTGCTGTTACTGACCAAGTCAAGGATCATCAACAAATACAAGGATGACATGATGTTGGTAAACATCGCTGCTACTGACCAAGTCATGGATCATCAACAGAAACAAGGATGACATTATGTTGGTAAACATTGCTGCTACTGACCAAGTCATGGATCATCAACAGAAACAATGATGACATGATGTTGGTAAACATAGCTGCTACTGACCAAGTCATGGATCATCAATAGAAACAAGGAGACTCGAACTCTGACGGCGTGGTCCTGTTGGTAGACTGGATGTATCGCACGGTTGTAGTTCTTGAAGAGGTCAGAGTGTAGCTTTGCCACATCTTCCACTGTGGCACTGTAGCCTGTAAAAAAAACACAGACAGTATACTTTTTTGTATACTTTTTTCTGGCAGCGGCTTTGGCGTAGTGCCTAGACGCTATCATAGAGGTCTTGGGTTCGAATCCTCATCGATGCGGATTTGTTTTCAAAATTACTATTGGCTCCCATGTCGATCCAGCCCAAAATGGGATAAATGGGTGACGCATGCGATGTTCCTTGATAGTGTCACATTTACAAGTCACCACTCTCTCCCAACAGCTATAGAGGACGCCAGATATATGTTGACCATCAAAGTAGATTCGATGTATTTTAACATCAGGACAATGAAAGGCATCTCTAGACATGAATTTCTATACTGCCTCAGTCATTCTCGCTACCAAGGCAACACACACTCGGGACGCTCCGAATGACATCTCCTGTCAGACTATGCCCAATGGTTGTTACGGGCCATCAGTACCTGATCGCACAAATCCACTTTCGTGATTAACGTGCTTGTCCTTTCAACGACGCCTATATGTTGAGACAACTGTCGCTAGAGACCATCCACACAGATCTTTGTGAAAACTACCCAGACCTTTCGTCAGCGACCTGTCACATTACCTTAGGGATCCCTCACGCTGGAAACTTGTTACTGCGGCAGCAGCCGTCAGCAACATGAACCCTGTGTTACGTTACCCAGCGTGACACATAGTGTACAGGTCTAGCCTAGCAACACCCAGACTAGAACATACATCTACACGCCATTCCTCTCCATAGTCGTGGAGCCAACAGTCTCTCTCTCTCTCTCCATCTCTCTCTCTCTCCCCCACCCCCCCCCCCTTTTTCCACCTTGTGAATCATAGAGGCACTTTAATTTTGTTCCGTTTGGGGGAAAACGAAACTTTTATGATAACTTTTTGAAAAAACTAGGATGAGCAAAAGGAAGTCCTTTCGTTTATGATGTTTCGCTTTTGCGTCACTTTCTGATTTGTAAAAAAAAATATTTAGATGTGATACAATTTTTACTTGATTTTTCTATAGGTTTTAGCTTTGTCATGTTGCAGTAAAAAAAAAAAAAAATCCGCTCAAAATTAATGCTGTCATCCCAGAAAAAAGTATGGTCTTGAAATAATTAGCGCGCATGGCAGAGAAGTGAGAAAATGTTAGCCATTGCTAATTTGTGTGGCTACTTCTAAGGCTTCTAAGGGCTTTGTCGTGCATAATTATGAAACAAGTTTAAATCTGTTGCAAAAAAAATGCAAAAGATCGAGATTTAAAAAAAAAAATTTTTTTTGAGTGATGTTAATCAGGGGTGAATGTATATATTCGTGTAGGAAGGCGCCCTTCTAAAATTCTTTAACCAAATGAAACTCACTGTTATTCCTCGAAGTGAGGCGCTGCCACTTAAAACTGATTGGGTTTTGTTGGTTCCCATCCTTTATGTGGTGGCTAGGACACCTGTACTACCTGCCACACTCTAAGTACGCCACTGGACGCAACTGCACGTCATACTCTGTGTAACCCTAGGTACGTCACTGGACCTAACTATACCTGTCATTCCCGGGTAAGCCACTGAACGTAAGTATACCTGTTATACCCTGGGTACGCCACCGGACGTAACTATACCTGTCAAACACTGGGTACGCCACCGAACGCACAGCTATACCTGTCATACCTTGGAAACGCTGCTGAACGTAACTATACCTTTTATACCCTGGGTACGCAACTATACGTAACTATACCTGTTATACCCTGGGAACGCCACTAAACGTAACTATTCCTGTCATACCCTAGGTACGCCACTGAACGTAAGTAAACTTGTTATACCCTGGGTACGCTACTGAACGTAACTAAACCTGTCATACCCTAGGTACGCCACTGAACGTAACTATACCTGTTATACCCTGGGTACGCTACTGAACGTAACTAAACCTGTCATACTCTGGGAACGCCACTGAACGTAACTATACCTGTCATACCCTGAGAAAGCCACTGAACGTAACTATACCTGTCGTACCCTAAGTACGCCACTGAACGTAACTATACTTTTCATACCCTGGGTACGCCACTAAATGTAACTGTACCTGTCATACCCCGGGTACGCCACTGAACGTAACTATACCTGTCATATCCTGGGTACGCTACTGAACGTAACTATACCTGTCATACCATAGGAACGTAACATTGGTACGCCACTGTTGCAAACGCAGTTTGTAACTCCGAGGTACACGGTTCAATTCCATCTTCAATAGATTTGGCGGCAGACTGCTGTATGTTGATTCTGAGCATAATATGGAGATCGGACCGTTCTAAAACAATGGCAAACTACGTACCGTAAAATTGCCTAATGAAACCAAACAGCCACACGCCTTCCGACTTCCTCCTCCCCAAATACATGGGTTAGTTGTGCAACTGCCTGTAAAGGATAGCAACTAAATTAACTGTTGTGAATTAACGTGTTTTCGCAGTTCACAAAGTATGCCCCGCATTAGGGCAGTAACTAGATGCCTATCTACTGGACAAAGGTCTTGTGTTCCTATCGGTAGTGGACTGGCAGTGTCATAAACGGACATTTGCTCCCAGGGTGGCAGAGCGTGATATGGTACAAGTGCATGTGTTGGGAAGTAAAGACGGCCGGCCTAATATTGACCTCCTCACACCCCAAGGGCCGATTAGTTGTTTAACTCTTTTAGGACGGCATTTTTTCTGGGGTTTGGACAGCGTTAATTTTAAGTGGAATTTGTTTAGTGCAACACGACAAACTAAAACCTTCCTGAAGAAAAAGTATGGGCTGTATCGAGACTTATAATATATCAAATTAAAGATAAATGAGTGCAGAATAAATCTAAACAACTTAAATGTCAGTATAACATCAAAACATTATTAAAATCACACAACATTCAAGGATGTTAGACACAAAGGACAATTTTAAACATAAAAAATTGTTTGCTAACCTTATTTTTTACTGGTTCAACAACACTGCTATCCAATTCTAAGAATACACATGCCTTCTCTGTTCAATTATGTATTAGCAAGTCTTTATTTGAAACAATTAATTTAAATACTTTAGATATTATAATCATTTTTGTATGACATGTCAATTTTCACAACAACCGAAAATCGGAAAAACAGCTGATCGAAACATTGATCTAATTGAAGTATGTCGTGAAATTTTCATATCCTAAACTAAGTTATCGCCAGTAGATGTGTCCCTTAGATATCAATCATAATATCAAGACTGTTGTGACCATCTGGCAGGGATTCGTCAACGATAGAGCAGTATGGACAGTTATAGACCTTTTTCCTTATCATTTAGTATAGAAAAATCACGTAAAAATTGTATCCTATCTAAATAAATTTTTTTAAATCACAAAATAATGCACCGACCACGATGAACATCGCAAATGAAAGTACATCCTGTTGTTAATCCTAATTGTTTAAAAAAACGTGTTCATAAAAGTTCGTTTACCCTACAAACGGAACAAAATGAGAGTGTCTCTATCATGAGCCAGTAAACTGGCTTTACGTCTTTAAGGGATATACTTAAGCGCCAGTATACTGGCTAAACGTCTGAAAAGAGTTAAGACTAAATTATTGAAGTTGAATCCTGCTATCCTGCTTGTCAGACAGGACCGCAACCTGAGCACATACTGCAGACCTGCCCACTCTAACTACAGCTTCGAAAAGAAACCTGGTCTCAAGGGCGTAGCGTGCAGAGCAAGCTATGGGGAAGGACCCGCAGCTGAAAGGCGAATTCATAGAGGAAACGCACCTGACGGTCTGACCTGACCATAGGAAACCAAACGGAAGGAAGAAGAATCCTGCAAGCACCGCCTTCTCTAGGAAACTTAAGCTCGGCCGCGCCTGCTGGGACCAAACACTAAGCGCTTAACAACCAGGGGCGCAAAATGTCACTATTTAGACCAGAATCCCCAAAGTACAAATCAAAGAAACCCTCTTCAGTTGAATGGTTATAATGCCACCCCCCCCCCCCTTTTTTTTTCCCTCGACGTTCCGTATATGGTTAACTGTCAAGGTAAACTACAACACTGAAAAAGTGGCAGGTAAAATCAAGGTTTCCAGATAAACGCTTCATTTTATGCCAAACTATTACCCAAACATGCCAGAAAATGCCAAATAAAGTGTAACATTGAACTCATTTCACAATTTCAAAAGCTCTAGATTGAATTCTTTGCTGTCATCCTCACTGGAACCAGTGGAAGATGCAGCGTAAACCTTTTCGGATGTGAAACCTTTAAGCATTTTCTCAGATGGGATGAAGTCTTTGCAACTCATCTATAATGATAGCATATATCTTGTTAAGAAAATCATCAATAAGGTCATCCTTTACAGGCGATATGATATTTTGTATTAGGCAATAACATTAACTGTGTGTGCTCCAATGTACTCCCCCGACCATGCGCTCTCATGATTGCACTTAAATGATCAATTATACGTATTGCACAAAGGCAGGTCATGCCTACAGCAAGTTGCAACTCTGCAGCCTTTAACTTTATCGTTACGTTGCCTAGGAGTCATTGTTGTAATAAGCTGTGACTGGCTTTTTGACGGAGTTTCCATCCTGTGTTTTTCGGATTTTTCATGATTTTATATGCTACTAATTCGTGGTGCAAAGTGCACTGACACAGTTTACAATATGCTGCCTCTGATCCGTCTGAAGATTGTTTGAGCCGTGGATATGTTTTTTTCCAGTTACTATTATACTTGCGATGTCATAAGACGCTTTCTATTTTATTTAAAAAAAATTTTTTTTTAATGACGTGACCATTGGTAAAAGTAATGAAATTTATCACACATAGAACTAGGTCTATATCCTTTCTATTTTCTGTCTTCAAGTAGTTTCTAAACAGTCTGAATCACTTGGCATCAGTGGTGGGTTTTGATTTTATATCCCACATTTATTCTAGTAGATTAACATAAATTACAGAGGGCCTTGGTTAATCGAAGCCACGATCCGTTTAGGAAGACAACAAATACAATAACAAATGGCGCGAATCTCCGTTAGTCCGTACCAGGACATCACAACAAAGTCAAAAGTCAAACTGAAATAAAGATGTTAACTGTAGGTCTACATTGCTTTTAGTAAATTTGCGTGTGTATAACGGAGGAACCATGAAGCAAATGTGAGCACATCTTGATAAGAATAGCCAGGAAAACCCAAAATGTGCCAAAATATGCCAGTTCATTGTCTTATGTCAGTTCAATTTCAAATATGCCAAATTTGTGAAATCTGGCATCAAAAATGCCAGTATGACAACACTGTTTAAAATCAGCTATGTCCAGTCAAGTGGCTATATTGTGGCAACTTTTATTTTAAAGTTGCTAAATTAAACGAGCTTCCGCTTAAAAGATCAAAAGCTATTCTATTCCTCCACACGTAGCTTTAATGGATCGAAAACTAATCCTCCCCACTTCACTTAAACATTGAATCAAAACATTTTCCTCCAAACGACGCGTCAATGGATCTAAAACAACCCCCTTCCCCCCCCCCCCTCCCTCTCTCCCCGGCGCTTAGCCTAAGGTCTTAACATCGTGGTTTGTCGAGCACTAACGGCAGAAGTGGAAACTAATGATGATGGCCTAAATGCTTTTACTACATAACTTATTGAGGCTCTCAAAGGGAAGTTTTTGGCAGTGAATAATTTGGGACCGGTATTCGGAAGAGTGCCGAAAACAAAACAGATAAAAGCTGCCCCAAAAATTGCCATTTTATTGGATACATCTTGTAAGGAAATTAACGAGAATAACCAAACCAGCATTACAGCGGAAAATGAATTTGAGAAAGCGAGGACCCTCAAAAGAAGCCTTGAAATGAACGCGGATGAGAGAGGTCAAAGGTGCTGGACTGGATTCTATCCATGATATGGAGTAGACGAATAGACTGCGAGCCCTATGTGACATGTTATGGCACAACAGGACAATGATGATGATGAAGAACATCGGCCATGTCAAGTTAAATGGCCAAATTGTAGCAACTTTATTTTGAAGTAGCTAAAGTAAACGAACTTCCGCCAGGGTTGCCATATTGGCATTTTTTATGCCAGATTCCACAAATCTGGCATATTTGAAATTGAACTGGCATAAGATAATGAACTGGCATATTCTGGCATATTTGGGTTTTTCCTGGCATTTCTTATCAAGATGTGCTCACATTTTCTTCATGGTTCCTCTGTTGTAAACACGCAAATTTACTAAAAGCAATGTAGACCTACAGTTTAAATATTTATTTCAGTTTGACTTTGTTGTGATGTCCTGGTACGTACTAACAGAGATTCGCGCCATTTCTTATTGTTTTGTTGTCTTCCTAATCGGATCGTGACTGCTATAAACCTCTGTAATTTATTTTAATTTACTAGAATAAATGCGAGATATAAAACGAAAACCCACCACTGATACCAAGTGATTCAGACTGTTCAGAAACTACTTGAGGACAGAAAATAGATAGGATATATATCTAGTTCTATTCTATCTGTAATAGATTTTATTACCTTTTCCAATGGTCACGTCATACACACACACACACACACACACACACACACACACAAATGGAAAGCATCTTATGACAGCAATCGCAAGTATAATAGTAATTGGGAGAAAACATGCTGATGGCTCAAAAGATCTTCAGACGGATCAGAGGCAGCATATTGTAAACTGTGTCAGTGCACTGTTTCACCAAGAATTAGTAGCATTTCAAATCATGAAAAATCCGAAAAAAACACAGGATGAAAACTCCGTCAAAAAGCCAGTCATGCTTATTACAACAATAACTCCTAGGCAAAGTAATGATAAAGTTGAAGGTAGCAGAGTTGCAACTTGCTGTAATCATGACCTGCCATTGTGCAATACGCACAATTGATCATTTCAGTTAAATAATGAGAGCGCATGATCAGGGGAGTACATTGGAGAACAAACAGTTGCACAGAACTAAATGTTTATGCTTAATAAGAAATATTATATCGCCTGCACTTAAGGATAACCTTATTGATGATTTTCGGAACAAGAAATATGTCATCATTATAGATTAGTCTACTGACGTTTCCACTCAAAAGTATTATAGTTAGTTTTTTTTTTTTTTTTCAGTGACAGGAAAAATGAAATATTTACCGGATTTCTTGCTTTAATTTCCTTGCAAGTGGCTACAGGAGAAAATATATTTAATTTGATTGATAAGGAAATCAAAAGGTGTGGTCAGAGTCTTACAAATTGCATTTGGTTTGCGTCAGATGGCGCTTCAAACATGGTCGGGTGCAAGAACTCTGTATGGTCCAGAATTAAAGATGTGTCTCCTTTTTGTGTACAGCTAAGATGTATCTGCCATTCACTAGCACTCTGCATTTGTAGTGCAATTGCCAAGCACCAGAAAAGTCTTAAGAACAGACTGTATGACGTCAATGAGCAGAAATAAAAATAATTATCACGTTGACTTTGGTATTAAATTCCTAACGGAATGTAATGCGTTCCTACATGAAAATAACAGGACTGAAGCTCAGATAGAAATAAACAATGTTAAAGAAAGAAGTATGTCTTTGCTAGAGGAAGCTCTCGGTCAAATTACGTGTAGACTTCCCACCGAGAATATATTTCAAAATCTGTCAAAATTGAGCCCTTTGGCAGTTTTAAATCAAATATCAAGGACACAGTTTTCAGAGCTACCATTTTTACACCTGACAGAAATCAACATCAGTATTATAGAAGAACAGTACAGAAAACTGATTGTTGTCAACTGGAAAGAAGAAGCTACATTTAAGAAGGATGAACTACCTACGAACAGTGAAGATTTTTGGATAGGCGTACTTCGACACCAGGCATTTAAAGAGTTGGCCACTTTCGCCCTTACTTGCTTAATAATGCCTGTTAGCAATGCTGTAGTTGAGAGAATATTCTCTCTTGTTACTTCAACTAAATCAAAAGCAAAAAACAAAATACAACTGGATTTTCTAGATTCAGTTGTCAGAAATAGAGCAGAACTATTGATATCAAAGAAATGTTGTAAAGACTTCATTCCATCTGAGAAAATGCTTAAAGATTTTACATCCGAGAAGTGAAATAGGCGCTGGACGACTGTTACATAAATTGAATTAGGCCTATTTAAGCGACCTAAAAACCTGGCCAACTTGGGGGTCAGGAAGTGATAAAACAGACTGGAGTAACCATTTTCGCCCTCTTAGGCTCACTGGTTTTAGGACGAGAAACATGTAGTTCTGATTTGTCCGTTGCGTTCAATGATTTTACGCAACGTGGGTTGAGGTGTGTAGAGAGAAAGATAGGTTCCATCTATTGTAGGGTATTTCCTAACACGTTGTGAATTGTAATGCATTATTATTTGTGAAGACCTTAGATGATGTTCAGGTCTCGTTAGACTAGGGTTTCTAGTCCCCCCTCGAATATTTTCCTTTATTTTTTTTTATCTTAGTACTTAGGGGCGTACAAATGGCGTCCCCGCAGGATTGGTGGCCACAAGATAGTTTTGTGTCTTGTCTAGTTTAGTTCTGGTAATTCTATGCGATTTATAGTTTTAGATTGGTTTTTATGGCGCCCCCGTGATGGCTCCTTATCGCAAGATTTTGGTATGGTATTTGTCGCTTTTCTAGTTCTCCGACAGTTGTCGAGCTTCGTGTATTTTTCAATTATTAGTAGAGAAGGTGGGCTAGTAGTTTTCCTTTCGAGGGCGTAGGTAGTGAATCTTGGATTTAGAAATAGCTAGCTGACCAGTGGGGGCAGATTCAGTTGAAACTCCTAGCAAAGATGGAGGAGAGTACTCGTGCGAGCAGTAACGTGCACCATGAAGGTAGTTCTCCGACCTCGGTGGTGGAAGGGTCCTGTTTGCCAGACAGACCAGGGTACAGGCATGTTATTATGTTGCCCAGAGACGCGTAACATAACTCACTTTGATGGTACAGGAGGCCCCACGGTTACAGATTGATTTTTGTTCGACAAGTGAGAGCCTGTTTAGAAATGAACGAACGTGCCCGGCAGACCAGATTGATGTAGTGCTCGACCATGCACAGCGAGGGTCAGACAAGAGTTAAAGTTTACATCAGACAGAGAATGCCAACGATTTGCTAGATATCATACAACACGTGTATGGAGGAGCATCGAAGTGTTGTTGACTAGCATCTTAGTTTTTTTCCCCTACGTGGCACGGTGAGAATGAGACTGATCCGTTCTTTTTCTCATCGTATGCATCGCGGCATTGAGGCGATAATTACCCGCACAGAAGAGAGAGAACATGACGCTTTTTGATACGTCGATCTTAAGAGATCAGTTTATCTTACAATTGCGAGATACGATTTGTAGAAAATTAGCACAAGAGAAAGTTTACCAAGACCCCAGTGTGACTTTTATATACTATCAGAGATTTTGCCATCCGATGGTTTTCGTGATGATTTGTTATTTAAGAAAGTGGTGTTAAATAATGAGGTCAGCGGTGCAGGTGAATGCTGTGAGTTCTTCAGTGTCGTCGAATGTGAAGGGTGAGTTGGACTTTTTAACATCTGAGATTAAGCACCTGAAGAACATTTAGCTGTTTTATCACAACGCAGAAACGGCGTAAGCGATGTTTTATTTGTCAGTCGTCATCCCATTTAATGAATGCCTGTCAAAGAAGAACACCAGTCGGCGAAGTTCGGCACCTCTTTATGTGCAGAGGCAAGAAGCGGCTAACTATAGTCAGAACAGAACTCGCCAAGTGTGGCGTAGGAGCCCACATAGCCCCGCTCGAGTCGTGCCCCCTGCAGATTTAAACGAACTCCCTTGTGTAGTTTCTCGTGAGAGGTCCGGTGATAAACAGGTTGGCAGTCAGAGTGACGCGCCGTCTAAACACACGAGGGGGAGACGGAGGAAGAAAAGTTCACAAGCGAAAAGGGACGATTCGCCTAATCAAACACAGAACAACGAGAATTCAGTTCCGGTCAATCAACTGTGCGCTGTGTTATCTAGCAATGAGCAGTCTACTTTAAAGACCGTTGAAACTGTCAGATACCAGGTCGGGGATAAAGTCAATTTAAAACTCGAACAGGAAGAAGGTGATACCAATGAAGCGTGGTCAAACGAAATTTATGTTATTCTTCGCGCTCCTACTGAGTCGGGACCACAGTATGTGTTGAACAGCAGACAGCAGAATAAACTGCGACTCTTAGTAGACGAGGAGGAGTTAAGGAAATGTGTTGCGAACTGTTGACCTAATTAGTTGTGTGCAGAAAGATCAGCTGGTCAAGGTGTGCCTATTGTTCGCGGTGTGGTTTGTGTGATGCTAGGAGTGTTTTCTTTCTATTGCGACCTAAGCTTGGGGTCAGATTATTTGTTTTATGTCTCCGTGACCGGTTTAACTGTAGGTCTTTTCATATAGGGAGTCACGTGTGAATTACACTGACCGACTGAGGTATGCAGTGAAGTTTTTATGACATTGCAGTGACCCATCCGTCCATTTGTAGGCCTTCGGGCCGAGGTAACGTGTCCGATCAGTTTATAGGCTTTTACAGAGCTGAGGTAATTGTAGGCTTTTACAAAGCCGAGGTAATGTCCGATCTGTCTCTGGATGGCCACGCGGCCGAGACAAAGTCCAATGTAGGCTAAGCCAAAGCCGAGACATTGGCAAAAGTGGTGGTGGGTCTCTGATGGCCACGCGGCCGAGACAAGAGTGCGTTGTGTCTCTCAATGGCCGAGCGGCCGAGACAGTGTCCATTGTAGGCTTCGTCGAAGCTGAGGTAAAAGTGTTGAAAGTCCTTTAAGCGTCAGGCGGTGGTGGCAAAGGCAAACTTCTTTGTGTCACGTGGTGGTGACAAGGGCAAACTTCTTTGTGTCACGCGGTGGTGACAAGGGCAAACTTCTTTGTGTCACTCGGTGGTGGCAAAGTGTGGTGGAAGCAGTCCAATGTAAGCCCCGCGGCTGAGGTAATAAACAACTGAAAGAACCGTCTGCCAAGAATTGATGGATGTCAGAGGGAGCAGCTACTCAAGAATCCTGATGTTTACTGATCACGATGTATTCGATTATTTTTGCATTTTTGTGTTTTTTTATATTGCAGATTTGCTTGTTGTGTGTTATTGACGATTGTGTACATGTTAAAGATGCTGCAAGTAGCTAGAGATTATGTTATGTCATGAAAATTAATTTTGTTTCTGTGGTCAATGCACAGTAAATGAGAACAGAGTTTAAGGAAGGACTTGGTAAACAATTATTGTTAGGTATTGGTGTAGTTTTGTCGGGACGCCAACAGATTTGATGAAGAGACTTGAAAAAAGCGCTGGACGACTGTTACATAAATTGAATTAGGCCTATTTAAGCGACCTAAAAACCTGGCCAACTTGGGGGTCAGGAAGTGATAAAACAGACTGGAGTGACCATTTTCGCCCCCTTAGGCTCACTGGTTTTAGGACGAGAAACATGTAGTTCTGATTTGTCCGTTGCGTTCAATGATTTTACGCAACGTGGGTTGAGGTGTGTAGAGAGAAAGATAGGTTCCATCTATTGTAGGGTATTTCCTAACACGTTGTGAATTGTAATGCATTATTATTTGTGAAGACCTTAGATGATGTTCAGTGAAATAAATAGATGTGAATGTGATAATGATAGTCTCAGCTTTTTGATTCGGATTAGTACTTGTGGCTAGTGTGCGTAGTTTGTTTATTTGTTACCTGGCTTATTAGACTTTACACAGAAGATCTCGTGCCTGGACTAGAAAATCCCTGTTTCTAGTCCCCACCTAACGAACTATTTTCCTTTATTTTTTTATCTTAGTACTTAGGGCTTCTCCACCCTAGTACAGAAGGTTTATGCTGCATCTTTCACTGGTTCCAGTGAGGATGACTGTGAAGAATGCAATCTAGAGCTTTTGATGTGAAGTGAGTACAATGTTACACTTGATTTGGCAATTTTCTGGCATATTTTGAGTGATGGTTTGGCCACGACCGGCTCCAGCTGACGGGCCGTGCTGCTGACGTCACCGGGTCGGGCTAACGATGCGTTAACGCAGCATTTCTCAAACTGGGTGCTGAGGCAGCCTGGGGTGTCCTGAGCGTATGCCAGGGCTGCCGCGTAATAAAGAAAAGTCGGCTAAAAATGGGAAATAATGAAGAAGGCACGTAGATACTTAAAGATAAAATTTAAGTTGTCTTTCCTTGCCACTGTCGAAAATAGTTTATATCTTGTTTGAGAACCGCTGCGTTACCGCATCGTTAGCCTGACGCGGTGACGTCAGCAGCACGGCCCGTCAGCTGGAGTTGAATTAGGTGGACGTTATGGATAGCCACCACCTGCTGCCTTTACTTTCCAGGACTTTACCTCGATACCCATTTTAGACAGTTTCTTCTTCTTTGCGTTCACCGTCTGTAATCTCCGGCGGAAAGTTCAAGTTGTTCGTCCACCTCTAGACCTTAGTCTTGTTCCAGAACCTGAATGCCGCTTGCGCATCCTTTTTACAGAACTGTCTTACTCGTATAAAGACTATTGGTTCCTTGCCTCTCGGGCAGATGCACTTTGACTTCGAAGAAGCCCACAGTGGACTCTTACGACATGCTTTTGTTTTTATCATAGTCGACGTCATTGCACATAATACACTCCCATGTTGCCGCTGCCAACATCCAGCCCGCCATTTTTTACCACGTCAACATTAAGTCCGCCAGTGTCAGCATTCTTTTGCCACTCACAACGCTGAGTTAGCCACTCACAGTATTTAGTTAGTCACTCCCATATTCATTTTAGCTACTCACAGCGTTTAACCATCCACTCCTAATATTCAGTCGCCAGTGTCAGGCATTCATTTTGCCACTCACAACGCTGAGTTAGCCATTCACAGTATTCAGTTAGTCCACTCCCCAATATTCAGTTTGCTACTCCTAACATTCAGTAAGTCGCTCCCAGTGTTCAATTAGCCGCTCCCAACGTTTCAGTTAGCCGCTCCCAATGTTCACTTAGCCACTCCCAATGTTCAGTTAGCCACTCCCAACGTTCAGTTCAGCCGCTTCCAGTTTTCAGTTAGGCACTCCCAATGTTCAGTTAGCCGCTCCCACATGTTCACAGTTAGCCGCTCCTAGTGTTCAGTTAGCCAGCTCCCATCATTCAGCTCGCCAGTGTCAACATTCAGTTAGCCACGCCCAAGTATTCAGTTATTCACGCCCAATATCCAGTTTTGCCACTCCCGGCATTCAAGTCACCGTGTGTCAACATCCAGTAAATCTGTTCCAGTACTCATCTAATCTGTCCCTACTATTGATTGAGCCGGTCTCAGTATTCAAGAGCAAGTAGTAACATAATTCACTGGGTAATATTGTTAACATTCTACCACACCGCAAACTTTATAACATTGCAACAAGTATGAAGGAATCCACGCCCGGATTTATTCCCTTCACTTATATTTATGTTAACAATTTTCGGAACATTTGTTTGGTTGGCTATCGTTGCCGGTTTTTCCCATCCGGGATGCCTGCCGAAAAATATGATAACCTCTGAAAGTGTGATAATCCCTGAGAAATTGATAATCCCTGAGAAATTTAGCTTCTCTTCAGGGTGACAAAACAACGTGACAAAGCTCCAGTAAAAGGTTAATATAACCTTTTCATGCGAACGCGCTTTGTAATGCCGGGTTGCTGGGTTTGATCCCAGCTGCGGACAATTTTGTTTTGCGTTGGTTTCGACAATGGTACCGAGAGCTGACAGTTCAAAAGCAATGACAAAAACTATTGAACGTAAAATTTGCCTAGAAAAACCACAACAGTCAAAAAAATGTTGGTTCTGCAACGTCCTGTCTAAAGGATACGGAAATAACATATTATGCAAGACATATATTTTTTACTGAACTAATCGGAATTAGATGATCGTTATGGATAACACACCACCTGCTGCCTTTACTTTCCAGGACTTTACCTCGATACCAATTTTAGACCGTTTCTTCTTCTTAGTGTTTACCGTCTGGATTCTCCGGCGGAAACTTCAAGTTGTTCGTCCACCTTTAGACTTTAGTCTTGTTCCAGAACCAACTGAATGCCGCTTGCGCATCCTTTTTTACAGAACTGTCTTACCCGTATGCAGACTATTGGTTCCTGCCTCTCAGGCAGATGCACTTTGATTTGAAGAAAGCCCACAGTTGTGGACTCTTACGACAGCTTGTGTGTTATATCATAGTCGACGTCATTGCACATACTACACTCCCATGTTGCCGCTGTCAAAACATCCATTCCGCCAGTTTGAACACGTCACATTCAGTCAGCCACCCTTAACATTCAGTCGCCAGTGTCAGCATTCATTTTGCCCCTCTCCAACGCTGAGTTAGCACTCACAGTATTTATTTAGTCACTTCACCAATGTTCAGTTAGCCGGCTCCAATGTTCAGTCAGCCGTACCCAACAACTGAGTCTGCCTAGGTCAGCATTTAGTTAACAACGCCCAAGTATTCAATTAGTCACGCCCGTCCTACTATTGATTGGGGGCCCCCAGTATTCACTTCCGTAGTAACAAAATTTCACGGGGCGTATTGTTAACATTCAAACCCGCCGCAAATTTTAATAACTTTTCCCAACAATTTTGGAAAAAATCCTCGCCCGAATTTTTTCCCCCCTGACTTATTCATTTTTAAAAATTTTTTCCAAAACTTTTGCTGGGTTGGCTATCGTTGCGGGTTTTTTTTCCCCCCAAAAAGGATCCCAAGCCAAAAATTTTTAATAACCCCGGGAAAATTTTGATAATCCCTGAAAATTTTAAAGTTTCTCTTCAGGGGGTAAACAAAAAAACGGACAAGGGGCTCGGGCCTTCCGTTAAACATGAAAGAGTTTTAAATTTGGGGCAACCCGGGAACGATCATGCTACCCTTTTTTTGGGGGTAAAAAAGTGGTAAACTGAGCTCCTAAACATTTTTAATTTTTTTAACTCTTTTTATTTTAAATCTTTTCTTTCCTTTTCCCCTGCCAGTTTTTTTTTGGATAAGAAGACCACATACCTATGAAATTTGTGGTGGGGACACTCTCTTCCACCATTCCAAAGTAATTGGTTATATTGGGAAAGCCAAACCCGGGGGAAACCTGGATCCGGGGGTCTATTGCATGTAGGGGAGCACATATGTAACACAAGGTTCCCCCGTTTTTAAAGATTAAAGTTACCCTTTTCACGGGGAAAACCTTCGTAATGCCGGGTTTGATCTCCAAATGCGGGCAATTTTTTCCACGAAACCCGGGTCCACGACGGGGGCCCTGCTGCTGAAAGTCCCGGGTCGGGCTTAAAAGATGCGTTAAAGCGCAAATTTCCCCAAACTTGGTTTCTGAAGGGAGCCTGGGGGGGGCCTGGCGTATGCCCGGGCTTTCCGCTTTAAAAAAGAAAAGTCGGCTAAAAATGGGGGAAAAAATGAAAAGGCACGTAGATACTTAAAAATAAAATTGGGAAATTTTTCTTTCCTTGCCACTGTCGAAAATAGTTTATAAACTTGTTTGAAACCGGGTGGTTAAAAAGCAAACGTTGCCTGACGCGGTGACTCAGCAGCACGGCCCCTCCGCTGGAGCCGGTCATGATTTGGGCTTGCGTTGGGTTTTTTACAATGGCACCGATAGCTGATAGTACAGGGGCAAAAGCCCAAATTTGAATGTAAAAATTTTCCCAAGAAAAAAATAAAAATCAAATAATGCTAAAACTGGTTCTGCAAAGTCCTGTAAAAGGTACGCAAATAAAAATATTTTTTGCAAGACTTAAAAAATTTTTTAAACCTTTACTAATCGGAATTAGGGGGGACTTATTTGGGTACCCCCACCTGCTGCCTTTACTTTTCCCTGACTTTTAACCCCCGTACCCCTTTTTGACAGTTTCTTTCTTCTTTTCGTTCACCGTCTGTAACCCCCGGGGGAAAGTTCAAGTTGTTTGTCCACCTCTAGGCCTTGTCCCCGTTCCAGAACCTAATGCCGATGCGCCAAACCTTTTTTTCGAACTTTTCTTACTCGTAAAGCAGACTATTGGTTCCTTGCCTCTCGGGCAGATCACTTTTCCCTTTGAAGAAGCCCCCCCAAGTGGGCTCTTACGACATGCTTTTGTTTTATCATAGCGACGTAAATTTCCTAATACCCTCCCATGTTTTCCGCTGTCAAAATCCATCCGCCGGTTTTAAAACGTCAACATTCATTCCCGCCCCCTTAACATTCAGTCCCCCAGTGTCAGCATTCCTTTTGCCACTCCCCCCAAAGCTTTGGTTTGGGATCAAAGTATTTGGTTTTGTCACTCCCCAAAGTTCAGTTGCCCTTCCCAAAGTTCCGTCCCCGCCCTACCCAACATGAAATATCCCCGGGTCAGCATTTTTAACAAAACCCCCGGGATTCAAATTTGTTTACGCCCAAAATTTAGTTTGCCACTCCCCCATTTAGTAAGCCTTCAAGTGTTCAGTTACCCCCCCCAAATTCGTTCCCACCCCAACGTTCAGGTTTTCCCCTCCCCTGTTTTAGTTACCGTTTCCCAATGTTTTAAATTAGCCGCTCCCAAAGTTTACTTAAAAACCCCTCCCAATGGGTTTTGGGGTTTTGCACTCCCAACGTTCAGTTAGCCGCCCCCCAATGTTTAGTTGCCCCTCCCAATTTTTTTTCCCCCTCCCAATGTTTTATTAAACCGGCCCCCTTCCCCCCCCCAAAAAAAAAAAAATTTTTCAAAAAACCGCTCCCCAAAAGGGCAATTTAGGGGCCGCTCCCCCAAAGTTCAGGGGTTGGCCGCCCCCCAAGTTCTTTTAAACCACCCCCCCGTATTTTGGTTGTCCCCCCCCATATTTCAGTTTTGGCCCCTTTCCGGCCCTTTAGTTACCGGGGGGGGGGGGTTTCCCATCCCGGGTTTCCCCCCGTTCCAATCCTCATCTAAGTCTGTCCTTTTCTATTTTTGAGCCGGTCCCCGTATTCACTACCCAAATTCCAAAATTTTTCTGGGCATATTGTTTTAAAATTTTACCCCCCCGCAAACTTTAAACAAATTTCAAAAAGTATTAAAAAATCTTCGCCCAGAAATTTTTCCCTTTACTTATTCTGTTAAAAATTTTCAGAACTTTGCTGGGTGGGGTATCGTTGCTGGTTTTTTTCCCCCACAGGATGCCAGCCCAAATTGATAACCCCTGAGAATTTGGGTAATCCCTGAGAAATTTTGCTTCTCTTTTATGGGTGACAAAAAAAAACGTGACAAAGCTCAGAAAATTCCGTTCAACAGTAAGGAGATTAGAAATGGGGCACCCCCTAAAGTCATGCTGCCTGTGTGGTTTCGTTGGTAAACTGAGCTCTCGAACATAAATTTTTTAATTTTTTTAACCCCTTTTCTTAAAAACTTCTTTTTTCCGTTCCCCTGCCATTTTTTTTTGGATAAAAAAACCTCATACTCATAAATTTGTGGGGGCGAAAACATCTCTTTCCCCCATTCCCCGTAATTGGTTTTTTTTGGGATGCCCCCCGGGCAAAACCCCCGGTTTTTTTCCGGGGGCTATTGCATTAAGAGCATAAATTTAACAAAACAGGGTTTCCACAGTTGTAAAATTTAAAGTACCCCTTTTTACCGAAAAACGCTTTGTAATGCGGGTTTGTCCCAACCTTCGGACAATTTTTTCCACGACCGGGTCCACTGACGGGGCCTCATGGTTTTTGGGCCCAAAAAGGTTTTTTATCTGGGAACCCCCGACTTCCCCTAAGAATTTATTTTTAGCATTAATAAAACGTGTTGTTTACCCCATTTTCTGTAAAAAATTTTGGGTTTTAAATTTTGATTATATCTTATACAGTTTTTTTTGATGGGAAATTCCCTTTTTTTTCTTCTACGCTCTCCTTTAAAAAAGTCCCCTTGGGACGTTGTGTTGGGGGTTTTTCAGCTAGACTAAGGGAAAATTTTTAAAACTATAATAGTAAAAGCTAACAGACACTTTTTTTTTTGTTTTGTTTTAATTTTTGTTCATCTCAGGGACTTTTTTTACTTTTTTTATAATTTTCATAATTTTTTAAATATGTTTATTTTTTTTGTACTTGAGGAAAAAAATTAAAAATATTGCCAGAAGGAGGTACGGTAACTTGACTATTTTTAATTACCGATTGGTTTTCATAACGATTTAAAATTTAAAGGGAGCAGAACATGTAGGGTTTTTGTAAATTTTATTTATGTTTTTTAAGTAGGGTTTTACCGAATGGGGATTTTCACTATTCGGGCCCAATACGAATAGTGAAAACTCTCATCAGGTGGGTTTTCCGACTGGGTGATGGGGTCACCACAATCTGCGATCTCCTTCAGCATGTATTAGTTTTAAGCTTTACACACCTCCCCTTCCATGCAACAAGACTGTCAAAAATTTATCTGGGTGTCTTTCCCCTATCCCTCCCTTTCCCATGTCTTTCCAGTGGTAACCCCATTGTTCCCTTTTTCCCGGTTTTTCCTTAAAAATACTGCACCCTTTTAGGGGTAAAGCCGAAGTTCAGAC
>CAJHNH020003519.1:40000-66568 GCA_905116865.2 Candidula unifasciata | reverse complement strand
ACATCACGCTGGCCGTTTGTTATTACAAGGACATTATCTTATTCCTATTCAAAGCTGGGTCGACCTTGAAGCCAAGGCCAATTATTTCAAAACAAACATGTCTGTTATAGTGCTTATTTGAACCTAATCACTTTAGTTAGACAGAGGGGCGACTGGCCATTGCCTTACAGCAGCTGCCAAAGTATTTGCAATTGTCCAATGCGAGGAGGTCTATATATTTAACATTATATATATGCGCATTTAAGACATTATATATATACGCATACATAAAACATAATATATACGCATATAAAACATTATATATATATATATATATATATATATATATATATATATATATATATATATATATATATATATATACTGGGGGCAGCGCGTGAATGAGAGTAATTGACTCATTCTCCCACGTCATGAAATAAAGTAGTGGTCTCTTTTCCATACATTCAGGTGTATTAGGTATTTAGGGCAAGATCTATATTGTATAGACCAATCGGCACTGGTTGAGTGACGTGGTTCACATCACTCAGCCTCGTTTACTTCGCAGAACTTCACCGGGTACCCACCTAAGACTGGGTCGTCGTGGGAACCAAGGTCATTTTTTTTTCAAATGTATGGCTCCTTTCGGACTGGAACCCACGACTTTCGGATTCACAGGAGAGTGTCTAGCCGCTATACAACTGCAGCTCCTCTACGTCATGAAGCCTACTATCCATATGGGTAAACCACATATTTGTAATATTATTCAATCCGTGAGCGCCGTGACCATGGTCATCAGCACCAGTTTCCATATTTGCTGTAAAGCGAAGTGGGGAGGTATAATTTGCAATCCAAATGTCATTGCGCAGACCTGGCTATAATTATTCCTTACTGATTTAGGGTATCTTAAATATCCGCAATCCCTCTTCTCCTGTGGCGCCCCTATGTTTTTACAACAAATCTATTTTTTTTATCAAGGCGCAGTAGCTGTGTTAGTAGTTTTGGTGTTGTATTTACTTTTTCAGGCGTGATGCTGACCACATCACTCATTTTGCACCGATTGTTCTATGTAAACATAGGTCTAGCCCTTTATGCCATATAAGCCTAAAGGCATGGAAAAGGATCCTAAACTTTTTTTACTATTCACTTCTTCTTGTGTCCTACTGCCTGTATCGTAAAGCGTCGCAGGGTGGAGTTACATGTAGATTCTTGTCGTTAGTTGCATAGCGTGTATTCCTGTCTCGTTTACAGCTCCAGCCATCTCTTTCTTGGTCGGTCCCTTGCCTTTGAGCCTGCTGTTTTCATGTTGTACTCTCCAGCTGCTGCTGGCTTGAGTGGGTTGGCTCCCAGGTCGACCCAGCCTTGAGTGGGTACCAGGTGCAGTCCTGGGAAGTAAAGGCTGTTGGTGTAATGTTGACCATCATCACCCAAGTTTCGACTGAACAGTAAAATATAGGTCTAGTCCTACCTCTATGCCCAATATGCCCAAAACGTGAAAATTGGTCCTTTGCTTTACTTACCACTTTTAAACTAGATTGATCTGCAAGCCTGTGTGATAAATAAATTAATAAATACTCTGTGTATGCAGCGAAAGAGAAACTATATAATCTTTTCAAATTTTTATTTTATTTTCTCTGAATAAACTAGAACAATTGATTACTTTTGCGGACAAAATATAAGCCAAGTAAACTTAGTTTAGACCCAAGTAAACTTAATTTAGAGCCAAGTAAACTTAGTTTAGTGCCAAGTAAACTTAGTTTAGTGCCAAGTACACTGAGTTTAGAGCCAAACAAAATTAGTTTAGAGCCAAACAAACTTAGTTTAGAGCCAAACAAACTTAGTTTAGAGCCAAGTAAACTTAGTTTAGAGCTAAATAAACTTAGTTTAGAGCCAAGTAAACTTAACAGAACATGATCCGTACATTGAAACATGTTTTATTATGTTATCAGAATCGACGTCACTGCACACTGGGCTTTACCATGCATGCCCAGTCCTCCGTTGCAGCAGCCACTTTAAGGTACGTCTACTTACTGTTCCCACTGACAGGACACTGACCTGTCAGTGGTGGATTATGGCCTGGGACTGCTTACAGTCTCAAAAAGTCACATGGACAAACTAGAGCGCATACAGAACGCGGCTATATGGGTCATTCTGGGTTGCACCAGAGACACCCCAGTGGTGTGTATGGGATACATCCTTGGTTTGCCGACGGTTGCAGGCAGGCACAAGGTGCTGCAAGCGAAGTCATATATCAGGGTAGCTGCAGTCACAGACCACCCTCTGCATGAAGCTCTGGGTGCAGTTAAGGGTCAGCGGCTGATAAGAGGGAGGTCATGAATGGCTCAGGCAGAAGACACAATTAGACAGGTTTCCATCCTTGAGAACATTAGGCGAGGAGAGGATTGGGTCGAAGTGCCACCTGAACAGTCAGACTTGTGTAGAGTCATATTCCCGCTGAGACTGGCCAGCAAGTGCCACAGAGGTGGAAATTCAGCAGTTAATTCAAGATAATGCTCGCTCGGAGGATTTGATCATTTACACAGACGGTTCAGTGTCAAGAGGCAAAAGAAGTGCTTGGGGCTTCTTAGCAAATGTTAATGGTCGACGTTTGGTGCAGGAGAGCCTAGCATATGATACCACAACATCCAGCTTAAGAATGGAGGTGGAGGCGGTCACTTCAGCTTTCCGATGGCTAGAGAACACGACACACACACACACACACACACACACACACACACACACACACACACATCGTGATTGTAACTGATTCAGAAAGCATGCTGAGGAAGATAAGAACAAGTATGCTTCGTGCAGAGTAGCATGCTTCGCTGCGGAGGACACGAGTGAGGAGTATTGTCTGGATTTTTTCATCGGGTTACGCTGGTGTGTTGGAAAACGAACAGGCGGAAAGACTAGCTGGCTCTGCACAACTTGGTGGAATACTGCTACATGATAGGGCAGACGTGGTTAGTGCCTTGTGGGGGAGCGTGTACAATTCGGAGGAGCAGATGGATCACCACAGTCTGGTGAGATTAACGCAGTGGGGGTGACGAGAGCTTCTGGCAGATGCTCGAGGCTCAGAGGAGAGGCAAGACGGACGTTTAATCAGAAAGCTACTGGTACCATTAGTATCGGAACTCTTCTCTGGCTGCTGAAGATGGGGACGGAGTGCTTATGTGAATGCCCGAATACTGTGATGATGGTTCTTGAATCAAATCAAATCAAAATCAAATCACTGTTTCCAATACTAGCTGGTAATAACGTTTCTTATCTCGGCCCCGAATGCGACATAAACGTGCTTCCTTTTGCTTCACTCCAAAGCACGTAATCGTGTTAGTGTTGATGCTCTAGATTCACTGCGAAAAAACATATCTAATCGTGTTATATTGTGTATGTTTTCACTAAATGAGACAAAATAAGTGATTATTTTTGTGTGGATACAATAGGGACCAGATAAACATAATTTAGAACACAGTAAACTTAACAGAGCTTTTTTTGTCTGCGCCTTGAAACATGTTTTCTTATAGCGTGTTATCGAAATGTTAGTGCTTTCCCAAGATTGTTCATTAACTATATTTTGTGCCATGTCTGTTATCAAGGTTGGTTCTCCTGGTGGGTTCAGATTCTCCACTTTGGAAAACAAAACAAAAAGCCTATTCTGTGCCCCTTCCCTCCCCCTCCAAATCATGTTGTAAGTAAAGTAAAGTAAAGGTAAAGATTCCTTTTCACGCCTTATGCGCATTGGGTATATATGAAGAGCGTCCCATATGTTTACAGACCCATCGGCACTGGATGGGTAATGTGGTCAGTATTACGCCGGCTGTCTCTGCTTCCCCATGACAGCCATCCTGGTACCCATTCTAGGCTGGGTAGACCTGCGACGCCCCATACCATGATAAAAATCCACGCAGCTAGCAGTGGGTTTCGATCGCGGTACGTTGGAATTACGAGTCGGACTCGCAACGCCTAAACAACGGACGCCCTAATCATGTTGTAGGAGACGACTAATTTTGGGTGGTTTATTTAAAGTCGAAGTGCACATGCCTGAGAGATAAGAAACCATCAGTCTGCATACAATTAATCTGAATCTAATCGTGTTTTTACGGTGTGTTCTGATCGTCCAGTGGGTACCGCATAACAGTGAAAACTTTCCTGTTGAAAAAAAAAAAAAAAATATCTCGGAAAAAGCTCTAAGTATAAACTCACAGGGAGCAAGTACAGCGGGGATCTACAGTCATCAGTAGAAATTATCCTCGTCGACACACGTTTCGGCCCACGATTCCTAAACGTATTCGGAGGTGGGCCCACCTGAGTTCATGAAGCTCAGGGCTGCTTCCCCGCTGCACAGAATTACCGGATGGTGTTATTATTTCGGCCAGAGACAAGACGACTTAGTGGTTTCGAAGGAGGTACTGTGAGATAAGAAGCCGCCACGGCAGCGTAATTAGAACAGTCCGCATGCCTGGACGACCGAGCGACAAGCTTATTTTGGTTTACCGGACACATGTTAGACTTTTATTAGCAGTTGGCAGAGGGACACTGGCAGACAATTCGTACACGATGGACTTTCAAAGGGATGAGAAAACTCCTTTCCGCTAGACACCCGGACCAGCTCACCGAGGCCCGTCCCCTACGTTGTTGCGCTGCGTCCAAAGCCAGCTAGAGGCCCTTTCGGCTGCCTCTCCCAGTTTTTTGAGTGTTCGTTTCCGTTCATTACCGCGCAATCCTAGTTCTTTCACCACATTGTAGAGCGAAGTGGAAACGAGGCCTCTCGCTCCCACTTCGACGGCAAAAACCCGTACTGTGTAGGCCTCGTTTCTCCTCAAACCGGCTGCTAAATCACTGTATTTCTCGAGCTTGTACAAATGATTCTCCTCCATACGCGACTCAAACGGGACCGTCAACTCAATCAGGATGAGTTGCCGTTTTTGCGCAGAATGGAGAACGATGTCCGGTCGCAGGCCGGTTTTACGGATCAACTCGGGATACCGTTCATGTCCTGGCAGATCAACCGCCAGTAACCAGTCCCTCGCAGAGTCTAGCACAGATGGAGCGAATGCGTTTTGGTTGACCTTACCTTTTGGAACCTGCCCAGCCTTGAGGAAACGAATGGGGACGATACTAGAACTGGCTCTGGCATTAGCCCTCATTCTAGCCTGGTCGACAACGGCTGCTAACTCCTTTAGCACCTTATTGTGGCGCCAGGTATAGCGGCCTTGACCTAGAGCTTTCCTGCACGCGGACAGGACGTGCTCAAGAGTTTGCTTCGATTTGCACAACGGGCAAGTCGGATCGTTGGTCGCAGACCATTTAACCATGTTAACACCGGACGGTAATACATCGTACGCCGAACGAACGATAAAGCTCAGTCGCAGCGGGGTCATCCGCCAGATCTCACCCCATGTGAGTATTCTCGGCAATGCGCTCTCCAGGCTGATCCAATGGCCCTGCTGCGACTGCTGGGCTGCTTTCTGGACCCGAACCTCGTTTTCGTTGTCCCTCACCGTTTGTATCACCATGTCTCGGCGCTCTTTGGCTGAGGCCTTTGACCACCAATTGACCTTCCCGTGCCCTAGGCCTCGACGGTCGGTTTGTGTGTAACCCATAATCTCTTTCAACTTTAGTGCGTTCTGGGCAGATTCTATCGCATCGAGGACCCTCCACTTCTGACCAGTCTTTAGAGCGGGCTGGACAGCGATGACATTTGGGTCTGAAGACTCGCGCAAGAGCATGGCGAGCCTTACTTTGCCGACTTTAAACTCTTCGGTTATCGACTTGAACGGAAGTACCAGCTTAGCCTGTTTACAATACAGAGCCACGTCGGTCAGACAAGGCGGTGCACCAATCCACTTTCTTAAGGCTGTGTTGATTTTCTTTTCCATGGCTTCCACTGCAGTCATCGTCACCTCGTAGACTAGTAGTGGATATAGGAGCTTCGGAATCAACATGAATTGGAGACACCATACCTTGAATTTCCCGACCAGCCTGCATCGCTCGATCGCGTGCAGACCTGTAGCCAGTGACTCATGTATTCGCCGGACTTCCGCTCTGTCAGATAACTTCGAATCGTAGACGCGACCGAGGCTCTTCACCGGTTCCTCCAGAACCGTAGGGATCTTGTTCCTTGCCACCGTAAAACTGATTGCCGATACCTTGCCCTTATGGATTGACAGACTCCTCGACTTCTGCGGTTTAAACTGCATACCGCTCCATTGGACCACCGCGTCCAATCTTTCCAGGATCGTGCGGGCAGACTCCTCGCTGCCCGTTATAATAGTCGTGTCATCCATAAATGCGCGCAGTGGCGGCAACCAGTGATCCCCTATTTGAAGGCCCAGTCCGTAGCCGGCCGCCCCGTCTAACATGATCTGCATTCCCATGACAAACAGTATAGGTGAGATCGTACAGCCCATAGCTATCCCAATCTGCAACTCAGTCCACCTCGTGGTAAACGTCGAGGTAGAGAAGCGCAAAGCGAACTTGGAGAAATATTGCTCGACCATTTGACTGATCTGTGTCGGTACGTGAAACATGCGAAGGGCTCGCCACAGTAGCCTATGGGGGACTGCCCCGTAGGCGTTGGCTAAGTCCAACCATATAACGTGCAAATCGGTTCTCTCATGCTTGGCTCTCTGGATAGCCTCCCAAATCATGGTCGCGTGTTCAAGGCACCCAGGAACGCCTGGAATGCCACCCTTCTGAACACTCGTATCTATGTACTTGTTAGTCATCAGATACTGTGTGAGCCGGCGAGCCATGACTGAGAAGAATATCTTACCCTCGACAGTTAACAGCGAGATGGGCCTGAATTGGGAAAGACTCTTCGAGTCCTGCTCTTTGGGAATGTAGACCCCATTTGCCTTTGACCACTCTGGACATATGTGATTGCGGATCCACGCTTGTCTCAACAAGACGTGAAGCATTTTAAGGATTTTCGGGCAACGCTTGTAAAGAACGTACGGAACACCGTTCGGACCTGGGGCAGACTTGCCGCTGGCCTTTTTCACAACGTCCTCAACCTCAGACCAAAGGGGAGGTACCATTTTAAATGGTACCTTCGGCACCGAAGGCTGTTTGAGTCCGCTAAGGATCTCTGGATTGTCATCGAGAGGCTCTCTCCTCTTTTTATCTGAGTACATCTTGCGTAGATGTAGCTCTAGTTCTTCCTGACTGACAACCAGAGTCCCAGACTTCGGTTGCTCGAATAGACCTCGGGCAAACTGATACGGGTCCCTAAAGAATTTCTCTCGCTCCCTTTTGGTTCTACGTCTGTTGTTACAGAAAACGCTCGGCACGACAGAGGGCACTGTGTTTGTTCTTTAAATGCAACCAAACTTCGTACAGCCCCTCCCGTTCGCTGCCTGTAGCGGCTTTGAACCGTTTTCTGAGGGCATTCTTGTCTGCCCGACACTTCAGAATGTCCCTCTGCCTCCTGCTAGTATTCTGCTTGACACCCGGCTGTGCCTTTACTACTGTCCCGAACTCGCGGGAGCAGTGTTCATATATTACATCACCAAATTTAGTAAGCTTGTCGCCTAGCGACTTCTTGTTAAGAGTTTGTTTAAGTATCTCACATAATGTAGCCTCCAACTTACACCACACCACCTTCTCGCTCGCAGGTGGAAACCTGATTCTGGAACGCACTTCTTCAGAAATCATCAAAGGTGCTCCTCCGCAGTCGACGTCATGGGCCTCTCTGGGCGAGTGGGGTTCACCCTGCCCGTCGTACCCTGACGACTCAGAAATTACCACAGGAGTGGTAGTTTTGCGACGGCGTTTACTGCGTGGAGCACCCTCGCATTTCATTCTTCCGGCATGCGTTCTCAGACCATGCAACCCCGAATAGAATATACCATAGTCTTATAGTTATATCTGTAGACCTTATTACAGTTTAAAGTTTTTGTTTACCTTTAATGCCTGAAATGTGTTGATGAAAAGTTGAAGCATTGAAAAGTTGTATTGTAGCATTTTGTTTTGTTATAGTTAAGGATCATACTGTTTCGTTATTTCTTGGTTGCAATGGGGGGAAAGTAGAGGACGGGAGTGGGTTAAACATGACTTGCATAGGGTGACCCGTTTTCAGCATAAATATTAGTGGAATGTCCTATTTAATCAATAAATATTATGGTCACGCTACCTGGATCATTAAAAGGGATGTGCACGCAGAACTCAAGTTATGTATCAAAACCACAGCCGAGGAGGGGACGAACAACTAGGAATTTTCGCAGAGGTTTACAGTAAGTGAGCGCTAAAAGGAAGGAGGAGAGGAGGAGGAGAAGAAGAAGAAAAAGAAGAAGAAGAAAAAAAGAAAAAGAAGAAGAAGTAGAAGAAGAAGAAGAAGAAGAAGAAGAAGAAGAAGAAGAAGAAGAAGAAGAAGAAGAAGAAGAAGAAGAAGAAGAAGAAGAAGAAGAAGAAGAAGCTGCAGTCTACCACCTGTTCTCCTATCTTTCCCACCGTGCAACTCTCCTACCACTATGTGAATCTCGATAACACTTATTTTTCTTTTCAAATAAACTGCCCGGATCGGAAACTGAGCTCTAAATTCGAAGATTGTGAATTTGTAAAACACATTAACCGACCTGTCGGTAATTTGTACTTTCCAGCAGATTACCTAGAGTACAGTTTAATCTGGGCCGATATTTGAAATACACGTTAATAAAATGTCTGCCCCAATACCGCAGCGGGCATATGATGTAAGACATCTTTTTATTGACAAATCTGTGCTCGCTGGGAGAGGTGATCAATGCCACTCTGGTCGCCTTCCCTTCCCAGGAGAATACCTTACATCTATTTTAGGCTGGGTTGACTTAAGAACAAAGCCAAACTTTGAAATGAATCCTCCTTCGTGGGTATTCAGCCCAAGACCATTAGGTTGATTGGTGAATGTCTTGCCACTACGTTACAACTCCCTTTATATGAAATAATTAATTTCAGCATCTAAGCACTACGTTACCACGGCTCCTGATATGTGAAATAATCCCTTAAAATATGTGAACACTAATCCCTGATGAGGGAAAGCTTTGAGTACACGACCTCTTAGAACAGCACGCAAATGTGCTATCAACTGCGACGCCATGACTCTCAATTTGAGTGTGTCGTTTAATGTCGATGAGCATGTTTGGTGTTGCTAAAAGAATTGAACATCGAGTATATTCATGTACCAACTGAAGACATTCGATAGATCTTTATTTGTCTTTAGCATTCGGTCTATCGATCAGTCGTGCAGTCTGTCTCCTAGGCCCGTTACTTGAAGGTTTGCCAAACAATTCTGAGCTTTAAAAATGTACAACCTGGATGGACAGATCATGCATACCTTGTTCAGTCTCCAAAGAAAATTTACTTAGTTTACCCCTGAAGACTACACAAGCCATGTGAAAACTGTAGGAGGGGAATGAGTGGTCTCGATGAATGGCGTCCACCTCGAGTGCTGGAGGTCCCGGGTTCAGGCCCTCTTGAAGGTTGGGATTTTTTTCATGTGGACCTCTAGTAATTTCTTCTTTCCTCTGGGTAGCAGAATCGGAAGTCCCTGTGTATTGTTGCCCTCACACACACACAAACCGTTGTCAGTTTAATATCGAAAAAGTTGCCTAACGGCGCTGCCCGGCTAAATTTGGAGTTATAAATCTACCTAAAGTATTTCATGATTCTAGCCAGTGCTACAGAATTGGTGCGCTGCGCTGAGATATTTCGGACTCATGCTTTAGTTACAGGCAGAGCAAAAACATCACTTAAGGGTTACAACCCTTGGCCCATGATGGTGATCCGTTGTATAAACCAAACGAAACTTTGCGGCTAAGGACATATCTCGACCTTGCAGCAGAGAGACAAGAATCCCACCACTTCGAAAAAACGGTTCTGAAAAGATATTTTACACTTGATAGCCCCGCTGGAATCTGAACTCTAGACTAGTTTAGATATTGCTTAATATACATGTTCTACACATATACGTTAATAGAAGCATAAGCCCACTGAAAAAGTGAAATAAACGCCTCTGTCTGGCATTTGCTTTTTCTGAAACCCGGAAACGCCTCTGAAGATACGGGAAGAAATGTGGAGGATTCATTCTGTCTGTTGACTGAATGTTACGACCCGATCCATGGATTTGACTCAAGAGAATGTGGATTTACATAAAAGGTCACGCAAGTGGGGAGCCTGGCATGCAATCGACTCCTCCGTAGGATTCAGTACATGAAAAATGTCGGTACAATCCTAGGGGATATTCAATGTTTTTATTTCTGACCAAACTGGTTTATCTGAAAGACAGTGACCTTTGAAGAGGCTGAGTGTTAATTGTTGTTTATCTGTGGGATTTGGAGCTCTTCTCTGTCGGGAAACAAAAACAAAACAAAAAAAAGTTGGGGGGAGGGGTGCTGGGGTGGGGGGTGGGGGTTAATTTACTGTGTACGAGCATTTTTGAAGCTGGCTTCGAGTAAAGAATTGATGAATATACCGCCCGCATGATTTAATTATTCTTTTTATAATACATGTCGTGTGGCGTTGGTAGTCATGTTTATTCACAGTCTTCTGTCCCGTGTACTTTCAATCAGCTCTGGCATAGATGATCTTCATGCTGTGGTGTCAAACAGACCAGGATTTTTTTTTCTGTCACCCTCTGCGCTCTGCTTATTACTATACACTTTAAAACGTTCAGTAATGTAAGTATAATTAGCGCACATTCTGGCACTTGTAATTAAGACTTAGATACTGTAAACTTGTTTTCTCTATAATTCTTATATTTTTAAAATTTTGTAATTCCTCTTTTCATTATTATTATTATTATTATTATTATTATTATTATTATTATTATTATTACTATTATAATTATTATTATTATTAACTATGAAATGAGATACAAATGAAAAATTGTATGCAAGGAGCGGAGTGAAAGGGTAGAATGTTAGACGGGCCTGCGTGCACAATTCTTAACCCTTTGAAAATAAAGTTTGTTCGTTCGCTCGTTCGTTCGTTCGTTCTCTTCCCCTACAGATTTCCCACTGTCAGGATGTATTCCAGATTTTTTCTTTCTATGTCATGACCAAAGAATTCAGATTGTCTCTTCTGTTGTTGGCAGTGGACTTCGCGAGTAAAAAAAAAAAAATTTTTTTTTAATATCTTCATTACTCCTTTTATCTGCCTAGAGTATTCTCACCATTCATCTGTAAAACTAAATTTCCGCAGCTATCAAATAATTTGTCTCTAATTGAACAATTTTACATGATTGACTTCTCATGATCTAGAAAAAAGCTTTTAACCATTGCATGTGTACAATCTAGGTTATAATAAACATTCATATTATCGGATAAGAGTCGGTGGATTTTTCATGCTCTGTCACAAGATGACAGGCAGAAATGACTTTGTCTACAATCAAGGATGATGATATCTGAGTTTTACTAGTTTGTGCACTGATATTTTTGTTGGCATAGATGATGACATTTGAGCTCTACCAATTTGTGCACTGATGTTTTTGTTGGCACATATGATAATATTCTGACCAAATATTTCTTTTTTTATCTGACGCCCTCGAGATCTTTATCCTTAACTTTTCCTTTGATAATAATTTTCATTACATTAATGTTCTTTTGATGTGGCCAAAATTGACTATCCTCGTTTGAATTTCATTAGCAGCGCACATTTTATTGACTTTTTAAATTTCTGCCCTTTTCCCCCCTCAAAGAATTATTGTGTTTTCTTGTAACTTCTAACTCCCCGCAGCTATCTCATTATCTTCTTCAACATGAAAGATTTCCAGTGTCTATTTCTATTTTCCTATTGCTCATTAGAAATTCCACCCGAAGCTTAAATTGCAAACTGTTCGGAGCATGCGTTGAGCTGAGTTTAGTTGTTTCAAGAACCGACATCACAGCACTCAGAGCATTCCCATAGGCGCTCCGTCCGCATCTTCAGCAGCAAGTAAAATGTTCTGATAAAAGTGGTGCCAGTAGCGTTCGGATTAAACGTCCACCTTGCCTTTCCTCTGAGCCCCGGACATATGCCAGAACCTCTCGTTACTCCTTGTTGCATTAATCTGACCAGACTGGTGATCCATCGGCTCCTCCGCACTATACAAGCTCTCCCACAAGGAAGAAACCACGTCTGCCTTATCATGCATCAGTATTCCACCATGTTGTGCAGAGCCAGCCAGTCTGTCACCCTGTTCATTTCCCAACACACCGGCGTGTCCCGGTGAATCAGAGCATGCGTAGAATGAGTCATCCATGAAACAATATACCTAGTACCATTCTAGTGCCTACCTGGTTTCCCTAAAATTAGGACTAGGTCCTAAATTTATTAATGTATGTTGGGCAGTATACAACAAAAAGTCTCCGCTGGGGCACGTACAAAAACATGGTGTTTTGAAAGTATCACTACACTTTGCACGCAGAATATATTTTTTTTTTTTTAAACGAGCACATGATGTCATCAAAAAAATGTGCAATAAAATTTATTAAACTGGTTACAATAGTCACTACTAGGATTTAACTCGGTTTTGTGGAAGCTGGAAAGTCCCAATAAGATATTCATTATAACTTAATTAACACGCTTCTAACCATATTGCTAGGGGGGGAGGGGGGGGGGTTGTTTATCCAGAAATCATGCTATAAATCTTTCAACAGTTATCCGTGTTTATCGACCGCCATTTCGAAACACTTGTCCAACCGACACAATTTTTTTCCTCTGTTGTTACACGATTCTCTTTTAAATGCACATAATTACTCCAGCAGGCGACAGCCAGTTACAGTCCATTGCTTCACAGTTGTGTGTGCTCAACATTTTTTTTTTTGTTTTTGATGACGTTGTGCATTTCTTATTGTAGATTTGTTTTAAATGTAGTGAGACTTTACAAACGCCCCATACTCAATTACAGTTTACATTATTATTACATTTTTACAACAACAAAACACAAATACAAACATTATTGCCAGTCATCATCATCTTGTAGCAAGTCCTTTGCAGAACGTCGCTCTCATCACAGTCTGCCTGAAAGAAACTCGGTCTCTCGCCAGTTTTCCCGCCTCACTACCAGTTGTTCTGCCTATATCACACAAACGCTAAAAGTAGGCAGGAAAGGCAATAATTACATTATAGTGGTAACTATTTCGTCTTGTAAGAAATCATAAAGTCCTGTTTCAAGCAATAAAGGTTGGTTGAAACGGATTCCCAACACCAGTCTTCAGTACCTCAGGTTTTGCTCTTTTCTTGTGCTTAAATTTCTTGTTGACATCACCTCACATTGTTGCACTAATGTTTATACCTTGCTCGCTTGCCTCTAACTTGTCACCCTCTCGTACGTGTTTCATCTTTTAATGTGACTGAAATATTAAACTCCTGTCTGGTTTGTGTTTTTGTTTTTGTTATTGTTTATTCTTCAACAAATTTCTTTTCGATGTCAATTTCTCTATAACCAAATCAATGTGACTGTTTTTATTTCCTTGAAATAGCACCCCAGGCAAAACAATACTGAAATTAGGAGTCAATGGTTTTAATATCATTCCAATCTGCAAGAAATCATGCAAAGTACTCAGATTGATCGAGAGGCTCAAGATGAGGCGCATTAATTACATTATCAAAGTAGTTTCCTTTGAAGAATGTTGAACCCCTTATCAGTCAGTGGTTCTCAGCCTTCCCAATGCAGCGACCCTTTAATATGGTTCCTTGTGGTGTGGTGACCCTAAACCAGGGCTATTAAACTAAGTTACTCGCGGGCCAAAATGCTGAACATGGAGATCGTCGCGGGCCAGTGGCCCGAGCCCACACTACAATTGACATTTTCAATGCGTAGATTGAATACACTCGAAAACTAATAATAACAATAATAATAATAATAATAATAATAATAATAATTATTATTATTATTATTATTATAAGAAGAGGAGGAGGAGGAGGAGGAGGAGGAGGAGAAGAAGAAGAAGAAGAAGAAGAAGAAGAAGAAGAAGAAGAAGAAGAAGAAGAAGAAGAAGAAGAAGAAGAAGAAGAAGAAGAAGAAGAAGAAGAAGAAGAAGAAGAAGAAGAAGAAGAAGAAGAAGAAAAAGAAGAAAAAGAAGAAGAAGAAGAAGAAGAAGAAGAAGAAGAAGAAGAAGAAGAAGAAGAAGAAGAAGAAGAAGAAGAAGAAAAAGAAGAAGAAGAAGAAGAAGAAGAAGAAGAAGAAGAAGAAGAAGAAGAAGAAGAAGAAGAAAAAGAAATGTATACACTTCCTAGTTAGGTAACATATGCTTGTTCTGAGGCATGAAATATGAACGGTG
Source organism: Candidula unifasciata (assembly GCA_905116865.2). Taxonomy (NCBI): domain Eukaryota; kingdom Metazoa; phylum Mollusca; class Gastropoda; order Stylommatophora; family Geomitridae; genus Candidula; species Candidula unifasciata. The sequence continues at coordinate 52,352 of CAJHNH020003519.1, read as the reverse complement.
TATTTAAGGTTATTTACATTCGATTAATCATGTCTTTAAACGCGTGCAGTTTCGTTAATTAATCCAGAAAATAACCTCTGCCTCTTCTTCTTCTACTTCTTCTTTGTCACCTTTCGTAAGGCTTGTTAGAAAGTCCTAGCTGTTCGTCCATTTGATTTTTTAGGTAGGCAGTCGGTCTGTTCTTGATACAAGGCATTGAAGAGGTATTGGGTATGGAAGCACATAGGGCACACATAAATGGGATTAGTAAAAGAGACTTTTATGCGTGACGGGGAGAGAGCGACTTTCTATAAAAGACATGCTGATTGGTTGATAGATTGATTGATTGTTACTAAGCAAGCACTTTTGTGAGGGCAAAGTAATACAACTACTAATGAGTGTTTAATTTTTTTTTTTTTTTTTTTTTTTTTTTTTTTTTTTTAATGATATATGCTGTGAAATATGAAAAGATTAAACTTTTTAGTGAAGTACATTGTCAGATAGAAATATTTATTTTAGACAACTGGTATTATGCAGTGGGTAAAAAAATCGAACAAAATACAAACGGAACAAATAAAAACTAGACAAATAAATCATTTTTTTTCCGAACAATCTCATTTCTTTTCAATACATTTTACTTTGCCCATCTGAAAACAAGGATTCGTGTTTCTTTACTTGAAGTATTCTTCTAGTATTCTTGCGCTGTAAGCCATAAATCAATCGCTGCCAATACTTCTTTGTCAAGAAAACAGTTTTTCCAGAATGTCAACAATGTGGGTAGATACTGTGCAAGAGAATAAGTTCTCTATTGTATTGTAAAATGTAAGGAACACAGATAAAGTCAAAGTATGAAATATTTCAAAGAAAGTGTTTCCATTCAACTATCAGTGTATTCGATTCGATTATTTAGATTTCCAGGGATAGGTTGTTGACGCAGTGTATCCTCGCCTGGAGATCCCTTATAATCCCTCCTATGTTAATGACTGACAGGGCTCAGAATAAAATTCTCTTGGGTAATTAATTGGACTCAAAGTTCAGAGGATAGAAGGATGTCCATAAAAACTGATAACCCAAAGTGATAAGCGTATAAGACGATTCACTTGAAGATATCCGAAGAATGTAATATTCCTTTAAAAAAAAAAAAAAAAAAGAAGAATCAAGTAGCAATGGAAAACCGAATGTTTGAAATCTCAGGTGTAAATCCGTTTACCAATAACAAATTGATCCAATCAAATACTAGTTGATCTGATTAGACAGCTGTGTGATATTAATTCATACATACTAGGTCTGTCAATTAAGTCATGAAACAAATTCCATAAAAATTGAAATTATCAACAGTTGAAGACATAACCTGTATTTTATTCAAAGCAAACCCCTTGTGCATTGATACAGCGAGTGGCATGATCTAACAACATTAGAACAACATTCGTAGTTCATTATTTGTTATGGCCCTTAAAGTCAATGTTACGGCCCTTTGGATGTCATCAATGTCGTCAAAGAAACTTGCTTTTAATAGTAACTTTAATTATGGGGAACATAAAGTAATCAGAGGGAGACAACTCTGGGGAATAGAGTGGATGAATAACTCATTTAGTCCCAAAAAACGCATCATACGTTCATAGGTTCCTACCTTGAAGCCCAATGAACGCATGATGCGCCGATTAATTACGTTCTTTACTACCCCCTGGGCATGTGATGCTAAACCCAATGGTTCTCAAAGAGTTGAGAACAGACTGGTTTTGGGGCCATAAATTCCCGTACAACTACCGCCCGCTGAAACGGTGTTTTGATATGAAGAAGGAAAAAACTGTCAGGTGTTGAATACTCGGGTCGGACTAGGAGAATCTTATTCAACAGACGTTTCAAAATACTTAAAAAAACTATGGTTGTGACAGTCTGTCCCTCTAGAATATATTCTGCTGCTGTCGTAGAAGAACGCTAAAATTGTCTTCACTTTCAAGTTTTGAAGACAGATTTGTTTGCTTTTTGGTGATAATCCTGACTTTCACTTGGCACTTTGGCGTTTAGTTGTGGGATCAAGCGGAAAATCCATGTTTTATTCGCTGCAACAATCAAATTTAGGAAATCCTTATTTCTGTGTCACGGATTGATGATATCATTTGCGTACTGAATACGCTAATGTTTTTGGTCACCAGACAACGAAACCGGCAAGCAACTTTTTTTTTTTTTTTTAACATTTTACGAATGGCTCTTAATTAACACCACATTCATCTGACATCATCCTCACAGTCAGACAACGATCTTCTTTTATCCCTTCTTTGACTTTTGCAATGAGTTCCTCACTGCGAACAGAAATTTAGCGTCAAGGACTAGCTGCGTTACATCTTTGGATTCCATGCTTTGCTTCACAGATTGCATTTTTGTTTTAGCCATAATAAAATCAGTCTCAGTACGCAATTGTCGGACCTTGGAGAGTATTCCCTTCAATTAGACAACAAATAAATAAGCTCTCATCATGCAACAAACATTACAGTCTAAACAGTCACTCAGCTTAAAATCAGTCAGCTGAAAGACAGGAATCCTTGGGATAAATCCGTTTGTGGATAATTCAAAATACTGGTTACGCTGATGCTGCAAAGGTTATTGTTTAAGCACAAGTAAACCAGCTGGCATCCCACAACACATACCGTGATTCGTTGCTCAAGTTTCTTAAGCGTAACTGTTTTTCTAACTGTGTAGGTGATTTACTTTGGTACAGACAACCTGCAAGATGCATCGACTGTCCTTGGGGAAAGATGTTTGCTAACAGCTATATCCATTTTTGAATCTTTGAAGAAGTAAGGTAACCTTGCCCCCCCCCCCACCCAAACACACACACACCCACACACACACACAAACGTATATATATTTTCCGGAGAATGTTGAGGTGAGTGGCGTTCCTGACAACAACTCCAGCAATGAATCAATAAATGGCATCGCTTCCAAATAAAACTAATCACGCTGGCGCCATCTCTGAACGGCGCACGATGTTTATAACAAACACAATTTGAAGTAGATGGCTTATCTGACGCTTAACACCTGTCGGAGGCCACATATTTACTGGCATATCATTAAATGGGGTTTAATGTTGAAGTAGTCATCTTAGTACCATGGCCTACCGCTTTTCTGCTGACCCAAAGCCTTTTGATTTGAATTCGTGCACAGGCAGATTTCTCATTATTGACCCAGTCTTCGAGGTCAGCCCAACGTAACATGGATGCCAGGAAATATTTTAGAAAGTAAAGTCGTCCAGCGTGAAGATAACAACCACATCATTGATTTAATGCTGATCGTTCTACAATTTGTGGATTCAGTACCAAATGTGTGACGCTTGTCACGGTAGGAGAATCGTCCTTCTATCTCTGGCTTAACACCGGCCAGTTCCCTAATATTTACTTCCACATCGTTATGCTAGGCCTAATTCTCTACCATTAACACTAATGGCGCAGATGACACCGGGATATTTCCAGCGTTCTTGCACAATCGCATGTTTTTGATGGCTAAGCAGCTTTCACGTGTGATGCCTGCAAAAAATACTTGGCATTAGGTGACAAGACAAGATCACAAACACTAAGGAGAGAGCCTCTACAACAACAGTTTTCTCCATGTGTATGTGTCGTGCATCCCAACCAGGGTCGTACAACCAGGACAGTATAACCAGCGATCAAAACCCAGTAACACAATGTGCGACTATTCTGATGTGGATAATCCGGGTACAAGTCCCAGAACCCTGTTCAGCCGTCAGGTTGTAGTAGGGACTCAAACTACAACAGGGTAGGGCTTTGAAATAAGGAAACATGCCGTCCCATATTGGGACGGGAAACATTAATTTCTCCACGATCAGTGTTCCAATGTTTAGATGCCTAAGACACACTTGGAGGATGGAAAGATAAAAAATCCCACGAAAAGTCAATAAGAAAGCTTCACAATATAACTAACCCAAACAAAACGTGAACGTTGCGGCTATGGAGCCTTCTTCAGCACTTACATAGAATAGTCAATACTACACAAATACACAATATAACTTATTTACGTATCTCGTGGCAGTCAGGTCGACGTCAAGACAATAGTCTGTCGAGGCCGAAAAAATAAAAATCCGGAGATATGCCAGGGGCCGTCGCTCTAAGATAAGATGAAAATGTTGAGGCTGTTCAGTCCCTAGGATTTAGACGTAGCTGTATTGGCAGTATAGTCCACTGGGCGCCAGAGTTTCCAGATAGTTTATAAAGCAACGTGACACCCGTGTAACATAGACTAGCCCGTTTGACATGGGAGCAAGCATGAATCAGAGGTTAACCAGACCTGATAGGCCGGAAAAACGTAATAAGAACCACAGTGTCGTATGGCAGTTTTGTCACGCACCTTACTTACAGGATATTTTCACAAATCCCTCAGGTGCTCTGAGACAGGAGTGTTTTGAATGGTGGCTCTCGTTCGTCTAGAGGCCTAACCCTCGGTTCAAACTTTCCATTCAACCTGTCTCAGGGATGAGGTGACACGAGCTCTGACTCCACAGGGTTTTTATGAACACTTGGGTACCTCTCGGCCAGACGTCCTCACCACTGTTTGCCCCCAGGCTGGATTAATGTAAATCCAGTCGAACAAATAATCAACAGTGAATACGATAAGACAAGACTACGTTTATAAATGCCACAATGAACTCCAATTAGACAAAACTTTCCTAAGAACTAGAAGGCGAATGAACTCGAAATTCAATGTAATAAGTTCCCTGTAACCAAGCTGATGAAAAATAACCTGAAGAATTAACTGAAAGAATAGTGAATTCTTTAAAGAACAAAGTTAGTGCAAGAGTCTTCCTCCTACTCTACGTTTCTGTCCAGTATCATCATAGCTGAGGAATCTGATGGATTGGAAAGGTCCACTAGAATCAAGCTACCATAAAGTGTCACTTTGACTTATCTGTTTAGATCTTATATCTCCTCAGGATGCTGGAGCGAAGTTTCCGACTACCGTACTTTACGATAGGACTTCTCAGAAACGAGGCTGCTTCTCTGGATGCCGGAATAGATCTTCACGTCGCCAGACTTCCCAACATTATTTCACCAGAAGGAGCAGTTTCTGGCGTTGATCGAGGACAATCACCTTGAGCTCGGAAGACGACGACTCAAGTATCGTCCACACGTTCAGGACCACAATTCACCACATGTAAATTGCTTAATGGGTAGTGGCAGAAGGAACCAGTCTACCCGACACTGACATCTGTTGGATCTTCATAACCCATGATAAATAAAAAAGAGAATAAGGAAACTTGTCTGTATAACGGTCAATCGGCGAGACACAAGGAAAAACGCCTGCCTCCAAGACCGGACTGTAGAGAAGTGACGCACACAAACACGTCTCCTAACTACAGCAGTTAGCGTATGAATCCCGCTCACTAATGCAGTGCAGTGGTCAGACAATTTATTTAGAATAGGCGTAGAAAATGTGTCCTAACATTCAATTCGACACTCAAAGCCTAAAAGAGTCATTATCAAAGGGTTTTATATGGATTTTTCCTATCAGGACTCCCCCACAACAAACGAACTATCTAACTATGCTTGGCCTATTCTATTACATAGTTACGATGACGAGTTTAGGGTGTTCAGCTTGTGGACCTTCCTGCTGTGGCAGATGTGTGGATGCGGTCATGCGACACACAGTATCATCTGGAAAGACGAAAAGGTTATCAATAACAGTATAATCATATGTTTTTATGCTTTCCATTTCAGCCTCGTGACATTATGATTATAAGATCAAATCGAAGATGAGAGTTTCTAGCAACGCTTCGGCCAACGTTCAGGTCAGAAATTCTTCATCAGCACCGATTGGCACATTCTTTCCAGTCACTTCAGGTATGTTATAACAGATGTCTGTGTCAGTTAATGTTAGTATCTGTAGTCCAGTTATCTCTCTGGGCATTGCGTTGAGGTGTGTTAACAATGAATACCATTTTGGACATATTTCAAACTGTGATCCTGATTGCCGACACAAAGAAAATAGTGGGGAGATGGTATGACCCCAATACAAATTTATGCTGGAGGATAATGGAGCTCAATGGCCTAAACCTTGATCATGTGCTTAATAATAATAATAATAATCATAAAAGTAATAATGTGCTGACAAGTGGAGGTGGACAATTTCATTATGTGTGTTTCCCTGTATGTTTATGTAACTCTCAAATTCTCATTCTTTGGTCATATGATGAGAAGGAAAAAACTGAAGAGCATCGTAACGGTAGGGAAGTTGGAGGGGAGTAGAGGCAGAGGGAGACCGAGAAAACGAATGCTGGACAGTTTGACACCATGGCATGAAATATCATCCGCGCCGGAGTTGTTTGAAAGAACACGAGACAGAAGGATGTGGATAGACGTGACTACCAACGCCACACGGCATGGTCTTCAAGAAGAAGAAAAAGCTCTTTCAAATAAAACACCTACTGAGACAAAGGCGAAACTGTACAATGTTCTCAGCCTGTACTAACAATATACTCTCTAAAAAATACTGCTGGTATTCTTTGCAAAGTGTTTATTTAATACAGTAGCGAAAATTGATAACGGATAAAATGGGTTGAACAACAGATAACAACATGGCACAGAGTAACCCTGCAATGAGTGATATTTTCACCCAGATTAGGATGGTTGGGGGGAAGGCCCAAAGCTGACCTAAAACACCGAGATAGCCCAGATACTTGGATTAAACGAGAATCTGGAGATAGGTGACTAACCATTAGTTATCACGGGGACCACGATGATGCGACCCAGGGTCGCCACGTGAAAAGTAAAGGACCACCACGTGTTGTCACGTGAAACGAACCCGTGGTATAAGTCAGACTTGACTCTGGTCAAGTTTAGTTTGTGTCGACCTGTTGGAGTGAGAGGACGTACGGCTGAAAGTGAGAATGTTAACGTGAGAGTGCTTGTGAAGAAAAAGAGACCCTGCCGACGAAGTGTGAAGCCGAGATCGACCATGCCAGTGTGTGAGATGGCCAGAACCTCAACGTGAATCCATGGGAGCCGACTTTGGTCCGTGAATGCTTGAAGAAAACTGCTCGCTGAAGGCTACATGAATTTGTGTGCGAGAGCTGTTTACTAGGACACCGATAGGACATTCTTTTATGTATGTGTAAATACGTCAATAAACTCATGTCTCGTAAGCTCACATCGGTGTCGGCTTGTGCCAGGTGTGTAACGTGGAGCGTGTGAGAAGATCATCCACCACACACGCATGAACACTACCTAGACAACGAGAAGAAACACACACCACTTATTACAACCCATAAGTGCTACGTTCTTCTTCGAACTCAATTCTGAGTCCGAAGAAGCTGAGCACAGTGCACCGGCTCTGTAGCAACGGCGAGGATCCTGAAATGCTTTAAACATATTTTCAACTCAACATTTTGCCCGGGCAGCGCCGTTAGGCTACTCTTTTCGATTTCCAACTGCCTAGGGATTTTTTTACGTGAGCAACAATGCACACGGTCGTCCAATCTTACTACCCAGAGACGGGGGGAATTACTAGAAGTGCCAGTCCACGTGAAAAAATCCCAACCCTTACCGGGAATTGAACCCAAAACCTCCAGCATTCGAGGCAGAAACCATGCCTCGAGATCACGCAGCCTACCCCCTCCCCCACGACAGTCAAAAAAGGTGCTCGTACTGCGTACTGCTAAAAAAAAGTAACAGCCCTGAATATTTGTGCCCGCATTCACTATACATTAACAAATAAAAACAATAAGAGAAAACCCTGATGGTTAGAGAGAGAGAAAGAGAAATGGGGACAGGAGAGGGGTGGGGATAGCTTTTTTATAAATTTAGTACAATTCAGCCACCCTTCCCCACTCCACCACATGGGAAAAAAAGAGTTGGGTGGGTTGAGGCAGAGGGCCTCAAAGTATTTAGCCACGCCCCCACGGCCCCAGGTTCTTTACGCCTGACTTTGACTCACCCTAGCCAGTCTTTATGTGTTCGACTCATGACATGGTTGAGTACTGACACGCTTTTATGTAGTTCCAAGATTCGTGTACCGCTCCTACAAGCCCAGCTTGTCTCAAAGTTTGTTATAACTGAGCAGTTTTTTATTCTATTTCTGGTTCTTTTGTAGGTGTACCATTTTTTTTTTCCTGATACACATTCTGCAGGTTGTTGTCAACTTTTTTTTTACATGTCTACAAGCTTTTTGTCAACTCCTTTTAAAGATCTGTCAGACTATTGTATGGTTTTCTATTACCAGTTGGCAGATGGTTCCTAACTTCCTTTACGTGTTTAGCAGGTAGAAATCCTCTGTTGCAGGTCTGGTAGGAAGTTGTTTTCTTCGTCTACAAGTATCTCTTAACATTTGTTACAGGTTACTTCTGTTTCAGATCTGGCAGATAACTGAGATTGTCTACATCAGTTGCCGGGGATTATCTCCTTATATTTCAGTTCTTGTGGGTAGGGTTGTGGTCTGCTTGTGTTAGCGACTCTTTGTGTAGCTGTCTACTTTTTCTGCTGTTGTAAGTTGTTCATATTACTCTTTCATGACTGCTCCCTTAGTTTTTTTTATTGGTACTAATTACCGCTGATGATGTCTCCTTCGGTTGATCACCATTCATACTAATATGATCACTTATGTTGTGAGGCGAATCACATGGCTTTTTTGGGGGGAGGGGGAGGGGGGCAGGTAGAAATAAAAAATAAACATGCAATTGTCTGTGCTTACGATATTTGACGCAATGTCGTTTGCACCCAAACATAGCAAATTTAGTAAATCTAGACCTACGTAAACATAGCAGCCTTACATTCTCAAAATATTACCGACGGCATGGAGTTATAGAACATTTGAAAAGTCAGCCCTCAGTTTTAACAAATATTTCGAAAACTCCTGTGCGGATTAACACGTATTTTTGCACATGGCTTTAGATATCGCACGTATCAATTAAAACTCATAGAAAGGGGTAACAATCGGAGGACACACTGTACACTGCCAGATGCAGTTGCCTTAGCAGAACTTGAACTTGTTGCCTTAAACCCGCAGCTCTCAACCTGTGCCTCGAGACCAATTTGGGGGTCGTATGACCCTTTCACAGGGGTCGCCTAAGACCATCAGAAAACACTCATTCTCTGCACTTATGAAGCAGCAACGAAGATATTTGTATGACTGGGTTTCACCACAACACGAGGAACTGTATTAAAGGTAGAGGCTTTGGGGGAGATTAAGAACTAGTGCCTTAAACTAACGAGGAAATCTCGACCAGGGAAATGCTGGATACACACATGTGGTAAACTGGACACTTGTGAGTCTATGCAATAAAAGGATGCTGTTGGTAGTGGTGATGAAGATGATGATGATTATATAATGTTTTCACAATCGGCGTCACTGCACATTGGGCATTTGCAAGTGTGCGCAGTGCTCTCATGTAGCAGCCACCCCACTGATACCTCTACTGATTGTGTTCCATGGGTAAAAATAGTAAAGTAAAGTTCCCTTTTCACGCCTTTCGACGCATCGGGCATATGGGCAGAGCGTCCCATATTTTTACAGACCATCAGCACTCTGTGGGTAATGTGGTCAGCATTACGCCGGGTTGGTTATAATGACTCACATCAGGCCTTTAAAGACGGTATTGACGTGCTTCGCCATGCATTACCCCCAAGTCAGGTAATCATGTTAGAATCGGAGTTTCAATGATGATTATAATTATGAAACTGTCGATTATAGTTTTGATGATTATGATAATGGTGGTGGTATTGGTAATAGTGATCATCATATGATCTGTCCAATTATTATTATTATTATTATTATGTTTACCATTGGAAAGATCTGTGGAAGGAGGGATAGAGGAAGACAACGAGAGAAGATTCTTGACAGTCTTGTTGCATGGCATGGAGGTGTGTCGGCACACAAACTGATACATGCTGTAGGAGATCGTGGATTATGGAGAGGCATGATCGCCCACGCCAGTCGGCAAGGCACCTGATTATTATGATTGTTTTTATTATTATTATTATTATTATTATTATTATTATTATTATTATTATTATTATTATTATTATTATTATTATTATTATTATTATTATGAGGTTGTCGGTAATAGTCATGATGATAATGGGAATAATGGTGGTGTTGGAGGCGATAATGATGATGACGATGACGACGACCATAATGATGATAATGATGTTAATGATGGTATGTTTGCCCAAGTCTGCATTAATCACAAGAGTATATAACTACTATATATTCATTGGGTCTGCTGCAAATCGGATCTACCGAATATAAAACCACAGTAAACGTCAATTGAGGCACGGGATTGCTCAATCGCCAGGCATATCTCCAACCATTGCCAAATTATTATGCGACATAGAAATGAGGGCTGTAAGAAAAGCACTAAATCACCACAATACGTCTGCGATTTTTGCGACGCAGGGAGAGGTCATGTTTCGTAGCATTGATACGTGGCTTTACGGTAAAGTAAGTATTCAATCCATATTTATGTTACGGGTCGTATAAAGCATTTTACAGTGTTCTCATATTTCCTCTTTTCATATTGTACTAGAAATGGCTATTTTTATGCCTGGATTGATAGTAAAAAAAAAAAATGATTTTTTGGCCAGTCGGCATTAGATGGGTGATGCAGATATTGTCGCCTCTTTTTCTGTTGATATCTGTTGTTATCCATTTATACTGGATAAGTTAATGGTGAAAATTAGCATTAATGCTGAATTGGATGATATGTCAGTGTCCAGTCACTGCTCTGCTGCGATGCATATTGTAGTCAGTTTTGCGTTGGTTTTGCCGTTTTTCAAGAAAATGGTAACCACCTTAAGTTGGGTTTCCTCTGAAAATTCAAGTAAATCGCTGCGATGAAAGGAACTAGGAGCTGCGGTTTTAATGCACGCTTAAGGATTCAAAGGTCTGAGATATAAATTTGCATCTGGTCAGTTTCTATTTTATAATTTTTTTTAAACCGAAACTGGTCGTTTATATCAGACCAGCCTAAACTAAAACGGGTAAGAAGCAATTTTTCGGGAAGTAAATGCGACTTGTGTGATGCTGACGACGTGAACTTTCCAGTGCAAATTGATCTATGAAAGAATGAGCCTAGCACTAAAAGTCCGCTGTATAAAACGGGTCAGTTTCATGGCTACCATCCCACCATGGGAACTGACTCCCCCCGCAACCGACACCCGACTCACGAAACTTATCTAAAAAACAACCGAGAAGGGAGAGGCTAGGATAATAGCAGACGAGTTTATCCAAAGCCTGACAGAAAGTAGTTTCCTCATTATATACACCGATGGCTCCAAAAATGAGAAGGGCAGGGTCGGTGCGGGTCTCTACTCACCAAAAACCAGAGTCACAGAGCAGTTCAAACTAACGAACGGAGTCGCCATATGCACCGCCGAGCTGATAGGGATACAGAAAGCTCTGGAGTTAACCCTGAAAACAATGCCCAGAAAAGCCTAGGTTCTTACTGACTTGCTGGCCGCAGTTCAAACACTAAGTAGCCTCTGCAAAAATAGCAGCCCCGACATTAAAGAGGGTATCCTGGCCATAGCAACAAAACTCAAACAAAAAGGGTGCCAACTCACAATCGGCTGGATACCCACAAGGGAATAATCGGAAACGAAAAGGCCGACATGGCAACCAAAAAGGGCCTCAACTGCGACCGCACCCTAGACATAGGCCTGGGCAAATCAGAAGGCCGTGCAGTCACAAGACAGTATATTACAGAGGCCTGGAACACACAATGGCAACAAGGTGTGCAGGGCAGACTCGCCTTCCAGCTGCTAAGAAAACCCAGACTCGCCTCCCAGATTAAAGACCCTACGAAAACACCCGTCTTTAACAAATTATGGAACCTCAGACTCGGCAACTGGACGGAAACGTACAAAACGCCGAGGTGTTCCGAATGCAATAAAAACAACACCTACGGGAATGCTGCAAGTACGAAGGCGCCCAATAATTAACCACCTACAGAGCAAAAACACCACCCTCTCTGTCACCGAGCTCCTACATGTGAACTGCGATCCTGACATCCAGAAACTGGTGAAGCAATACCTAAGTAGGACAAATGCTGGAAAAAACACTAATCCAACCAACCCAGCAACAACAGCACAATCAGGAACAGCTCAACTACCTACCGAGAGGGAAACAGACCAGAGGACAGCGACATCCCTACACTCAAGTCCGGACTCCTAAAAAAGGAGCCTCTAAAAACTACTCATCTATCTACAACTTCCGACCTCACTTTAAGTCCTTTAAAAATTTTCGGATCAGTATCAATTGACTGTACCTATACTCATGTCCACTACATCTTTACCATTTTTTACAAGAAGAAAACTTGTCTAAACAATTGAAGCGAAAACATAAAGGCACAAAAAAGATGTTAAATGTG
>CAJHNH020003519.1:0-37500 GCA_905116865.2 Candidula unifasciata | reverse complement strand
TGTCTGTCTGTCTACCTATCTCTGTCTCTGTCTATCTTTTTAAAGTCCCTCTTTATATCTCTTTCTTTTTTACTGCTACCCGCACACAGACATGAACGCACAAGAAATAGTCTTTCACAGAGGGCACACTTTCAACAAACTCTTAAACGACTGCATTTGCTTGTGTCAGTTTCTATACTCAGCTACACTGAATGCCTGTTAGTGCTCATTAAATTATTGTGCAGGAGTCGAAATATCTGCTAATGATGCATAACACGACTGAACAGACACACTATGTGTCTTTATGTAATGTGACAGAGGATAGTGTGACAGTAGGAGACGAAACAGACGAACTGGTGTACGAAAAAACAAGTCCAATTCAGATCCATGTTAGGGGTTCAGAAGGGAGACACTAAAGCAACTTCTAATGGGATCAGTTAGTAGAGGTGCCTTGGGGTGGTTGTTGCATTTAAGAACTAAAGACTCGAAGGAATGCCCAGTTTGCAGAGACGTCAATTGTGATAATACAAAATAACATAACACGAACATTGAATATATGTGGATGGGGCAACAGTGCGGAGAAGGTTAGAGAACAGAGGTGTAAACATCGAATGAACATTTTTTTCTTAGCAAAATTAAAAGTAAGATCGGAGGCACAAGAATAAATTGTACAAAGACGCTGTACTGGTATAGTCTAGAGTAGATAAGACCCAAATTGCAAAATATGGAGTAGCATTCAACACTGACCTTGTGATCACGATTTATATTTTAGACATGACTTATTTATATCTTTGAAAAACTTTTTTTCCCCTATTAAAACGCCAACAGGCAGAAGAACAGAAGCAAGGGGAAATACAATGAAGAAGAGCTAGATAATTACTATAATGAACTAAACGATGAAATGTCCGAAGTCAAACCAAGAAATATTCTCTATATAATATGAGACTTCAGTGACTAGGCAGAGATAACAGGGCTTATTTGATTTGTTTCTTTGTTCAAGATAAAACTTGAAGATAAGAAGAACAGTCAGAGCAAAAGAAATTGGGGAAGGCTGGAAAAAATATATGCACAACATGACCTAATAATTACAAACGCCTTTCTCCCCTCACAGAGACTTGTTTTTTTACTTGGTACAAATGGAAAGACCTAGAGGTGAAAAGTAACACTGATTATATCTTCACAAGGAAAAGAGACCCGGAGTTGAAAAGTCAAAGTTATTATATCTTGATAAGAAAAAGCAACATCTGTGAGTTCACAGATGCAGGAGTCATAAGCCTAATAGGATTAACAATGATCATAAAAGGGTGGTAGCAAACCTACAAGGCAATCAATTTAAGACTAAATTATAAAATGAAACAACAATGAAACTAGATGTACCTGACAGTGGGAAATCTTTTCGAGAAACATTACAAGAAAAATATTAGAGGAACACTACATATTAAAAGTTCTTGAAAATACACTTGTTATAAAGGAGGGGTAGATATATTTCAAATTTACTTTTAGAGAAACAACAGAAGAAATATTTTGATTTAAAAAGAAAACAAATGATGCACAAAAATAACGTGGTGGATTTGGGAGACAAAACTAAAAAAAATATAAAGGAAACTTACCATCTCTTGTTGTGGTTGGATGCTGGTCTGCAAGCCGAAAGGTCCTGGGTTTAACTCTTTCAGTCCCAGTTGATTTACCAGCTGAAACTCAATATGTCACTATAACTATAGAGAGTATCAGTATTTCACACTCAGAGACACAACATATACTGGGCTGCCTAGTACAATTTTTAGCCAGATTTCTTTAGTTCACACACACCAACCATAAAATATATAATAACACATATTGTGTTGCGGTAATACACGTAGACAATTGCTGATAACATACCATGCGTTACTAGAGACTGAAAGAGTTAAATCCGCATCAAATATGATTTTATTTCTACATCACACATATCCAGTGATGATTTGTCTATACAAATAATTAATCAGTTGATCCTTTACAGAACGTTTCTGTCTTCAAGGCAAGGCTGAAAGTCTCTTTCTCTGGCAAATTCTCCAGTCCTTTGTGCTCTCATAGCCAACGCATCTTCAATTCACTGACGTCAGCGCCTGCCTCGTTTTCCGAAAACTGTATCCTCCATAATTATTCCCTCCTGATCACCAAAACGGTCAACCTGTCTCAGGAGCAAATTCTCCACTATGCTCAGGTCATGAAGGATCTCGGTGTTTTTATTGTTCTTGCTCCATGGTATTCTAAAAACAAATTACTGTAGCATTTCAGTTTAAAAGCTTTCACTTTTTAAAAAATTATTAAGAGTCCGTGAGCTACATCCATAATTTTTGAGTCATGCGGGAAGTACATAAAACAGTCATTTTCATAACAAGCTTTAGACATTTTACCAGAATCCAGTAGCACTAGTTAGTGTTATGATTGGTAGGTCTACGACAAGCTAATATGAAAGCACAAGATTGCCCCCTACAAAAGTAGAAAAACACATGACATTATAGATGTAACCTTACATAGAATGACAGTAGTCATTGTCACAAACTGTGATATTTTAATATGGACAAACCAGAACCGGCCATTATCCTTCGCCTCAGAACAGGGCACAACCAATTACGTAACCACATGTACACAAAGTTCACGTTAGGCGTATCAGCCATGTGCACCTGTGGAAAGGTGCCCCAGACAGCAGAGCATGTACTCCAGGACTGCACCGAATTTGACACATTGAGGCAAACCTTTTGCCAGAAATAACAACAGTGGAACGTAAACTCTATGGACCACAACGACAGTGAAATTTATACAAGAAAAAATTGCTAATTTAGACAACTTATTTCAGGCGAACTAAAGAAGAAGAAGAAGAAGGCAATTTGAGAGCTTGACCACAAACGATTTCTCCCATGGCAGCCGCTGCAACAAAATGGCTAGACTCCCGCTTGTCGGCCAGAAGGTTTTGAGTTCGTTTTTTCATCGAGTATCATCTTCTTCGTCATCGCGTTCGGTTTCTTATGCTCAGGTCAAATCGTCAGGCGGGCTGCATCTATGAATTCGCATGTCATAAGCAGATCCCTACTGGTTCCCTACATCTTGCTCTGCAAGCTTTCCACTTGAGGCCACGTTTCTTTTCAGAGAATTCTATCTATCTATTGTCTTCTTCACTTTTACCGGGTTGCAGCCCAGTGTCGTGGTTTAAAATATTTGTTTTGTGCCTCTCGCGTGATTTGAGTGACAGTTTTCTGGATCTTCTGGCCGTATTCAGCTACTCCATCTATCCATTTCTTCCTGGGTCTTCCTCTGGCCTTTCTTCCCGATGTTCTATTGTAAAAGGCCTTATAGGCAATCCGATCCGGGTGCATTCTTGCTAAATGACCAAACCACTTCATTCTTTCAGAGAATTACTGAAATGAAAAGAGACAACTGAAATATTTTGACAACATTAAAAGACATATTTCTCTTTTAAAAACGATACAGGAGAGAAAGATCGAGGACAAGAAAGCAAAATGCAGACAAAGATACAAGTTGGAATACAACATCAAGACCAATTTCAGTATGAGAAAGTGTAAAACTACGACAAGAGACACAGCGTCTTTGAGATTCTTTACAGTCAAACTTCATTGTGAAGATGTCACCTGATTGATGACTAGATGCCCGATGGACCAGGGACTTAAAATACTATCTACAAACACTCTTCATGCCTATAGTTCAAAGGCAAACCAGCTCAAGATGTTGGAATTAAAAAAAGGGGGAGTTTTGTCCTCTGCCAGTGTAAATGTCACGGATGAACAGACTGAGATTAAGTTTCTAATCGAATTGCTCAGACTGGGAACACAAGACACCGAATACCTATTGATTCCCTACAACTTGACTGACTTTTGGTCGGTCTAGAGATTTATCTGTGGAGATTTTAAAACGATTTAGGCTAAGCTCTAGGATAATTCTCCTGGACTGTGATTGGTAACATCATGAATACTTTCTATAAGTGTCAACCTGACATACGTAGAAGTAGTTTCTCTAAATGTCAGTATGAAATACATAGAAGTACTTTCTCTAAATGTCAGCATGAAATACATAGATGTACTTTCCTAAATGCCAGTGTATCATACACATAAATATTTTCTCCAAATGCCAGTGTATCATACACATAGATATTTTCTCCAAATTCCAGTGTATCACACACATAGATATTTTCTCCAAATGCCAGTGTATCATACACATAGATATTTTCTCCAAATGCCAGTGTATCATACACATAGATATTTTCTCCAAATGCCAGTGTATCATACACATAGATGTACTTTCCTAAATGCCAGTGTATCAAACACATAGATCATTTCTCCAAATGCCAGTGTATCATACACATAGATATTTTCTCCAAATGCCAGTGTATCATACACATAGATGTACTTTCCTAAATGCCAGTGTATCATACACATAGATGTACTTTCCTAAATGCCAGAGTATCATACACATAGATATTTTCTCCAAATGCCAGTGTATCATACACATAGATGTACTTTCCTAAATACCAGTGTATCATACACATAGATATTTTCTTCAAATGCCAGTGTATCATACACAAAGATGTACTTTCCTAAATGCCAGTGTATCATACACATAGATGTACTTTCCTAAATGCCAGTGTATCATACACATAGATGTACTTTCCTAAATGCCAGTGTATCATACACATTTCCTAAATGCCAGTGTATCATACACATAGATGTACTTTCCTAAATGCCAGTGTATCATACACATAGATGTACTTTCCTAAATGCCAGTGTATCATACACATAGATGTATTTTCCTAAATGCCAGTGTATCATACATATAGATATTATCTCCAAATGCCAGTGTATCATACACATAGATATTTTCTCCAAATGCCAGTGTGATGTGCCTAGAGATATTTTTTATAAATGTCAACCTGACATACGAAGAAGTAGTTTCTCTAAATGTCAGCATGAAATACATAGATGTACTTCCTCTAAATGTCAGCATGAAATACATAGATGTACTTTCTCTAAATGTCAGCATGAAATA
Source organism: Candidula unifasciata (assembly GCA_905116865.2). Taxonomy (NCBI): domain Eukaryota; kingdom Metazoa; phylum Mollusca; class Gastropoda; order Stylommatophora; family Geomitridae; genus Candidula; species Candidula unifasciata. Next base: position 32,484 of record CAJHNH020003519.1, on the reverse strand, counting down.
CATAGAAGTACTTTCTCTAAATGTCAGCATGAAATACATAGATGTACTTTCTCTAAATGTCAGCATGAAATACACAGATGTACTTTCTCTAAATGTCAGCATGAAATACATAGATGTACTTTCTCTAAATGTCAGCATGAAATACATAGAAGTACTTTCTCTAAATGTCAGCATGAAATACATAGATGTACTTTCTCTAAATGTCAGCATGAAATACATAGATGTACTTTCTCTAAATGTCAGCATGAAATACATAGAAGTAGTTTCTCTAAATGTCAGCATGAAATACATAGAAGTAATTTCTCTAAATGTCAATCTGGTATACACATAAATGTTTTATCTAAATGTCAATTTGATGCAATATAAATATTTGGTCTAGATGTCATTGTGGTTTTCATAGAAGTATTTTCTGTACATGTCATTGTTTTATACATAGAAATAGTTTCTCTGAATAGCATTGTGGATACGTGTGACATTGCGAACACGTTCTCTAGGTGTTACTGACGAGCTTGTAACATTAGACATATGTTCAATAAATTCGAATGTGATGTAATAATATTCTTTACATCCTGCAGTAAGATTTTCATTTTTAAGATTTTCAACAGCATTTTCATCCCTACGTTATGTTATCAGTGCCAAACGTGGACAATGAACAAATCACATATGCAAAAAATAACTACGTGTGAAATGCGATGTCTCCGAAGAGTCACCAACAATACACAGAGTCACAAACGTCAGCATTAGAAAGCATTGGAACAAGAGCATGCATGGAACATATTGAAAGACAGAGAATGAAGTGGTTTGGCCATTTAGTAAGAATGCAACCGGATCAGATTGCCTATAAGGCCTTTTACAGTAAAACATCGGGAAGAAAGGCCAGAGGAAGACCCAGGAAAAATGGATAGATGGAGTAGCTGAATACGGCCAGAAGATCCAGAAAACTGTCACTCAAATCACGCGAGAGGCACAAAACAAATATTTTAAACCACGACACTGGGCTGCAACCCGGTAAAAGTGAAGAAGATAATAGATAGATAGATAGTAAGGTGAACGAAACAATATAAATATTGTGTAATACGTAGACATGCATTTCTGTAAATGTTACGGTAATGTACAAGTAACAATGTGGATAAATTCTCTGGCTATAAACAGACCAAAGATCCATACAGTTAAATAACATAGCAAGCAAAGATTCATTCATCTAACTTAGAAATGAAACAACGATCCACCCACCTAACTAATACACTAAGCAAAGATCCACCCATCTACCTAACAAACCAAGCAATTTCATCCGGTTAACTAACAAATCGAGCGAAGATCCACCCATCTTTTTATGAAACCAAGCAAAAATCCTTCCAGCTAACTTAGATAAAAAGTTTTGATTCATCCAGCTAAGTCCCAAGCCAAGCAAAGATCCTTCCAAACAATTTGCAAATAGATTAAAGAAATTCATAATCAACTGAGAAACCGAGCAACGAACAACCCAGATAATTAAGGCACCAACCAACCAACACAAAAAGCATAACATCGAATCCGAAAGAAAGAAACGAACTAACATAAACATGTTGTTGGTATCTAATCTATAGCTTCACTTGCGAATACCACCACATCACCCATCTAGGGCCAATTGCTCTATAAACAGAGGGGTCTGACGTCATATACCAGATTCACCACTGACATGTGAAGGGATCTTTATCTTCTTCTTATTATTATTTTATCTTAGGAGTACGTTTATCTCGATAAATACGTTCTCTGTAACTTCTAAATACTTGTAATAGTAAGAATATATTATAGTTTTCTCGCGAATTTTCTTGTCACCTAGGTTTCCTTGGGGTATATTAAATGACGCAGCGTCAGTGGCTAAGGCGTTGCGAGTCCTATTCGTAATCCCACGTACTGCGATCGAAACCCACTGCGGGCTGCATGGATTTTTATCGTGGTATGGGACGTCGCAGGTCGACTCAATCTCAAATGGGTACCAGGATGGCTGTCCTGGGAAAGTACAGACGGCCGGCGTAATGCTGACCACATTACCCACCGAGTGCCGATTGGTCTGTAAAAATATGGGTGCTCTTCCCATATGCCCGATGCGCCTAAAGGCGTTAAAAGGGATCTTTACTTTTTTACTTATATTAAATGACACACTGTTCTGATCAGTAAGTATCAAAATGGTCGCCTTTACTCCCCCACAACCTTTCTTGGTACCAATTTCACTCTCGTTCTACCTCCAAGTATAGGTAAATAAAAAAAAAACCGTCTTTGATGGTGGTTCGAAAAAATGACTACTGGGCCAGCAGACGACATTAATAGCCACTGAATAACCGGGCATTGGATTTCACTGAGTGTCAACCAATCAGCCAACCTACTAACAATCTAAGCAATGATCCATCCAGCTATCTAACAAACCAAGCAAAGAGTCACCCACGTAACTAACGAATCAAGCAAAGATTCACCCACCCGAAACGAAACAAGCAAAGCCTCATCCAGATATCTAATAAACTTAGCAAAGATTCATCCATAGGAAAACTAAACCACACAGAAAAAGAAATGACTTCACAATTTGAAACACCTAAAACAAACTGACTGCGCGCATCAGAAAAAAAAAATTAAGTTCTTTGATCGTGTCATTGGAAAGAGAAAGTTGGACTGCATGGTGACAGTGGGAAAGCTGATGGAAAGAAAGGCAGTGTGAGATAAGAGAGAAAATGCTCAACAGTTTAACATCCTGGCATGGAGATGGTCTGTGTTAGAATTGCTAGAAAGTATACATGATGGAAGGTTGAGGCTAGGCATGACTACAAATGCCACATGGCACAGACTATAAGAGGGAGAAAAAAAACAAGTTGTCACAATCACACACAGAAGACATGGTCATCGCTTCGACAAAATGATGAAAAGAGAACAAAGAAACTAGAACATGTGACTATTGGAAGAGTAAGACAGCACGAGAAGAGTTGTATCAGCCTTTCTGTCATTGTACGGAAAAGTTTCTTCTCACGAATCTATAGATAATGTTGGTGGCAGTAAATATAGAAGAGTACTCCAGATCAAAGATATCTGATGATGACGATGACGATAACGACGACGATGATGGGGCTCTTGATAATAATGCAACAGGCTTCATGCACTTACGTAAACACATATATCTTTTATAGCAACTTCTAGAAGCAAATAAATAAAAATAATGGGTACATTGTTTAATAAACAAGCTAAAATTAAGAGTGATTCCATCAGTTCAAAGACGTAAACAGAATCTAGCCCAAAAGTGTTGTTAATGTGGTGGGTACTGAAATATTTTGAACACCTAGGTATGTTGATGCTCGTGTATAGGTGAATGTCAATGGGGCTTCACGGCTCGACAAAAGGGAAAATCCCATGTGCACCTCCTCGTAGTGAACGATGGAAAGGCACCTGGGTATGGCTAAGCAGTTTTGGCGACCGAACAACGACCAGGTTCAGCTGATGCATTAGCGGTGCCATCCGCTGTTAGCAAAAGCATCACAGAGCAGGGTACTGACTAACTTACCCTGGCAATTTAAAATATTGATTAAACGTTTAGGTGATTTGCCATTTGGAAGTCGAAAGCAAAGGGGTGACTACCATATCATACATACTTAGACACTCTAAATCAGAGGCTCTCAACCTTCCTAATGCGGCACCCTTTTAATACAGTTCCTCATACTGTGGTGACCACCCAACCATTTAAAAATATTGTCTTTGCTATTTTATAACTTCAGTGAAGATATGTTTTCCGATGGTCGTAGGCGACCCCTGTGAAATGTTCCTTTGACTTTAAACGGGGTCACGACCTACAGGTTAAGAACCGCTGCTCTAACCACAAAACCACTCACGTAGTTAAATCGAACAAGTTAAAAATGTAAAAAACATTGCCACATATTTTGAACATTTCGGCTCAATATTTAACAGCAGAGGCGCTGTACACAAGAAGCCAGAAAAAGACTTACGTTATCAGGCATGAAGAGCCAATGGGCATATTTTCTGCAAGCACATTAAAGCAACCGTTTTGAAATCGTGCAATTTTCCAGTGGCAACTTATAGTTGTCCGTCGTAGACTTTTAACAAAAACGTCGGAAATTTTGAGCTGAAATGCTACAGGAAAAAAAAAGAAATATTAGAACACCGAGGACCAAGAAGAAGAAGAAAAAATCGACATCCTACACAGTTTGAACATCGAGGTTAATAGGCTCATAAACAGCATCCTCTCCTGGTTTATTTTGGCCATGTTAAACATCATGGTTGCCTGGAGAAAACGGTGATGAAAGATGCAGTTCCCAGACAAAACAAGGCCGAGGCCGACCTGCGTGAAGGTGAATGCAAGACTTTGAAGAAGAATTGCGTATAAAAATCACACAGCGTTGTAGAACTGGCTACAGAAAGAGAGACTTTCAGGTCCGCCGTGAAGAGAGAGACGCCTTGTACAGAAACTGCTGACTGATGAATTTCTGTGAATAATTAGGTCATGTACGCGCTTACAGAAAAAAAGGGAAAGCAATTTTACATCCGTGTATGGTTCAGGAACATATTCGTTTGGATTCTAAATATACCAACGTCATCTGCACTCCGGGGAGTCGCCGTGGCTGAGCGGCTGAACGCTCGCCGCGGATCGGAAGGTCGTGGGTTCGCTCCCTAGTGGAGGCGGACTTTTTTTCAAAAAACGACCTTGGCTCCCAGGTCGACCCAGCCTTGAGTGGGTACTAGGTGCAGTCCCGGAAAGTTAAGTGACCGGTGTGATGCTGACCACATCACCCATCTCGTGCCGATAGGTCTTTAAAAATATAGGTATAGCCCTATTTGCCTAAAGGCGTGGAAAAGGGTCCTTTACTTTACTTCTTACTCACATGTGCTCTGCCGATGTGTAACAAAGGCAATGTTTCGCCATCTCACACGGTCGCCATAATCATGGATCAGGTCAGTGCTATTGTCCCAGCCCATCGATATGACCAAACCATCAATGTATATACTTCTGTGTCTCCCCCTTGCTGTTTTCCGCTAACCGTCACTGCCTTCTTGAGTCAGTTAATTCTAATATGTATAAATAAAATCATTGCTGTCTACATCTAATTTCTTTAATTAGTTTACCGTCTCCATCCATCTCGGGAAGGAATGCTTCGTTTGTTATGTATTGTGTGTGCGTACACACACACACACACACACACACACACACACACATATGCTTTAGCCATGCGGCTCTAAATCCGCAGGTTCAAGATCTCTCCCCCCCCCCCCCCCCCTTCCTCCCTCCCGTCCCCATCCAGCTGCTACTTTTCCCACACTGCAAAAGTGGTAATTTAAGGTAGTAATGGAAAAAAAAATGTGTTGTTCAACAGATACATTACTATTTTCAGGAACCTTTTATGACGCCAGTTCTGTTCTTGAAGACATCAGCAACCATACAGCAGACCACTCCAACAGCAGACCACTCCAACAGCAGACCACTCCAACAGCAGACCACTTCAACAGCAGACCACTCCAACAGCAGACCACTCCAACAGCAGACCACTCCAACAGCACCATGACAAAAAGAAAGCCCAGCAGAGCGTCGCCAAATCAACAACAACGGCTGTTAACATTAAATTCCAACTCGTACCAGCGAGGGCCTTTTCGTTTCCAGCAGAGGATCTCTCACAATGCACTCGTCAAAGATGAACCCCAATTTGGCATACAACGGAGCCTGACAGCAGCAAATGTTAGCAGCCAGGCGGTCGGGCGCTGTGAAACCAACGCCCAGTGTGGCCAGTATGCTGAATGTATACAGAGTCAGTGCTGGTGTGTTAATGAGCTCACGATACCGGACCCAGAGACGGGCGAATGTGGCTCTGACAATAATGGTAAGTCGTCTCATCTTTTTTCTTCTCCTACCCCATCCCTCATGCACCCTTTTCTTCTTCTTCGTCTTCTTCTTTTCTCTTCTTCTTCTTTTTTTCTGCTCTTTTTTTCTTCTTCCTCTTCTTATTCGTCCTTCTTCTTCTTCTTCTTCTTTTTCTTCTTCTTCTTCTTCTTCTTCTTCTTCTTCTTCTTCTTCTTCTTCTTCTTCTTCTTCTTCTTCTTCTTCTTCTTCTTCTTCTTCTTCTTCTTCTTCTTCTTTTGTTTCTTCTTTTTTTTTTCTTTTTTTTCTTTTTCTTCTTTTCTTCTTCTTCTTCTTCTTCTTCTTCTTCTTCTTCTTCTTCTTCTTCTTCTTCTTCTTCTTCTTCTTTCTTCTTCTTCTTCTTCTTCTTCTTCTTCTTCTTCTTCTTCTTCTTCTTCTTCTTCTTCTTCTTCTTCTTCTTCTTCTTTTTCTTATTATTATTTATTATTATTATTATTATTATTATTATTATTATTATTATTATTTTCTTTCTCTTCTTCATTTTCTGTTTCTTTTTCTCCTTCTGTTCGGGAAGACTCAAAAGGCCTAATCCCGCCTGTTCCATTCGGGAAGACCTAAAAGACGTATTCTCACATGTTCCGGTATCCTTGTATTATACATTCATTTCCCTGTGTATAAAGCAGTAAAAGTTTCAGTAATCTTCTCTACACACTCTGGATACCGTATTCGGTAAAGATTTATCTTCCACATTCAGCCAGTAACTTGACTTGTCGACCGACAGACAGACAGGCCAGGTTCATCTGTCACTGTAATTGCATCAGTGTGTTCCCATGCTGTCATTTATCAGTTGTTGGCATGACTTCATCTGAGAATAATTACGTAACCAACGCGCTCATACGGCGGGGAGATCTCAGGTGGTTCTCAATAAACATTTACACTTAAGCTAGAATTCACACTTTACTGTATATATTAGGACTTTACGGAATATTCGCTTCGTATTCTCTTCGGGGCCGAATAATGGGCCTAATAACTATTCGGTATTCGGCCGAATACCTGCGGTCGGGGCGAATACGAATATTGGTTACCTTACACCCGTTTCTGCATACACTGCGATGGACTGAAACATGTCTCTCATTAACTCAACAGTTGCTGTTTAACTTAAAAGTTAAAATCTAAATTGTCTTTCCTCGCCGCTGTCGAAAAGATTTTTTCCTTGTTTTACACTCAAAGTGTATCATACTGCATAAAATGTTAACCGCAGCGTGCTAAACGTTGTCTTTGTATTTATCTAGAGCTGCGACCGATCCTCCATCTGTATTCGCGAATGTGCAGCGGATAAGTATGGTTGTGATTAAATTTTGGCTGAAATTTTAAAGTGGAAAATGTGGTCTGTTCAATAGTAACTATTAGCCTCGTCAAGTAAGCACTTATATTTAACTCTTTCAGTCCCAAACCACTCACCATGCGTTTGTGGATCAGTGCAAAGATAATATAATTGACCAGTTGTCTTCTGTCACAGAAGAATGTTTTAGCATTCCTTATTGTCTAGAGGTTGGCTACCTCATCTTGTAAAAACCATAGCCACAAAAACCAACCAACCATGGATAAGTCAAAAAGAGAAGCAAGTAAAGCCCAGCCAACCAAGATGAGGGGAGGCTCTTCAAATAGAAGAAGTATGACACGGTGTGGAGAAAGCCGTAAGGAGTCCGGATCGTTGACGTACCTCCTCTAAGCTAGGAAAACCTCCAGAATTGGCATCTGAAATGTTAGAACTCTCTATGATATAGGGAGAACAATGGAAGTAGTAAAAGAAAAGAAACATTATAGAGTTAGTATTTTAGGGTTATGTGAAACTAGATGGACTGGGGTAGGGAAAAGTATTCTAAATTCAGGGGAAACTATTTTGTTCTTAGGACACACAGAGGAAAATTCGCCCCACAGTGAAGGAGTGGCCCTGATGCTATCAAAAGAAGCAGACAGAGCACTAATAGAATGGGAATCTGTGAGTCCCAGAATAATGAGAGCATCTTTTAGAACAGTGAAACAGAAGGTGAACATGTCGGTAATACAGTGTTACGCATCAACAAATGATAAAGATGCATCTGTTAAGGAAGAATTTTCCATGCAGCTTCAAAATATTATAAATAATGAAAGAAAGAGAAACTTAAAAATTGTGATGTGTGACTTGAATGAAATATTTTGGTCATATCAAGCGCCACGACGGTTTGGAAAAAATTATAGCAGAAGGCATGGTGCCAGGAAGGAGGGGCAGGGGCCGACCGACAGGAAGATGGGTACAGGATATAAGTGACTCCTTGAGTGTGAAAGTTCATGAGGCGGGAGAACTGGCAAGAGACCGAGTTTCTTACAGGCAGACTGTGATGAGAGCGACGTTCTCCAAAGGACCTGCTACATGATGATGATGATAACTTGAATGCTAAGATAGGCTCGGACAACACAGGTTATGAAGAGATCATGGGAAGACGTGGTCTAGGAGTAATGAACGAAAATGGAGAATTGTTCACAAATTGTTGTGCAGGAAACCAATATGTTATTGGTGGAAGTATTTTTTCCCATAAAGGAATTCACAACACAACATGGAAATCGCCAGACCATAAGACAACTATTCAAATCGACCACCTATGTATTAACAAAAAGTTTAGATCATCCCTTTACGATGTTAGGGCTTTCAGAGATGCCTATGTATTTACTGACCATTTCCTGGTGGTAAATAAAATCAAGTTGAAACTAAAAAAATATATAACATCTAATAATCATAGAAACCAATATAATGTAGGCTTTCTCAAGGTTAAAGAAGTTAAGGAACAGTTCTCAGTTACGGTCTCTAATAAGTACCAGGTGTTGCAGCAGTTAGCTGAAGATGTCAGCACAGAAGTCTGCTGGAATCAGATCAAAGGAATCTGGAATGAATATTGCGTTGAAGTTCTTGGCAAGAAAAAAGGACACATGAAGCATGGATAACACCAGAAACCATTAAACTTATTGAAGATAGGAAAAGTAAAAAGGCAGACTTAAACAAATGCAAAACTAGAGCAGCTAAAGCTAGAGCTCAGGAGAAATACACGGAAGCCAAGGAAGTTAGGAGTTATATAAGGGCAGATAAAGTGAAATATCTAAACGATCTAGCACAAGAAGCGGAGACAGCAGCAGCAAAAGGAAACCTCAGAGAACTTTACAGTAACACAAGAAAATTAGTAGGTAAATATAGTCAGCTAACTGGATCAATCAAAAATGGCCAAGGAAAAGTACTTACTAACACCGAAGCGCAAATGGACAGATAGTTGAAATATTTTCAAATGCTTCTAAATAGACCAGGCCCAGAGGTTCCCCCAGATATCCAGCCCTTAGAAAATGGAACTAGATATCAACTGTGAGATACCATCCAAAGAGGAAATTAGAAAAGCTATCAAGCTTCTTAAGGAAGGAGAGGCGTCAGGCCCAGATGGTATCCCAGCTGAAGCCATCAGGGCCAACATAAACACATCAACAGAATTGCTAAATAGATTATTCAGTAAAGTCTGGGAGACCGAAGAAATACCAGCAGACTGGAGAGACGGATATCTTGTGAAACTGCCCAAAAAAAGTGATCTACAGGAGTGTGAAAACTATAGAGGAATTATGTTGCTGTCAATTCCTGGAAAAATATTAAGTAGAATTATTTTTGAAAGATTAAAAGATGCTATTGATAAAATGCTAAGAGATGAGCAGGCAGGTTTTCGGTCAAACAGATCCTGTACTGACCAGATAGCCACATTACGTATTATAATAGAGCAAAGCATTGAACTAAACTCACCACTTTACATTGAATTTATAGACTATGAAAAAGCATTTGACAGCATTGATAGGGAATCTCTCTATAAATTGATGGGGCACTATGGAATCCCACAGAAAATTATCAAATTAGTAAATGCAACATATAAAGACATGAAATGTCGAGTTCTTTATGAGGGAAAGCTAACAGATGCATTTGAAATTAAAAAAAAAAAAATGTGTGCTACAGGGATGTCTTTTGTCGCCTCTCTTATTTTTTACTGGCTATAGACTGGACTATGAAAACAGTAACTGCTAACACCAAGAATGGAATTCAGTGGACCCCTACAAAACAGATGGATGATCTAGACTTCGCTGATGATATTGCTCTTCTGTCCCATTCACGGAATCAGATGCAAGAAAAATAAAGTATACTTGATGCGAGATCACAGCAGCTTAGTCTGAAAATCCATAAAGGAAAGACAAAGATAATGAGAATAAATCAGGCAAATAGTAATGTGGTTTCTCTTAATGGCACCCCACTCCAAGACATGGAGTCGTACATCTATTTAGGCAGTAATGTAGATAAAGATGGAGGAACTGATAGAGATATTAAAATAAGGCAAGAGGGGCTTTCATAGCACTAGGGAATTTGTGGAGGTCAAAAGAAATTAAAAGAAATACTAAACTAAAATTTTTTAATTCTAATGTCAAATCAGTACTATTGTATGGGGCGAAAATATGGAGAACAACTAAGGCAACTACTAATAAATTACAGACATTCATTAACTGATGCCTGCGCATAATAGAGGGAATTAAATGGTATGATAGAATAACTAATGTAGAGCTTTAGGAGGGAACTAAACAGGCTCAAGTGGACCAAAAGGTGAGGAAAGACGCTGGCGTTGGATAGGACACACACTGAGAAAACAGGAGAACAGCATAACTAGAATGTCTTTGCATTGGAACCCACAGGGGCATAGGAATAAATGAAGGCCCAAAAAAACACATGGAGAAGAGAGCTGGAGAATGAAGTCAGAAAGATGGGGAGGACAAGGGGAGAGCTCCATACAATGGCGAAGGATAGAACGACTTGGCGTGAGTTGGTTGAGGGCCTATGCTCCATTGGGGGGTAGAAAGACAGAAGAATAAGAAGAAGAAGAATTGTCTAGATTACTAGTTCAACGTCTTATGTTTGATAGTGTCTATGCTTAACTCCTTAGGGCCAAACTATTTACTCCCTTTTGAGCTAAACACTTTGGGGTAGGAGTTAAAGTAACAACTGCTTGGGACTGATAGGATTAAAGGCAATGCGTTGTGAGTCCTGGACAATCAGTGGTCAGGCCAAACAGTTTCTAGAGGCCTCAGAGATATGGTTTTACAGAACAATGCTTAAAATATCTTGGACAGCAACAACAACAACAAAAAGCAACCAAGAGGTTTTGAAAGAGGCAGGAGCCCGAAGACATTTAATTACAGACATCAGAAGGATTATTTTTCGGCCATATTATGAGAAGAGGCAAATTGGAACATGTGGTGACCACTAGAAAGATGTGTGGAAGATGGGATAGAGGAAGACAACGAGAGAAGATTTCTGACAGTCTTGTTGCATGGCATGGAGGTGCGTCAGCACTCGAACTAATACATGCTGAAGGAGATCGCAAATTGTGGCAAGGCATAATCGCCCACGCCAGTCGGTAAAGCACCTAATGATGATGATACACTATTCGTATTCGAGTTCGTATTCAGCCGAATAGTTGAACCCGCTATTCGTACTCGGTTTATCCCTAGTATATATAAAGGCTGCCCACACAGAGGAGCCGGGGTGAGCTTTTAGTAGCTGAACTCCAAGTTCCAGTACCTTCGTGTTAGTGTTTATTGTTCCTTTTAGAGATAATCTTCATCGCAATTTGGACATGAGTATAAGTGCTCCTATTTCCTCCAGAGTATGTCTGCAAGTGTTTTAGGCTAACAACTGTCATTCTATTCTGGTTGATGTAACGACGGGTGGCTCCAGCTTGATTTTCCTGTCTCGCTGCTCCAATCGGTACACCTATGGTATGCAGTCTATTCAGTGAACAAAAACCATGGTCAACGAAACGGAAAGCCTTACATCGTTTAGTTTATTGTTTGGCATTGATGATGTCTCTCCTATCCATAGATGACCCATTGATTATAGTTGTAGAGAGCGTCTGCTCTCTCATTGTCTTTCACGCCAGCATAACCTGGGACAGAAATGTTGATTTTGCGACACGCTGTGTGATATCTCAAATAGAGCCACTGTTTCTGTTAGTGTGCACAGGCTAGAAACGTTGAATGCATTATATTAGTGTTACTCAACATTTTTACACATTTGGCCCATCAAACAGGAGACATTGGCCACTTGGTGTTTAACGGCCCACTTGGTGTTTAACGGCGCACTTTCTGGTGGCTAAAAAAATACAGAAACAACGATTTGGGAGGCTATCCAGAGAGCCAAGCATGAGAGAACACAATTGCACGTTATATGGTTGGACTTAGCCATAGGCTACTGTGGCGAGCCCTTCGCATGTTTCACGTACCGGCACAGATCAATCAAATGATCGAGCAATATTTCTCTAAGTTCGCTTTGCGCTTCTCTACCTCGACGTTTACAACGAGGTGGACTGAGTTGCAGATTGGGATAGCTATGGGCTGTACGATCTTACTCATACTGTTTGTCATGGCAATGCAGATCATGTTAGACGGGGCGGCCAGCTACGGACTGGGCCTTTAAATAGGGGATCACTGGATGCCGCCATTAAGTGCCTTTATGGATGACACGACTATTATAACGGGCAGCGAGGAGTCCTGGAAAGATTGGAAGCGGTGGTCCAATGGAGCGGTATGCAGTTCAAACCGCAGAAGTCGAGGAGTCTTGTCTATCCTTAAGGGTCGGGTGGTGGCAACCAGTTTTACGGTGGCAAGGAACAATATCCCTACGGTTCTGGATGAACCGGTGAAGAGCCTCGGTCGCGTTTTCGACTCAAAGTTATCTGATAGAGCAGAGGTCCGGCGAATACACGAGTCACTGGCTACAGGCTTGCTTGCGATCGAGCGATGCAGGCTGATCGGGAAATTCAAGATATGGTGTCTCCAATTCATGTTGATTCCGAAGCTCCTATGGCTACTGTCAGTCTACGAGGTGACGATGACTGCAGTGGAAACCATGGAGAGGAAAATCAACACAGCCTTGAGAAAGTGGATTGGTGCACCGCCTTGTCTGACCGACGTGGCTCTGTATTGTAAACAGGCTAAGCTGGTACTTCCGTTCAAGTCAATAACCGAAGAGTTTAAAGTCGGCAAAGTTAGGCTCGCCATGCTTTTGCGCGAGTCCTCAGACCCAAATGTCATCGCTGTCCAGCCCGCTCTAAAGACTGGTCAGAAGTGGAGGGTCCTCGATGCAATTGAATCTGCTCAGAACGCACTAAAATTGAAGGAGGTGATGGGTTACACACAAACCGACCGTCGAGGCCTAGGGCACGGGAAAGTCAATTGGTGGTCAAAGGCCTCAGCCAAAGAGCGCCGAGACATGGTGATACAAACGGTGAGGGACAACGAAAACGAGGTTCGGGTCCAGAAAGCAGCCCAACAGTCGCAGCAGGGCCATTGGGTCAGCCTGGAGAGCGCATTGCCGAGAATACTCACATGGGGTGAGATCTGGCGGATGACCCCGCTGCGACTGAGCTTTATCGCTCGTTCGGCGTACGATGTATTACCGTCCGGTGTTAACATGGTTAAATGGTCTGCGACCAACGATCCGACTTGCCCGTTGTGTAAAGCGAAGCAAACTCTTGAGCACGTCCTGTCCGCGTGCAGGAAAGCTCTAGGTCAAGGCCGCTATACCTGGCGCCACAACAAGGTGCTAAAGGAGTTAGCAGCCGTTGTCGACCAGGCTAGAATGAGGGCTAACGCCAGAGCCAGTTCTAATATCGCCCCCATTCGTTTCCTCAAGGCTGGGCAGGTTCCAATCGGTAAGGTCAACAAAAACGCATTCGCTCCATCTGTACTAGACTCTGCGAGGGACTGGTTACTGGCGGTTGATCTGCCAGGACATGAACGGTATCCCGAGTTGATCCGTAAAACCGGCCTGCGACCGGACATCGTTCTCCATTCTGCGCAAAAACGGCAACTCATCCTGATTGAGTTGACGGTCCCGTTTGAGTCGCGGATGGAGGAGAATCATTTGTATAAGCTCGAGAAATACAGTGATTTAGCAGCCGGTTTGAGGAGAAACGAGGCTTACACAGTGCGGGTATTTGCCGTCGAAGTGGGAGCGAGAGGCCTCGTTTCCACTTCGCTCTACAATGTGGTTAAAGAGTTAGGATTGCGCGGTAATGAACGGAAACGGGCACTCAAAAAACTGGGAGAGGTGGCCGAAAGGGCCTCTAGCTGGTTGTGGACGCAACGCAACAACGTAGGGGACGGGCCTCGGTGAGTTGGTCCGGGTATCTAGTGGAAAAGAGTTTCTTATCCCTTTGAAAAGTCCATCGTGTACGAATTGTCTGCCAGTGTCTCTCTGCCAACTGCTAATAAAAGTCCAAGATGTGTCCGGTAAACCAAAGTAAGCTTGTCGCTCGGTCGTCCAGGCATGCGGACTGCTCTAATTACGCTGCCGTGGCGGCTTCTTATCTCACAGTACCTCCTTCGAAACCACCAAGTCGTCTTGTCTCTGGCCGAAAGTATAACACCATCCGGTAATTCTGTGCGGCGGGGAAGCAGCCCTGAGCTTCATGAACTCAGGTGGGCCCACCTCCGAATACGTTTAGGAATCGTGGGCCGAAACGTGTGTCGAAAGAGGATAATTTCTACTGATGACTGTAGATCCCCGCTGTACTTGCTCCCTGTGAGTTTATTCTTATTGTGGTTAAAGAACTAGGATTGCGCGGTAATGAACGGAAACGAACACTTAAAAAACTGAGCAAAGCAGCCGAAAGGGCCTCGAGCTGGCTTTGGACGCAACGCAACAACGTAGGGGACGGGCCTCGGTGAGCTGGTCCGGGTCTCTAGTGGAAAAGGGTTTCTCACCCTTTGAAAGTCCATCGTGTCCGAATTGTCTGCCAGTGTTCCTCTGCCACCTGCTAACAAAAGTCCAACATGTGTCCGGTAAACCAAACGTAAGCACGCTGACTGTTTTAATTAGGCTGCCGCAACGACTTCTTATCTCACAGTACCTTCTGCGAAACCACCAAGTCGTCTTGTCCCTATCCGAAAGAAAAACACCATCCGGTAATCTCGTGCAGCAGGGTACCAGCCCTGAGATTCATGAACTCAGGTGGGCCCACCTCCGAAAGCGTCTAGGAATCGTGGGCCGAAACGCTCGTTGACGAGGATAATTTCTACTGACGACTGGTAGATCCCTGCTGTACTTGCTCCCTGTGAGTTTATTCCGATAGACCAATCGACACAAGTTGGGTGATGTGGTCAGCATCACGCCGGCCGCCTCTACTTCCCGGACTGCACCCGGTACCCACTCAAGGCTGGGTCGCCCTGGGAGCCAAGGTCATTTTTATAAAAAGTCTGGCTTCGTCAGGGAGCGAACCCACAACCTTCCGTTCCGCGCGAGCGTCTAGCCGCTGCTGCAAAACAGGTTTTAAGAACATATGGTGTTAGTTTAGATTCTTTAAGCAAACAAAAGAATATGTGGAATATTTTTACATCCATGGTATATTGGGAATGTGGTTCAAGCTTCATATTTTTATAGGCAAACCGGTAAATTATGTGTAATGTGCAGGGCACTATTAAGGCATAGTATAACATGTGCAGCTGAAAGGGAGTTAGAATATTTGGAAGGCATTTATTGTGGAAGATGGAGACTTTACCCCGTTTTAGGAAAACATTTTATGAATGTTCTATTTCGCATCGTGGCACATGCGCATTCCATATTTTAAATGTCAACATTTAATTTATTTGACATAAAAAACTGCAGTGTTCTTAACAAAGAAACGGGGGGAAAAAAGATTCTTTCATGTTCTTTGTGATGACCTTCAAGCCGCACATAATGATTTACTTTTTTCCTGTTAATTCCGCTGGTTATCAAAAGGAAGTATGCTGGCTCGATTGAACATGTCCAAGTCTTTCTCAGGAGTAACACAAACTATCTACATAAAACAAGCTATGGACGAACTGTAGCCCTGGAAACTACATATTTCTCGTCCTAATAATTCGTTGGAATATAAGGAGTGAGACCATTATGGCGCTGCTGTTTAAAATTCAGTGAAGTTTAGATATTCAGTTTGTTTGCTCTTCTTCTTTTTCTTCTTCTTCACTTCATCTTTTACCACTGTGGGTGTCGAGGGAGTTCTAAGGTTCTGTTTCTAGCTCTTCTGGCTGCCTCGACCATAGGCACATTGTGCTGTTGTAGAGTTTCTCTGATGTTATCCTTCCATCTTGTTCTTGGTCTACCCCGTGCTCTACGTCATTCTCTTTCCATGTATGCTTTGTATGGTATGGTGTCACAAGGCATTTTCTCTAAGTGGGCAAACCATTTCACTTGCTGTCTTTGTATGTAATCCAGAATTGGTTCTGTGCCGACTTGTTCTCTTATGATCTCATTCCTGATCTTATCTCTTATGGTCACTCCTACAGCCCTTCTCAGACATCTCATTTCCGTTAGTTTGTTGCGTATCCTTTACATGACATAGCAGAACCAATCCCAGCATTTTATTGGCTGTTGTGGTTTTTCTTGGCAAATGTAACGTTTATTAGTCTGCCATTGCTCCCTAAACGATGAGCTCTCTGTACCACTGTCGACACCTACGCAAGACAAACCCAGCATCCTAGCATTACAACGCTAATTCGAAACGCCTAAAGCACACACGCCGACAGATATTCTGTCAGAGGAGACAAATCTCTTTTTCCGGATCTATAATTTGATTACTGGTCTTTAAAGTGAACTAGAAATCCTTTCATTAATGACATGTATATACGCCACAGTCTTTTCAAGAAGTAGAAATTGAGCTACTGTATTGGGAAGTTATTCGAGAAATCAAAACGATATTTAGACTTGCAGTAGTTGGATTTGGTGAGGGCGCAGTATTTTGCAATGATGCCAGTTTTAGCTATAGCTTTTGTTTTGTTATTCTCCTCTGCAAATTTTCACGAACCTTGGTCCAGCTTTAATAGTTGGACAATAAAACGCACTGTCAGCTTCAGATGGAGTGACATTACCGTGTTCTTGTTCAAAATCAGACCAAATATAGAAAAAAATCATCAAAACAAAACAGTGTCAACCATCACATTGATATTTGCACACTAAATTACCACTTGTTTCTGATATTTTCGGTCATGTTTTTTGATACTTTGATCAATGTGGAAGTTTTCATCCAAGTTCTTGTTAATATGGCTTGACTTTTCATAAACAAAAGGTTAGGGTAATAGTGTGGGCTCAGTTGGGGTTCCTGTTATACATTCTAGTTGATTAGGAGATCACTGCCTAATCTGTCCGATTTTAGATCAGGATAAACTGGACATTGCAAAGGCTGATTTTAATTAGCCTTTAACAAGCTACATATAAAGTTCAGAGAACCACAAATAACCAACACTGCAAAATCTGCTATTTCTGATTCCGTCTAAATCTAACGCTTTACTGTTTCTTATATTGATGACGTACAAATAATTCAGTAACTGATATAAGAGATGTGTTTGTAGAAATGTCTTAATTTATTCTCATGAAATGATGATAGCTGGGATAAGTCACAAGGAAGTTTTCCTATGTTGCCTTTAGCTGTTAAAAGCTCCTTGAAATAGATTAGTAAAATCATCACATATATTTTGCAGCGTGCAACATATTGGGGCTTCATCGCTCATTGCAGTAGTGTATGCCTTGCATTTCATGATGTTTCTCTGACATTATGACAGACTGTTTTATTAGCCGCTGGAGATTATACGATGTAATCAAAAAAGCATGTAATGTATTTTTGCAATTTACCCACGTCTAATGGTTAAAGCAATTTGTATTAATTTATTTAGTCATTAAAGAACGATTAGACACGTTAAGCTAGAATGTCTGCTTGCTTAACTGATATATATCACAACAGACAACGTCTTATTAGGACATATGGGATGTTTTTGCTTTTCTAAATATAGGAGTGTAAATAAAGGTTTCGCTATCGCTACATTAATAAAACTGAAGGCCTAAAGTATAAATCATCAAGAAAAAGAAAAAACAGCAGAGGAAAGCAATGAAATAATATGACGCACATCATTAGTGTCTTAGAAAACAAAGGGGGATTGGGTGTGGTGTATAAGACAGGTTTAAAGATCTGACTGTAGGGTCCTGGGTAACTATAGGACACACCCAGTTTAACAGTTATACCGTGGCTTCTGGGAATTGTTCCTGTTTTTCCTTGGAATGTTAATCCTGCAAACCGTAAACCTGTAGGGGACAGACTACTTAGCTACCAGTGGTGCCTAATTTAAAAACAACAAAAACAAATACGTTTATTGAACTGATATAATACAAGAAAGCGTTGGAACAATCAGAATTGTTGCACCTAAGAGGAGGCTAAATCAGAGAGACGGACGGAAGGTACATTGAACACGTCAGGCCCCCCCCCCCCTTTTTTTTTTTCTCACAGAGAGGGGGAGAGAGAGAGATAGGGGAGAGAGAGAGAGAAAGAGAGAGACAGGTGGGGGGGGGGGGAGATGTTAGAATGTTAAGCTATTACCGCCACCCAGGTATAGAGGTCTTCTTTTAAAATGTGTGTCGATTCATATCTCGTTATGTATAACACATTATAACATGTTTTAGCCAATAGACATTTTATAATAATAAACATTTTTATTATGATCTTTTTTACTATTAATACTCTAAAAAGCATCAGGTTGCTTGTGGCAACCACCCTTCCCCCTTTCCTAATTGCCCCTCCCACGTCCCTAAAGAATGTTCAAGATGTTGAGCCACAATGTTTCTTTCTGTCGGCGCCCTTTGTACAAACGCAACCCTAACCCTAACCCTAACCCTAACCCTAACCCTAACCCTAACCCTAACCCTAACCCTAACCCCAACCCCAACCCCAACCCTAACCCTAACCCTAACCCCAACCCTAACCCTAACCCTAACCCTAACCCCAACCCTAACCCTAACCCTAACCCTAACCCTAACCCCAACCCTAACCCTAACCCCAACCCTAACCCTAACCCTAACCCTAACCCTAACCCTAACCCTAACTCCAACCCTAACCCTAAACCTAACCCTAACCCTAACCCTAACCCTAACCCCAACCCTAACTCTAACCCTAACCCCAACCCTAACCCTAACCCTAACCCTAACCCTAACCCTAACCCCAACCCTAACCCTAACCCTAACCCTAACCCTAACCCCAACCCCAACCATAACCCTAACCCCAACCCTAACCCTAACCCTAACCCTAACCCTAACCCAAAAACAGAGGACGAATAACCAGACATTACGATGTTTCATATTGTTAAAGTCCAAACAAAAAAAGTCAACATTGAATATCCGAACTCCTCAACAATAACAAAAACTTAAGAAAACTGTTTAACAGAAATCAAAAAAAGAATGACTGTAGCAATCTATTTTTCTTTACGTCCTCTTTTACCGCTTTGGGTCTCGAGGGAGATATAAGGTCCTGCTTCGTGCTGTTCTGGCTGCTTCAACCATAGGAACATCGTGGTGCTGTGGGGATTTTGTAATGTTATCTTTCCATCTTGTTCTTGCTCTCCCTCTTGCTCTACTTCCTTCTCCTCTGTTTGTAAATGCCTTGTATGATATAGCATCAGATGGCATTTTATCCAAGACCATGGCAATACAAAGAATAAACTGCATTTAACATTTGTGTTCGAGAAGCAGCAAAGAAATAAAATTGAAAACTTTGAGAGCATGCTTCCTCCCTGTAGCAACACATGCATGTGGGTCGTGGACTATCTCGCGGTCGCTTAGAAGAAGAAAAAAAAGATGAGCGCTTAAGTTAGAATACTTTAGAAAGATTCTCAGAATGCCGTAGACCAACAAGAAAAGAAATTCGGTCATCCTAAAATATCGGAACGTCAACGAAGTTTGGTTAGTAAACACCAATTTGCCTCGGAAACTGAAATATTGTGGCCCCATCAAGTGCCGCGCCGGATTGGAAAGAACAGAAGCTGTAGGCATTGTACCGAGAAAGAGTGACAGGAGACGACTAGCACAAAGATTGGCACAGAATATAAGTGATACATTAAAGAATCAAGTGCGCGAAGCCGGAGAGCTTTCGAGAGTCCGAGTTGATTTCAGACAGACCGTGATGGGAGCGACGTTCTGCAAATGGCCTGCTACAAGATACTTGTGGCCGATTAATCTTATATGCTTGTCTCCCGCAAGATGAAACGTAAGCACGTGCAGACAATGTATTTTTCCCAGTATCACAATGTAACTTCGCCCTTTGCCTATAAAAGTGAAGGACCCGTTTCCGCGCCCATCAGGCGTTTTGGAAAGGTACGGTTCGACCTATATTGTATAATCCCATCGGCTGGGATGATGTGGTCAAC
Organism: Candidula unifasciata; assembly: GCA_905116865.2. NCBI lineage: Eukaryota > Metazoa > Mollusca > Gastropoda > Stylommatophora > Geomitridae > Candidula > Candidula unifasciata. Next base: position 12,380 of record CAJHNH020003519.1, on the reverse strand, counting down.
ATGACGCCGGCCGCCTTTATCACCCAGGACTATACCTGGTATCCACTCGTCTATATCGACCTGGGAACCAGTGTCATTTCTGAAAAAAATTCCTGTTCCGTGGGGACCTCATCAAACGACCTTCCAGTCCGCAGGTGAGCGTTTAGCCGGCTTTTTACCTGTTATGCTTAACAACAAGTGCGAATTCAAACGTATCGGACGTGTGAAACAGACATACCAACAGTCGTATAAACAGAAACAGACAAAAATGAAGCTCTTTCGAAACATAGATCGTGGGATGGAAAAACAAAACAAATAAAAGAGAGAACTCAAGCTGTAAAGTTATTTGGCTTCTGACTTATATATTAAAGTGTACTTCTTATGGCCAGATTGATTTTCCTATTATTACAGTGTGAAAACATCACGATTCTTACCCATCGCGTTATGTTTCGGCCAGGTTCGCTTCATACAGTACGAAGCAAATAAATTGAATTTCTGGAATCAATCACTTAAGAAAGATTTTTTTTTTCTCTTGATGTTTAAACCATTAATGACCTTCAAGCCAAGGAATTATAGTTAAGCTAGTCTGCTTTGATTGTCTAACTTGTGTTTTAAGACATAATGAATACTATTCCATCTGTGTGTGCTTGTTTGTGTGTGTGTGTGTGTGTGTGTGTGTGTGTGTGTGTGAAAAATATAGCTTTTAATTGAAGTAGATTTATAAGCTTCTCCAACTGATTTTTTTTTCTTTCTTCTTCCTTTCTCCATTTTTTTTTTTTTTTTTTTTGTCTTTCACTCTTCCTGCTCATCATCAACATCGGCTTCTTCTTCTTTTTCTTCTTCTTCTTCTTCTTCTTCTTCTTCTTCTTCTTCTTCTTCTTCTTCTTCTTCTTCTTCTTCTTCTTCTTCTTCTTCTTCTTCTTCTTCTTCTTCTTCTTCTTCTTCTTCTTCTTCTTCTTCTTCTTCTTCTTCTTCTTCTTCTTCTTCTTCTTCTTCTTCTTCTTCTTCTTCTTCTTCTTCTTCTCCTTCTCCTCCTCCTCCTCCTTCTTCTTCTTCTTCTTCTTCTTCTTCTTCTTCTTCTTCTTCTTCTTCTTCTTCTTCTTCTTCTTCTTCTTCTTCTTCTTCTTCTTCTTCTTCTTCTTCTTCTTCTTCTTCTTCTTCTTCTTCTTCTTCTTCTTCTTCTCTTCTCCTCCTCCTCCTCTTCTTCTTCTTCTTTCTTCTTCTTCTTCTTCTTTCTTCTTCTTCTTCTTCTTCTTCTTCTTCTTCTTCTTCTTCTTCTTCTTCTTCTTCTTCTTTCTTCTTCTTCTTCTTCTTCCTCCTCCTCTTCTTCTTCTTCTTCCTCTTCTTCTTCTTCTTTTTCTTCTTTTTTCTTCTTCTTCTTCTTTTTATTTTTATTTTGCTCCTCCTCCTTCTTCTTTCTCTTACTATTATTATTATTAATATTATCATTAGTGTTATTATTTCTCCTTATCCCCCTTTTTCTTCTTCAGTTGGGAGCCTCGGTATGTTCTACGTAGATGCTGGTATTCGCAGCTTCAATTTTCCATCAATTTTTCCATCATTGCTTGTAAAGTCGACAGTTACATTAACGAGCCACTCTAGGCATTTATTTGCTGTTGTTTTTATTTCTTTTTCCTTTTTAGTCTATGTCCATGTTCTGCACGTGTAACGTAATTTCGATATCATTACTCTGTTGCGTAGTAACATTTTCGTTTGAACTGTTACATGTTTGTTCTTCAAGATTGATGACATCTGCCCAATCGATTGATTTGCTTGATTACATCTGGTTCTATCTCTACTTTTATTTGGATTATTTTATGCTGCGTAGATACGTGAGGTCTTTTGATTGCTTGAGTTGTTGATTTCCGATGCATGTCGGGATTGATTGTTCTGTTTTTGCAATGGTCCGCTATTCCTAATATCTTTTGAGTACACGGCAAGACCCCCATGCCCCCTGAGTATATGACCTCATCCCACCCACCCCCCGGGATACCCTCTCGCCGTACACATAAAAAATATGATTAAAGAGAAAAAAAAGGGGAAACATCGCAAGTATAGTTGACAAGAACTTGAAGAAAAGCACGCACACAATTCAGAGTATCAAATAACATAAGAAACCACCACCAACAAGTTGTGATTTATTGTCAAATATTAATATGATGGCTGATACCGCTTTGAGTTGATGGCATCATCTACTTTTGGCCTGCTGGACATTTCGCAACAAAGATCATTCTCCCCGCCAATCTGGCAACGCTGTTTGGTTTTCATGACTGTTAAATCTGGAAACCCCGATTATTACAAGTACAAATGGCACTCAATTTTAAAATTGCTTGACGCCCCCTTTGAAACTTCATCATGCCCCCCTAGCGCCCCCTCCCCACCTTTCCTCCCCACCCAGGTTGGAGACAGGTTGAGACGTTAATCGATTTTCTGTGTCTTTGTCCATATAAGGTCAGGATCGTTTTCCGTAAATGTCAGTCACATTTCACTTATTGTTTCTTGGAGCAAAGTTTCACTGCTGGCTCGTTGAATCCTAGCCCAGATAGATCCCAACTCACGTGGCGAGTCAGGGCACAGTTATCATGAGACACTGTGGTCTCAGTTTTCCAGGCTGAACTGTCTGGCAGTAAGGTTGGCTTGGGTGTTCTACAGGTCGTTGATAGGCAATTAGGTTTCACGTTTCGCCCATCTAAAGAATACCTAGCTAACCCCGACTCTGATGGCTTGCAATGCCCGACCTGTGGACAGACCCCATGCACAGCTTTGTAATTATTTCAAGTAGCAATCTTGAAAATTTGAGTCAGACAACAAAGTCAAAGTCTAGAAATGGACAAAAAACGTGGTCTTTTCGTCAGAAGTTACAGCAGGTGAACGCAAACACACAAACGAAATTATAGAACTTACTAGCAGTTGGTCACACAAAAAATGCTTTAAAATTTTTTTTTTTAACCTCCACAAAGGACTAGTCTCTCTTCGTTAATAGTAGAGGGGGTAAACCGTTGAAGCCGTTGAAATATCATATATATAAGTAACAAAGAGACATGTATTGATCGACACTCATATAAGTAGAAAGACAGAAAGACACACTAGACAACATAAAAATCGAAAGCTATACTTACCGTTCAGATCACCTCCTGCCACAAATGATTTGAGTTTAATTCTGTCTGTATTCAATAATTGTGGATTTCAAGGTGTACGATAGATATGCCAACGAAGACATATTTTTAGTTGCATAGTCGGTTGTGTTTTTATCACGTTTGTTTCCAAATTGATGCCCACATGCTATTTGGGGGTGACAGGTTCGATTCCCGGCACGATAACTATAGCTTTCGAATTTTATGGTGTGTAGTGTCTCCTTTTGTCTCTCTACTTCATTCTGTGTGTGCTGATTAATACCTTGTCTCTTTATTATTTATATATTTTTATTTATGAAAACAGTAACTGCCAAGAATAGAATTCAGTGGACCCCTGCAAAACAGCTTGATGATTTGGACTTCACTGATGATATTTCTTTTCTGTCACATTCGCGGAATCAGACGCAAGATGAATTAAATATACTTGATGCGAGATCACAACAGCTTGGTCTGAAAATCCATGAAGTAAAGACAAAGATAATGAGAATAAATCAGGCAAAAAGTAATGTTGTCTCTTTTAATGGCACTCCACTCCAAGGCATGGAGTCGTACAACTATTTGGACAGTAACCCAGATAAAGATGGAGGAACTGATACAGATATTAAAATAAGAATACAAAAGGCAAGAGCAGCTTTCAAAGCACCAGGGAATTTGTAGATGTCAAAAAAAAATTAAAATAAATACTAAACTAAAAAATATTTATTCTAATGTCAAATCAGTACTTTTGTATCTGGCGGAAATATTGAGAACAACTAAGCCAATTACTAATAAATTACAGATATTCATTAACTGGTGCCTGCGCAGAATAGAGGGAATTAAATTGTATGATATAATAACTAATGTAGAACTTTGGGAGAGAACTAAACAGGCTCCAGTAGACTAAGAGGCGAGGAAAAGACGCTGGCGTTGGATAGGACACACACTGAGAAAACAGGAGAACAGCATAACTAGAATGTCTCTGCATTGGAACCCACAGGGGCATAGGAATAAATGAAGGCCAAAAAAACACATGGACAAGAGAGCTGGAGAATGAAGTTAGAAAGATGGGGAGGACAAGGAGAGAGCTCCATACAATGGCGAAGGATAGAACGACTTGGCGTGAGTTGGTTGAGGGCCTATGCTCCAGTAGGGGGGTAGAAAGGCAGAAGAAGAAGAAGAAGAAGAAGAAGAAGAAGAAGAAGAAGAAGAAGAAGAAGAAGAAGAAGAAGAAGAAGAAGAAGAAGAAGAAGAAGAAGAATTGTCTAGATTACTAGTTCAACGTCTTATGTTTGATAGTGTCTATGCTTAACTCCTTAGGGCCAAACTATTTACTCCCTTTTGAGCTAAATACTTTGGGGTAGGAGTTATAGTAACAACTGCTTGGGACTGACAGAATTAAAGGCAATGCGTTGTGAGTCCTAGACAATCAGTGGTCAGGCCAAACAATTTCTAGAGGCCTTAGAGATACCAGACATCAGAAGGATTATTTTTCGGTCATGCTATGGAAAGATAGAAAATGGAACATGTTGTGTTCACTGGGCCGATCTGTGAAAGGAGGGATAGAGGAAGACAACGAGAGAAGATTCTTGGCAGTCTTGTTGCATGGCATGGAGGTGTGTCAGCACAAGAACTGATACATGCTGCAGGAGATCACGGATTATGAAAAGGCATGAATGCCCACGCCAGTGGACAAGGCACCTGATGATGATGATGATGATGAAAAGTTAAGAAAGTACAGTTAAATACATAAGAAACATTTAGAAAGCCAGAAAATATGAATAATTGTGGGTTTTGTTAAAACAAGAGGTTGGGGGGGGGGGGGAGGGGGTTAGAAACTTAGTACATATAGAATTCGGGCATATCCGGCGTTTCTGTTGTCCGGCCTATTCGTCCGCCACATTAGACCGGATATTGCAGACCATATATTTGTACCATATATATTGTCATGTGAACATAAAATGACATATATATATATATATCGCGTCTGCTATTTGAAAGATAACTGTGTGCAATGGCCTTTTGTAAGGCAGACCTGCAGAGCCAATATGTTACCCTTTGAAATTAAAATTCATTCGCTCTTTCGTTCATTTAATTCGATTCAGTTCACTTTACTTTTTCCATAAAAAAATTCCCGAAGTAGAGATAATTACATCGCTTTATTCACGACAGGATTCAGACATTCTGTTTTCAATTTTATCTTTGACGAAACGATAATGATTCTTCACAATATAATCTTGTCTGAGCCTGTGTCTAATTAGATAACAAATCACATACCGGTAATAATATGAATTCTTTAATTGACACAGACAAGATTAGCAGGGAGACACTACACTGTTGTGCTGGGGAGTTCCGTTCGAGGGCTTGTCTACCATCAGCATCCCTATTAGAATTAATTCCGGATTTATTTTTGTGAATTACGTGTTACACAATGGAACCGATCAATCAAATCTCTTTCTTAAATGTTTCTTGTATTCTAGACATAGCGTTACAGTACAATATGTTTGTAAATGTTTTGTGTTTGTCTTTCGACCTATGCTTAGTTAAAATAAATTTATGTAACCTATTTCAATGTTTTAAGATGATTTCTGTCTGTATTCTACATCTGTGGATTTCTAAGTCTGCGATAGACATGGGCGGTAAAGATACCTTTTCTAGGGGTGCCTAGTTGGTTATGCTAATAATACACTTCTAGCAGTTACAGTTTCGATTCCCAACACGGTAGCTTTTGATTGTTATGTTGTCTAGTGCAGTGGTTCTTAAAATGGTTGCGGTGAGCGTACGCCAGGGGTGCCGAGGCAGTAATGGAGAAATTGTTTTTCAATCTGTTTGAGATCAGCAACGACGGTAGTTTTAAACAACTCCTACGAAGAAAGCCGAAAAAAGTTCTTGATGCAGGTGTGTGCAGAAAACTATGCTATTGTCAAGGCTGCAGTGCATTCTCCATAAACGCTTACATTAAAAAACAGACACAGGAGCAAGTTTCAAGTAATTTGAGGGTACAATTAACTAAACTCCCTATAAACATAAAGGAAATAATGCAAAATTCATCCAAACAGTTTCATTCGTTGAATTAAAGACAGCTGAACATTAAATCTGCACTTTTTTTTTACTTTTTTTCCCCCTTGGTACTCAAACCGATTTAACAGTAGTTGTGTCGAGAAAACAAGATTTTGTACAACAAGAGTGCCGTGTCGAAAAAAAAGGCTTCAGAAACTATGGTCTAGTGTGTTCTTTTATTTCTCTATCCTTTTTCTATGAGTGCTTCTTCTTCTTCTTTCGTTCGCATGAAATAAATTGTCTATATCTGCAAAGCCGTCTCTTGTATGAATTTCACTGTCTTTTGTAATTCACTAAGCGGCCCGTAAAGTTTGACTTCCACAAGTGTCTCTTTTGGCCAAAGGTTTTGCCTGAAAGCTAATTATTACATTGCATGCTTTTTTATTATATGAATGTGATACTGATAATTCCTTAGTTGCTGCAAGAGTTCGGATGAAACCAAAGAGAGTTTTCACTATAAAAAAAAAAAAAGAAATATATCTTTAGGGTAAAAAATTTTAAAACTAAAGACTTGAAAAGGGTTTGGAGTTTCAGCAACAGCTTGAAGATGCTTTCACTGATATCAAGGATAACTCTACAACAAGCCTAAAATGGGATGCAATTAAGGAGACTGTTTACAAAACAGCTGTATCAGTCTATGGGATTAGAGAACATAGAAGTAAGACCTGTTTTGAAGCAAATAACCAGACACTCAAACCTTTAATTGACAGAACAAAAGGTAATACTCCTCAGAAACAAGGAAAGAACAACAAGGAACACTTTCATTGAATTAGGAGCAGCTAGAAATCATTTGCTAAAGGTAGTTAGGCAGTGTGCCAACAACTACTGGATACAGTTATGTGTAAGTATTCAAAATGCTAGCAGTAGTGCTACTGTTAGAGGCATGTATGAGGGGGATAAAGAAGGCCATAGGTCCTACAATTTTTAAAAAAAAAGTGCACCACTAAAGAGTTTGAATAGGGAGATTATTAATGACAAGAAGAAGCATCTAGATAAATGGGTGAAACACTATCTGAAGCTATACTCAGTTGATACTAAACTAACAGATGATGCTTTTAATGCCATGGAGACGCTACCAACTCTTGACTATCTGGACACATTTCTAACAGTTGCAGAAGTTGGGAATGCTATTGATGAATTGGCTTCAGGGAAAGCCCCAGGCCGAGATGGAATTCCTTTTGAGATCATCAGGAGTGGCAAAGACATTCTAACCCCACACATCCATCAGCTAATAACACAACTCTTTGCTGGCAAGAGGGAGGGGTTCCGCAAGATTTCAAAGACGCAAGCATCATAACTATGCACAAGAACAAGGGTGATCGGAGTGACTGCAATAACTACAGGGGAATATCGCTGCTGTGTAGTTGGGAAAGTGCTTGCCAGAACTGTTCTGAGAAAACACCAGATCCTCAGAGACCGCGTTTACCCAGAGTCCCAGTGTGGGAACCGATCTACCCCTGATATAATATTTTTATTACGACACTTGCAGGAAAAATGCAGCGAACAAAAGCAACCACTGTGTGTTGCTTTTATTGATCTTACCAAGGCATTTGATTTGGTTAGTCGAAAAAGTATGTTTAAGAAGATTGGGTGTCCACCTACTCTACTGAGCATTATTGAGTCGTTGCACACAGGTATGAAAGGTACAATCAAATTTGATTGTGTAGTATCTGAGGAGTTTGTTGGCAAAATTGGAGTGAAGCGGGGGTGTGTACTTGCTCCTACTGTTTTTGGAATGTACTTTTCACTTCCTCTGACACATGCCTTTCGAGATCTGGAGGGTGGTATTTTCATGCATTCTCAATCTGACGGCAGCCTTTACAATGCTCGCAGGCTGAAGGCCAAAACCAGGATAAGAAAGGTACTTATCAGAGAGCTGCTGTTTCCAGATAATGCCGCAAAAACCACCCACTTAGAGGAGGAGCATCAAAGTTTACTATCTGCCTTTGCTGATGTATGCTGTAAATTTGGTCTAGTGTCAGCAAAAAGAAAACAAAGGTTATGGTGTGTGACAATACGCTCGGTGACTCCAGAATGTCTTTCCTCAACCTACTTTTATTTCTTTGTATTTTGAAAGTATACAGGAAAATAGGGATTTGGATACATCCTTAATCTAAGCAAGACGACCACATCACACCTTTAATTCTCCTGGACCGTTGGTCCTATCAAACACTAAAACTTTTTCCCAGATGTTAAGTGTTAAGGTACAGAGATAAGACTGACCAAGCAGACTTACTGACTGGAGATTTGCACACCATTTGTTGGTGTCAGATAGTTATTCCCCCTGCCAGATCTTCAGGAACAGATAACAAGGGCTAATTGCTATTATCTCCCCCTGAGGTTCCCTAAACTGGAGTGCCGGTCAGATCGTCAATATTGACACAGTGAGCGGAAAGTGTTGGCAGAAGAATTGACAAAGTCGGATTTTATTGTGATGACAGGTGAAGTAGACTGGAGGTGTGACTTGTCTTATTTGCTCTGGTCAGATGAATTGACCAGGAGATCCTAGCGTGGGAATTTAAACAAGTGTTGTACAGCCCTGACTGACAGCGAATTAACTTGCCCACAGGGGAGCAGCTATGACATCCTTGAATGAGAATGATTTTAGGCGTAATGTAGGAGGAGCTTGATAAAAGTTATAAAGGGCTGAACTCTAGGTCTGGTAAATGAGATCCTGTCCAGCACATGCCATTTGTTGGGCTTAACCTAAGCTTGAGACAGAACTTTTGGCATCGTGGTTTCATTTTTCCAGGTAAGATCGAAATTAGGTTCAAATCTATATTTTATGATAGAGATCTAACTGTCTTTTTACTCAAGTGTGTGTCTTCATTACTTTGTAGTACTCCTAGGCGGACATTTCTTCATTCTCGTAGGGCACTGTCACATTGCTTTATTTCCTATTTGATAGTGTCATGAATGTTTTTCGTGCACATGTGTTTCAATGTTGTAAAACCTAAATGTTGTTGTTGCCATTGAAATTTAATGAACTATCATGTTTTTGAAATCACAAGCGTGAAGATAACTTTGGCAATCTTTTCACGTGTGGTTAATGTGAATCTGTATTACATACAGCTAACACACTGAAATGTGTTTAACTCTCGGGAGGCTAATGCGGAGATTGATCCCGGAGAGAAAATCCTTGAGATTTGGTATTTGATTCGCCTCAGAAATATTGTTAGCTTTCTGGGCGCGGCGATTGTTCCAAGCATAGATTCCAGAACTGGTTCTGTCTGACTGATTGTCATTTTGAGTCTGTACGAGAGATGGCACCTGACGTAGAAGACTTGACTATCATTACAGGACGTGTAGAGGAAGGCAGAAGATGTAACAGTTGGAATGTGAGACATAAGCCCTTCCAAAATGGACAGGAGTGAATGTGAGAATGAGGGAGAGATAAAATGTTTTATTTAAATAAACATGCTTGATGTTAGTATAATGAACATGCTTAGTGTACATCTAGAGCAGATACTACAAATATGCGCTTGTTTCTTCATTCTCCAGTTCCCACATTGGGCAGGGACTAGTAGGCATCCATTATTTGCCGACCGTCGAGTGTAACGACCTGCAGAAAGCAGTGAGGACGACAAACTGGAAAAGATAGGCAGGGTCTCAAGCCGAGAACTGTCCAAAGGTTGTTACTTTCCAATACCTTTATGATTTCATCATTCACATAACCTAAACTCTACTAGCCTAAACAAGTTCATTTTATTTTAGTCAGATTTATTAAATAAATCTTTTTGATGTTTAAACATAGTTGAGTAAATTGTGTACTTAGGTTCAAGTGTCTTTGTGCATATTAGTTTACTTCAGCTAACAAATATTTAAATCACTTGATAGGGGCTTTTTAGCAATGCCAGGAGAGGAGACCAGTCGCAGGGGTTAACTGAGCACCTGGATTATATCACAGTGGGTGTATCCAGATATCTATCTATCCCTTCTCCTTCTCCTGTGGATACAAGTACAGCAACTTTCATTTCATGGAACGAGCCACTCGCTGTTTTCTTGGCTATCCAGGACTGTCTAGGATCAACATAGCTTAGATAATAGTCCAGTTTCTCACGTGGGTGGGCATTGTTAAGGTTCAAACCCACACCCTCACTATATCAGTGTATTTACCCACGTTGGGCGCGCGACATGGTGCAATGTGGTAATGATAGACCTACAGTCTACATTGACAGTGAAGAGCTAGAGACAGTAGACCATTTTACCTCTCTGGGTTCCACTGTGAATAGTAAACCAAGACCAAGAAACCACCATTAGGACAAGTCAGGAAGCAACAACAATGAGCAGACTGACAAAGAGAATTTAGTAGAACAGAAAGCCCACACACACACACACACACACACACATATATATATATATATATATATATATATATATATATATATATATATATATATATATATATATATATATATTATATATATATATATATATATATATATATATATATATATATATATATATATATATATATATATTTATACACTTGTATATAAAATTTGGACACAAACACTACACAGCACAATTCATTGACTGGTATTTGTCGTGGTATCTAGCCAGGTGCATTACTACAGAAATACTTCAAACTATACTAAACCACAAAAACGAATCTTTATTGCTGAAATGCATAAATCAGATTTTCAAGTTTCCTTCACATATCTCCACCTGTGATTCACGGTCAGTCACGTGATTGCCATGATAGCTAAAAATGTATCATATGCTTTATTTATATATATACAAAAATCAATGTTTGGTGTTTGTTTATTACCTATAGACTTGGAAACAACTAAACCAATTTAGCTTAAATTTTCAGGATATGTTTGTTTTGATACCGGGATTCTACCTGTCATAGTTTGAAATAGGTGGCGACATTAGTTCAGAATTTTTTTTTTCATTTTAGTGACATTTAGTTAAAACTACGTTCGTAAATGCGCATGCGCAGTAATCGAAACGCACGACTTTCACCATTTGCCGGCGTGGTGCAGCAAACCAGACTATCTCTGTATCTGAGTAGGAAATGATTACGACATTAATCATATTAGACACGATTTCTATTTTTTTCTTTTCAAACAACCTTTGATGAGTAAGTGAATGGATGGTGAATTTGAGGAGGGGTGTGGGGAGACGGCATCGAAGACTTTCTCTTTGTCTACGCGGACAATAATTGCGGCATTAGCCGTGTTAGACAAGTGCGATCTTTATTAATGTGCCGTTTCAATAATACTTTAAGTTTATATTTGAATTTTTAGCATGTATATTTGAATTAGAGAGACTGAAGAAACGAGGACGTCAAAGAGAAAGCCTGAGGCAAACTTTGGTGAGAGCAGCCAAAAGTTCTGTATTGGGTTCCATCAATGTAATAAAAGTGACTGTGCAAGATAGAAAGATATGGAAGAAAAGACTTTGATCCCTATGTGACATATAATGACAAAAACAGACAAAGAATTAATAGAATGAATGAAAGGGCGATATGATGATGACGTTAATGAGTAGTAAAAGGTCGCAAGAATAAGCAAACAGCCATACTGAGGACACATGGGCACCCCAGAAAAATTAAGACAAACATTGCTGGGGAAGGCAACGATGTTGGATTAGATATCTGTCATGATATTGACAGGATACAGTGGAATGAAGGACTGGACTGCATGCCGTAAGTGAAGCATAACGGCATACAAGGACGATGATGAGAATGCAATGTCGAAATGTCTACAGGTTTAGGCAGGTCACACGCGATGACACCTTTGTAAAAAGTAATCCTTAAGAGAATAGTTCAGTGCAAACGGAGAAAAGGAATGCAGAGAAAACCCTAGTGAATTAATGAACTGTCAAGTGCGGTGGTTTTTGTTTATATTTATGCTGGTTGCTGAGAACAGACAGCAGTGAACATCTGTATTAATGGATCACCACAGTCTGGTAAGAGTGATGCAGCGAGGAGTGACGAGGAGTTCTGGCCGATAATTAACCCTTAGAGGAAAGTCAAGAAAAGTTATAAAGCCGAACAAAAATTATATTAGTAAGCTTCACAAGGCACAGTGGACTAAAAGACTGAACTGCAAACCGTATGTGACGTAAAACGGCATACAAGGACGATGACGATAATGCAATGTCGAAATGTCTCCAGGTTTAGGCAGGTCACACGCAATGACACTTTTGTGAAAAGTAATCCTTAAGAGAAAGAGGAAAGTCAAGACGGGCGTTAAATCAGAATGTTACTAGCACAACTGGTAC
>CAJHNH020003518.1:45000-66610 GCA_905116865.2 Candidula unifasciata | reverse complement strand
CAAATGCTGGGTCAGGCCTCGCTAGGATTACAAGTTTAGACAGCGGGTCTCATTGGGTCATCTCTGGGCGACTTGTGTTACGTCATTCTGCTGCTATCTATGTCTGATCTGAATTACAGAGGTCGTTCTCGACGATCATGTTTCTGATTTGCCCAGATAAAAGCTATGTCAAGGGTACATTTTCTTCCTTGGAAATGTCTCTTGCGTTTCACACCTAATCTTTTGATTTGTAACTCAAGATTGTTTGGCGGAAAAACGTACCTTCTGAAAACGCAGGTTGAAAGATGAAAATCATTCAGTAAGGAAGGTAAAATTCATTGGCTTTACAACTGGAGCCCCAAAATTGTTTAGGGGGAGGGGGGGGGGAGGACTCGGCGCCTCACCCCACCCCTTTTTTTCCCCACACATAAACACACTCAAAAAAAATCTTTTTAAAAAAAACGGTGGGGTGGCGGGGGGGGGGGGGTGGGCTCGGAAACGCAACTCTATAATCCACAGTCTATCTGCCTGTTTATATCATGCCGTCCGCCTGCCATCTGTCTATCTATCTATCTATCATCTATCGTATATCTATCTATTATCTATCGCTATATATATCTATCTATCTATCATATTTATCTATCTATCATCTAATCTAGCTTACTATCTATCTTATCTATCTACTATCTATTACATCTATCTATTTATCTATCTATCTATCTATCTATTATACGATCATCTAATCTACATCTATCTAGACTACCCTATCCACTATCTATCTATTCTATCTTCTATCTATCTATCTATCTATCTATCTTATCTATCTATCTATCTATCTATCTATCTATCTATCTATTCTATATCTATCTATCTATCTATCTATCTATCTATCTGTCTGGTCTGTCTGTCTGTCTGTCCATCTGTCTGTCCATCTGTCTGTCCATGTCTCTATCCATCCTGTCTATCTGGTCTATCTGTCTGTCTGTCATGTCTGTCTGTCTGTCTGTCTGTCTTGCTATCTATCTGTCTGTCTGTCTATCTATCTGTATGTCTGTCTATCTAGCTATCTATATATCTATCTATCTATCTATCTATCTATCTATCTATCTATCTATCTATTATCTATCTATCTATCTATTATATCTATCTATCTATCTATCTATCTAATCTATCTATCTATCTATCTATCTATCTATCTATCTATCTATCTATCTATCTCGATCGGTCAGTCGGTCATTCTATTTGTCTGCGCGTCTGCCTGTCTGCCTGCCTGCTAGTGTATCTGCCTGCCAGACGACAGTATTATTGTCTGCTATGGCAATGCATAAGAATCGCAGCCCACGGCAATGGCGATTGTGACCAGCGAGACCCGCCCACGTTACGAAAATTGTTCCACAATTAGAGCATAGGAAATTTGAACCGTTGTTGCTAACTTATGTATTTAGTGAGAAGGTAGACGGCCTAATTTTCCACCGCAGCGACAATACATCACCAACAAAAGAACCAAATCTCACCAGTACCTGTTGAATCACCTTCGTCTCGTCCGAGAATCGTGTCCGATTGAGTGCAGCAGGCGATTTACTGGGGCCTGAAGTCACGACCCAGGTTGGCTCATCTTTTGAGATTGTTTGGAATGATAACGGGCTGAAAACAATTGTCGACGGAAGATCTTCTTTTACTGATGACCCGTAGACTACTGTTGTGTATGCTCCCCTGTGGATTTTTCTTATTATAATGTGTTTTCTTTCAAGTAGTCGGCTCTGTGGCTAAGTCGATGCGAACGCTTCGTAATGCCGGGATGCCGGGTTCGATCCCAGCTGCGGGCCATGCGCCTTGCGTTGGTTTCGAAAGTGGTATCAATGAAAGCCGACCGTCCAGGAAGCAATGGCAAACTACTGGACGTAAATTTGCCTAGAAAAACCACACAACGGCCAAGAGCTTCTAGGGTTGGTTCTGCAACGTCCTGTAAAGGATACGCAACTAACCTCCTTTCAAATGCTCAGCTCTCAACCTATCTGCAATTATTTTTGTTTTCATCCAGTTATTCCCACTCGCTTCCTTATTCCCCCCACCAGTCAACAACGTCCATGGTATTTTGTTACCACAAATCCACCTCAATTTCTGTATCATTCTTGTTCCAATTGCACATATTTTTATACCATAATAGAAGCCTACCTTGACATCGTCAACCCCTCTGTAATTCCCCGTTTGGGATTTCCCAGGGATTCTACCATCCTCCATTCTCAAAGTGTTACCATGCTGCCTTAGTTTTCAGAAACCAATCATTCTGCTCATATTTGGACCAGTCGGTGATCGTTACAAGCATTATCTTTTAAAGCCACTGCGTTGATGTCGGATCGAAAGTTCGTAGGTTCGGGTTCTGGCGGAACTGGGCTTCCTTCAAAAAATGACCTTGGCTCCCAGGTCGACCCAGCCTTGAGTGGGTACCAGGTGCAGTCCTGGGAAGTAAAGGCAGCCGGCATGATGTTTACTACATCACCGTCCATGTCTTGATTGTTTTAACAAATTTTGGGCCCTGTATGCCCAATACGCATGAAGACGTGCGAAAGGGTGCTTTACTTTACTATGTTGACCTCGAACCAGTGACGATACCTGGCAAGGTATCTGTTTCTTAAAAGTAAAGGATCTTTTTCCACGCCTACAAGCGTATTAGGTATATAGGGCTAGACCTATATTTTATAGACCAAACAGCTGTTGGGGGTGATGCTTTCAACATCACGCCGACCGCATTTACTTCCTCTGACTGTGCCTGATACCGACTCAAGGCTGGGTCGACATGGGAGCCAAAGTCATTTATTAAAGAAAAAAAAAGTCCGGCCCTTGTCAGGACACGAACCCAGACCTTCCGATTCCCAGTCGAGCGTCTAGCCGCTAGAATATTGCGGCTTCCTATCTCTTTCTTGCGAGGCGAGTAAAAAGGGGTCAAGCAAAAAAAAAAAAAAAAAAATACTATAATGTTCATGCCTTGTACACGAAAACACCTTATTAGCTCATGTCATTAGCAAAGTAATAATCCTGATGCAGGCTACAGGAGACAAGGGGAAGAAACTCACAACAGATAAATCATCACAACACAACATCTGTTTGAAATCAGCCTGACATCATATCATTGTAAAGATTACGTAGACTGAGATCACGTCAAACATTCGTTGTGATTTACGATGGCTTGTACGTCGAGGAGATCTTTCTTGTCAATTTTCCTTATACCATAAATTATTTCTCGTCCTTTCACGTTTGATATGATTTATTTAAAAAGGCTGGGCTGGCCGAGTGGTTACAACGTCGGGCTTTTATGCGGGAGGCCTGGCTTCGTACCCAGGTAAGGCGAGGAAGCGTTTTGTGTCGGGGGGGGGGGGGAGGGGGGTAGGGGAGGGGAAACAATTAAACAAGTTAACATGTACCGTCTTGGCGACAGCACTAACAGCTCTAAAACCTGAGGCTCAACAACTTCCGTCTACACCACATTTTAAAAAAAAAAAGGGTGGGGGGGGGGGGGATTAAACATGCTAACCTGTACCGTCTTGGCGACAGCACTAACATCCCTAAAACCTGAGGCTCAACAACTTCCGTCTACACCACATTAAAAAAAAAGGGGGGGAGGGGGACAGTTTAAAAAAATTTAATGATCATTGGTGTGGTTCGTTGGTTACTAATAAGTTGGCTGGTTGGCAAGTTAACTGGATGCTTGATTTGTGGTGCTTGGTAGGTTAACAGATTTAGTCGTACTTGGCTTAGCTGGACTAACACGTGTGTATGTTTTGTTTACTGAGAGGTAAATTGATTGGCTGGAGTGGGTTTCAAGTCGATTATTGGACTGAGTTATAGACATCTCTAGCTAGACCTATATTATACAGACAAAATGGCACTTAGTAGGTGTTGGGGGCAGCATCACGTCGACCGCCTTTACTTCCTAGGACTGCACTCAAGAATGGGTCGACCTGGGAGCTAAAGTAATTTTTGAAAAAAGTCCGGTTCCACCAGGGAGCGAACCCACGACCTTCCGATCCGCAGGCCCAGTGTCTAGTCGCTAGACCACGGTGACTCCTGTTTAAAGTATCGTGCATACCCTAATACAGCTTTTTCTATAGTGTATTCCTTTTACTCATCCTTTCCTCGTAGTTGTTTACCCTTTCCAGTTGTTAGTCTTATCGAAGCGTTCACTGTTAGTGTTGTCAGCCACGCCTTGTGAGTGCTCCATCATGATCTGGGGGGGGGGGGGGAGAGTAATCTGCTCCGTACAGCTGCAGGAGATTTATGAACACCGCACGGGCAATAAGATCAGACAATTTTTAAAGATTATAATCTCAATTGTCAGAAGCCGAAGGTCCAGTATTTCAGGATCTGATAGCTCCGAACCGAGCCTCTCTCCAGGCACAGCAAGAAGGTTTGAGATTTAGCAAAATCTAGGCTAACGACCACTGTGCTTACGGCTCAGAAGTCAGCTTAGAGATGCAGGAATGAAAGTTGTGATATATGATCATCAGCATCAACATTATCATCATCATAATCAGTATTATCATTAACAAAATAATGGTTATTTTTATTATTATTATTATTATTAATATTATTATTATTATTACTATTATTATTATTATTATTATTACTGACATGAGGCGGCGTCCGTGGCTTAGGCGTTGCCAGTCCGACTCATAATTCCGACGTACCGTGATCAAAACCCGCTGCTGGCTGCGTGGATTTTTATGTTGGTATAGGGCGCTGCACTTCGACCCAGCCTAAAAGAAGTACCAGGATGCATGTCCGGGGAAGTAAGGACGGCCGAAGTAATGCTGACTACATTACTCATCTAGTGTCAATTGGTCTGGTCTAATAAAATATGGGTACTCTTCTCATGTGCCTGATGCGCCTAAAGGCGTATTAATAATTATATTACATACTATTAATAATATTATTATTCTCTAGCTGCAGCTAGCTCTGCTGCTGCTGTTTTTGCAGCTTTTTCTTCTTTTTCTTCTTCTTCTTCTTCTTCTTCTTCTTCTTCTTCTTCTTCTTCTTCTTCTTCTTCTTCTTCTTCTTCTTCTCTTCTTCTTCTTCTTCTTCTTCTTCTTCTTCTTCTTCTTCTTCTTCTTCTTCTTCTTCTTCTTCTTCTTCTTCTTCTTCTTTCTTCTTCTTCTTCTTCTTCTTCTTCTTCTTCTTTTTCTTCTTCTTCTTCTTCTTTTCTTCTTCTTCTTCTTCTTCTTCTTCTTCTTCTTCTTCTTCTTCTTCTTCTTCTTCTTCTTCTTCTTATTATTATTATTATTATTATTATTATTATTATTATTATTATTATTATTATTATTATTATTATTATTATTACACGTAACAGGTGTAGCGGTCTCGGGATGCCTAATTACTGCTTCACTGGAGGTTGTACGGGGTATCTGGGATCCTAATTCTACCGTCTCGACTGAAATATTTAGATCCTAAGATGGTATGGTAAACCTTTATGTACCATCAAGATCAAGGAGGAGACAAACCGATCGTTTGAGTGTTCGATTCGTCTCAAGTTATGTTTATCATTTTCTTCAGGTCTTCTCCTGGGTTCAGTGGCGGAGTGCACCTGAATGAGGGACAAGGAGCCAACAGTCTGTATACAGAAAAGCTGGGTCTGTCAAACGAATGTGCAAGCAATTTTTTTTACAATAAAACACCCAAAATCTCAATGGAAATTCGATCTCGTAATTCATCACAAATACATTTTAATTACATAATGACTATTTTACATTTTACTGCCTAATTATTGTGACACAGGTTTATTTGTCCTGATGAGGTAAATTGGTTGAAGCCCTACATAACTACATAAATACAATTTTAAACATAAATGTTCTTTTTAGACTGAAAAAAATAACAATTAACTAACGCTAGGAGGGTGAGTCAATTTTTAATATGCGGTCATAAAAAGTTACTTATGTCGATTCATGTCCTGATAATTCAGCGGCATATCTAGGCCATTCATCAGCTTAAAAAAGTAATCCAATGTTGTTTATGTTTGACAATTTTCCAAAAGTGTTCAAACACGTTGTCATCAAATGAATTGATTCGCTTATTAACAATAGCGTTGTTTAAGCGCCATTTCGTGATGAAGCCCTGTATTTTTGCCCATGTGCACAACTACTCCTTTTTTTTTTTTTTTTAGCACCTGGAATCGGCAGAGCATCATGTCTTACCACGTCTGATTATTCACCGGCCTCGTCGGAGGAGGGACGAATATTGACTTTAAGGCCAGATATCACAATTCTTATCCAAAAATTAAAAAAAAAAATTTAAAAAAAAAAAAAAGATCAATATTGCAATGGACGAGTATTTGTGTTCCACGGTATTCCGAAATCTTTTACTTTGAAGAAGATTCCGTTTGGGGTCTAAAAGTTGAAAAGTAACACTTTTTATAAAAAAATATTATATTATTAAAAAAAATATTTCGGAGAGACTAATATAGTAGCGTAAATGACCGTTGTCCATGCCTTTAGGCGTATAGCGTGTATAATTAATACTAGACCTATAGATGTAGACCAACTTGCACTCAGTAGGTTATTCTGTAAACACCCCGTGAGATGCCTTGACTTCCCAAGACTTTACCTGATACCTATTTAAGACTGTGTCGACCTGGGAGCCAAGCTTATTTCTGAACAAAGTTCGACCCCTTTCTGCATTGTTAATGCTCTTAGAGATTGGACGGTCCAAGGATTTTGGAGCAGCATGTCCACGTCGCTGCTAAGAATACGATAACTGACAGTACAAAATCAGCTCAGCCAAGCATGCGAGGCTCACCGGGCCTATATGAAGTCTTGATAACCAGCTTAGGACCTGACAGTATTAACAACGGGGCGCTGATGAATATGTTGATAGAAACAAGAGGAGGGGGTTGGGGGAATCTGAATACCTATGAACGTGTTTGGAGGGCTGTGAAGATAGCCTAACTCGTATTTCATGTTCCCCTTGTGGGTTTCAAGGTCCTGTTATAGGGAAAACAAGAATAGATCCACTGCCTGTCCAAAAGCATGTCGTAAGAATAATTGGGAGCTTCCTTCGAAGTGGGAGTGGATCTGTCTGAGAGGCAAGGAACCAGCAGTCTGCTTACAAATGAGTCAGATCTGTCAAACGGATGCAGACGCAACACTCAGGTTCTGGAACAGGACAGCAGTCCAGAAGTGGATGAACAACCAGAACTTTCCGCCAGAGTTTACAGCTGGTGAACGCTGAGAAGAAGTAGATAACTCATGTTTCTCACATCACTACACTGACATTTCAGTGGTACGTGATCCTAACCTACGAGTTTCCCACTGAATCTCTCTACCTCCGAGTGGCTTCCAGGCGACAACCACGGCGTCACGTTTAGCGTGACTGGCTTCTCCAGCAGTCACATCCCCGCCTGTTAGTTCACAGACAAGATGGGATTAGTTGAGCATCCAGCACGGGGGGTCCCATTAGCTGCCGCCACTGACTTGATTAGTGGTGGATGCTGGGCTCAGAATAACCCCCCCCCCCACACACACACACACACACACACACATAGATAAACGAGCTCATGCACACACGCACCCACACAAACATACCGCTCACACAGAGACACGGCCATACAGGTTCAGAAACTCATAAACACTGATAGGCTGACAGATACACACAAGTGCGCACACACGCACACACGCGCGCGCTATCCGGGCCGTGTAGTAGATTCTTCTCAGTATGATTCAGTCTTCAAAATACCGCCTGTTAAAAGTTCAAACTGTATTGTGATTTAACTGCTTTTGCGTCTATTTTACGGTGTCGCCTGATACGGCCGGAGCTCTGTGTCACAGGCTGGCACGGCCCCACTCGCTGACATACAGTAATGGGGCATCTTGGGCAGGGAGATAGAGAGAGACAGGCACTCACACAGTGAAATAGAAAGAGAGACGGAGACAGATAAAGTAAGTGACACAGAGAGACAAAAAAAGAGAGAGACAGAGACTGAAAGAAAGAGAGAGGGAAAAAGAGAGAGAAAGAGAAAGACAGAGAAAGACAGAGAAAGAGAGACAGAGAGAGACATAGACAGACAAAGAGAAAGACAGAGAGAAAAAGCAAAACATAGAGAGAGACAGAGACATACAGAGGAAAGCAGAAAGAGACAGAGAGAAACAGAGAGACAGATACAGACAGAGGGAGGTAGAGAGAGGCAGACAGAAAAAGAGAGAGGCACAGAGAAAGACAGAGAGAGAGAGAGAGAGAGAGAGAGAGAGAGAGAGAGAGAAAAGAGAAAGAGACGTACAGAACCAAGTTCCCAAGAAACCTGTCAAGCTGAGAGAACTAACGAACTTCCCGATGCACGGCTCTTCCAAAGCACCGGAAGTAGTGTAACCGAAGGCGGTCTTAGTTTGTTTGCCTAATTAGCCTCATCACTGGGCGATGTTTAAGAGACACAAAAAATGTCTTACCCGGTAGACTTGAGTGTATCAGCATATATACACGAGACCTGATAAGGTTGACAAGTGAGACGGAGAAACTGAGAGACCGACTTACAGAATTGAAAACAGACAGAAAGATGGACAGATAGATAGACAAAATAGACATACTTATAGACGTATACAACCAGACACATATACACACACACACACACATATATATATGTGTGTGTGTGTGTGTGTGTACAAATGACAGTCATAAAAAAGAACAGAAAAAAAGGAGGGACAGTAGGATGAACAGATCGATGGACTTAGGGCGTGTGACGGGTATATTGATGGTCACAAACGGAAAGACGGGCAGACAAACAATGTATGTTATTAAATAAAGACAGGTTTTTCCCATATTCTCGTCCCCATCTATGAAACATTTAGAGAGGAAAGACGAAACGTCACACACTAAAAACATCTCATCAATCAAGAACACAGAGGGCACAAAATTGTTATACTCATTGTGACTCATTGTCTGTTCTCCAAGCACTATCAAGCAAAAAACAAGACAAAGTAATTGCAGATTTAAGGACAAACATTGGTTTACTCTCCAAAGAAGCAGAACTGATCTTGCAGTGGATACCAGCCCACTGTGATATTGAAGGAAATGAGAGAGCGGATGAGTTGGCAAAAGCTCGGAGTAATCTTCCACAACCTCATCCACCACACAGCTACAAGGAAACCAAAACAGCGCTAACGCAGTCTTTCAAGCGGGAGTGGAGAAGGCAGAATGGAGATTACAGACCAGGGAGTGACAGCATAAACAAACTCAACAGGAAAGAACAAACAACAATTTTCAGACTTCGGACTGGACACTGTGGTCTTCGAGCACACCTGTACAGGATAGGCATTAAAGAATCTGCTGCCTGTGATAGTGGAGCAGAACGACAGACCCTCGGGCACATACTACAGTACTGCCCTAACCTCTCCCAGCAAAGACTGTGGATCTGGCCTAAGGGATCCACATTGAAAGAGAAGCTTTGGGGGACCGGTGGCGACCTTTAACGCACAATCCTTTTTTTTTTTTTTTTTTACTTTTTTTTTTTTTTTTACTTTTTTTTTTTTTTTTTTTCCAGACGGGACTCAATGTCTAGCATGACTGATGTCGAACGCATAAAAAGAAGAAGAAGAAGAAGAAGAAGAAGAAGAAGAAGAAGAAGAAGAAGAAGAAGAAGAAGAAGAAGAAGAAGAAGAAGAAGAAGAAGAAGAAGAAGAAGAAGAAGAAGAGGAAGAAGAAGAAGAAATAGCCCAATCGACACTCATCGGTTGATGTGGTCAGCATCCTGCCGGCCACCTTCACTTTCGGAGACATAGCCTGGTACACAAGAACTTCACCTGGTACCAGGGAGCCAAGGTCTTGTTTGTTGTTGTTGTTGTGGTTCTTGTTGTTGTTGAAGAAAACAAAAATATGTCCGCCTACGTTCAAATTTGAACCCTTCGAATACGCAAGCGAGCAAATAACCGCTGCAGCCCGGTGGGGCCGACAACGCTAGTCATATTTATACTGAATTTGTAAAGTATATCTTTAGTTCTTCAAGAAATTCTCTCATTGCAAGCAAAATACCATACAAACTGAAGATGCTGCTCCAAAGATTTATCGCAACAGTGACACATTAGAATCCTCCCTTATGATAGCAAGACAGAAAGATGGAAAGAATCAAGAATCTAAGCCAGTAGAAATCGTTACTAAGATCAATGTACTCAGTCACATTCAACATGCACACCTCTGAACCTGCCCTATCAAATATCTCTGCAGAACGTTGACCCGACCGTATTGTAGGTCATGTACAACCAGATTAAACAACCTCTGTCACTGGAATCCTACGTTGTGATAGAAAGCCTAATATTAAGGATAGTAACACTTTCTGCAATGTACAGGGTAGCTGAGCCAGTGTTCAGCCTTTATGGGCCTCTAGGCGAACCAGTGTGCTGGGGCCCTTACGACAACCACTGACAGAAATGAAATGTGAATGGTGGATAATATTAAACATCATCATCATCATCAGGTGCCTTGCCGACTGGCGTGGGCGATCATGCCTCTCCATAATCCGCGATCTCCTGCAGCATGTATCAGTTCGGGTGCCGACACACCTCCATGCCATGCAACAAGACTGTCAAGCATTTTCTCTCGTTGTCTTCCTCTATCCCTTTTTCCACAGATCTTTCCAGTGGTCACACCATGTTCTATTTTCCCTCTTCTCATAACATGGCCGAAAAATGATGACTGTCTCCTTCTGATGTCTGTGATAAGTTGTCTTCGGGCTCCCGCCTCTTTCAAAACCTCTTGGTTGCTCTTTTTGGCTGTCCAAGGTATTCTAAGCATTCTTCTGTAAAACAACATCTCTGAGGCCTCTAAAAATTGTTTGGCCTGCCTACCGATTGTCCAGGATTCACATCCATATGTTAAAACTGGATGTATGTAGCAAGCAAGAATTGTTTTTCTAACTCTCAATGACAAGGATATATTGCACAAGATGTTTTTCATTTTATAAAATGCAGTTTTTGCCTGTCCAATTATGTTTCTTATTTCAGTTATGCATCTTCCATCTGATGTTATCCATGTGCCCAGATACTTAAATTTATGTACTTGTCCTAAAATAACACCATTGACTTTTATCACACATTTAGGAATAATTTGTTTCTTTGATACCACCATTACTTCTGTCTTCCCATTATTCAAACTGAGGCCCATTCTTCCACTTTCTAACACCACAATGTCTATCATTTCCTGTAATTCTTTCTGACTTGTTGCTATCAAGACTGTGTCATCAGCATAACGTAAATTGTTTTTATATTGTGCCCACCAACCACAATTCCGGGCAAATCAATTAAAGATCTCATTATATTAAACATATATTATGTTATTATCACTTTAACAAAACTGGCGTTAAAGCATAAACACAAATTAAACTGCTGCCCTCCGCTGGCTTGGGAATCAGCTGTAGACACATTGCATCATTGTTACAGACTCACAGAGCATGTTGAGAAAGGTCGAGACAGGCATGTTCCGTGCAGAGTGGCAAGCATCGCTTAAGATGTCCCCGGTGGTTAGCGTCCTTGGAAGATTTTCTACGGTTATACAGGTGTGTTGGGAAACGAGCAGGCAGTAATACTGACCGGTTCTGCACCACTTGGTGATGAACTGATGTATGACAGCTAGGTGTTATGAGGACTCTTTGGAAGCGAGTGAAGAGTTCAAGGGCACAAATAGATCATTACGGTCTGATGAGAATGGCGCTGCGGGAAGTTACCAGGGGATCTGGCCGATGCTCAACACTAAAGTGAAGGGCGAGACGGATTTACAATCAGAGAGCTACTTGCATCATAGGAATTGGAACTCTTCGCTTGCTGCTGAAGATAGGGACGAAGCGCTTTTGGAAGTGTCCCGAGTACAGTGGGGTAGATTCTTTTTTTTTTTAACATAAACTGTAAAGTTTGAATCTACTATGAACTCTTTTGTGTGTCAAGCCACTTGACATTCACAGCTCGGGGCCTCTATGCTCGTGGGGTCCCCTGTTACGTACCCAGTAGGACCATGCGTAAGAGGGCCGCGCGAATGTTTCATGAACATTATCTCAGTATGGTACGCTGGTAATCAGGGGCGGCTCCTAACTAACATTAGTGGGGATGTAGCATTAGGGAAGCTGTCCGAATGGTTAAGAAGGCTTGGGCTCTCATACGGCAGACTAAGGTTCGGTAAGGTCTTGCATTTGTTTCTGTTAGGGGCCCCCTAAAAATACCAACCTGCAGAGTGCAATGCGACAGTACTATAGTGCACTCCAAAAGTCCTGCCGAACTTTAAACAAATCTGTAATTCAGTAAGACTGTGGTGTAATTTGTTTAAATTTAGCATGCAGCGTGTAAATAATAATGTCCCTGTAAGCAATTTTGTTTAATGTAAACAAACGTCTAGTTTTCATTTTTTTTTTATATACGAAAAACAGACACAGATTTTATGCAAGCAATCAGCGCGCTTACAGTAAATTAGGTAAACTGAGGTTTGAGGTTTGAAAAACGGATCAATATCATGGCACACGGGTAGTAACCCATAAGTGCTCTGTTCTTTTTCAAACTCAAGTCTGAGTCTGAAGAAGCTCGGCACAGTGCACAGCTTCTGAAGCACTTGTGAGGATTCTGAAATGCTCTGGGTAGATTTTTAACTCCAAATATTTGCCCGGGCAGCGCCGTTAAGCCACTCTTTTCGATTTCCAACTGCCATGGGATTTTTGACGTGTGCAACAATACATACGGGCGTGTATTACTACCCAGAGACCAGAAGAAATTAAAGTCTAAGTCCACGTGAAAAAAATCAAAGCCATTACCAGCGATTGAACCCGAAACCTCTAGCACTTAAGGCGAACACCATGCATCGAGACCATGCAGCCCCTAAGGTATACTAAGGGGATCTTTTCAGATCCTAGGATTGCACACTTGTTATAAACGTTTTACTCTCATGAGTTGCGGATTTTAAATTCAAGGGGGAATAGTCCACAACCCCCCCCCCCTCCCCCCACCCAAAAAAAAATATAAAAAAAAAAAAAAACCCGCATCACTGTACATGTGAACATATATCCTAACAATCTCTCCAAGTGTGTCAGTTACTGTATATTCTGTTGTTCGGACTAAAGACCTTATTAGTCAAACAGACATCACTAAAGCTCGCAGCTTAAAAAAAAAAAAAAAAAAAAGCAGCAGCATCTGTGCAATTGTAAATTACAGAATCAGTTTTGCAGATATTAGTTTAAGTCGGGTATCATGAGTTTTAAGGCGTTACGAGTCCGACTCGTAATCCAACATACCGCGATCGAAACCCACTGCGGGCTGCGTGGATTTTTATCGTGGTATGGGACGTCGCAGGTCGACCCATCCTCAAATGGGTACCAGGATGGGCTGTCCTGGGAAAGTAAAGACTGCCGGCGTAATGCTGACCACATTACCCACCTAGTGCTGATTGGTCTGTAAAAAATATGGGCGCTCTTTCCATATGCCCGATACGCCTAAAGGCGTGAAAGGGATCTTTACTTTTTACTTTACTTGAGTTTTGAAACGCACTATAGCCATAAAGCCCTAACTTCTCAGCTTCAAAGACGCATCCATTACCACCCATTCCTTGCCAACATAGCAAAAGTGTTAAATACACGCAGCAATTGATGGCTGGAGAACCATTTACAGACACGAAACACACGTTAATTGCATTAGAAAATAATTGTCTGATGAAAATGCTGAATATCAAATGAGATGAATTAAAGAGGGGATGAAGAAATAAGAGGAAGCTCTGGGCCAGCCACTGGTATCCGTTACAGACAGTTACACCCCCGTGTGGGTTCCAGGGCCCTATTATAGGTAAAACAAGAATAGACCTACTGTCTACCCAAAAGCATGTCGTAAGAGTCGACTAATTGGGAGCCTTCTTCGAAGTTGGAGTGCATCTGCCTGAGAGGCAAGAAACCAACAGTCTACACACAGATGTGTCAGATCTGCCAAACAGATGCACACGCAACACGCAGGTTCTGGAACAGGTCTGCAGTCCAGAAGTGGACGAGCAACCAGAACTTTCCATCAGAGTTTACAGCTGGTGAAAGTGAAGAAGACGTTATAGGACAAAGAAGATAGCGCAGTATTAGACATACTCTGAGAAAAAACGCAGCAGACAATCTCCAAGCATAAACTGAAAGGACCCCCACCCCCCCCCCCCCCCCCCCCCCCACCCACCTTAAACGAATGTTGATGAGAGAAGCCAAAGTTGGATTCCATCCATGATAACGATTGAACTTCCGGTCAAAATTGACGCTGGGCACGGCCACTGTTTCGAGACGTGGCAATTTTTTTGCTCCTGTCAGATGGTGGCCGTTGCATTTTTGCTCCATTTGTAGACTGAAAGGATATAGTTTCGTCGCCCAGCTTCTGAGTTGAATGCATGGCGTGATACTGTGAGCTGCGGATTAAATTTAGAATGTTTTTTGACTGTGACCAACGTGGTGGTGTGAATTGTAGATTCAGAAAATGGCGCGATGCCGGTTGTCGCAATATTGGTGGTGCCATTATTTGATTAAAATTGATCGCGTGTGCAACTGCTGATCTGTTGGTGACTTCAGCTACCATCTATGATGAACTGCATTACTAATGTCGGACTGTTTGTGTTAGCACTTCGGATGGCTACCGTATGTATACCTTTAATGCGTGTGAATGCTAGATATGCTGAGACAGCAGTCTGTCAATCTTTCCACAAGGGACTGTAATAAACATTCTGTGTGTTTTTTGTTGGCCAGGATCGGAGCAACTGTGGGGGTGACCCGTTTGCTATGGAGCTGAAACTAAGATTACAAGATTACCAGATTGAACATGATTCAACGTAATGGGGGAATAGACTGTGAACCCAGGGTGACATATAATGGTACGCCAGAACGACGAATAAATAAAATGACCTATCAGTAGTTTTGTTTTTGTATCCAGAAGCCATGAGTTGATAACCCTTAGGCTAGGTATTATGAATATCGCAACCTTTCGGCCTTGATCCCATTGTAAATATCGTAAATCTGGGAGAAATGTGGTTTTTCTGCCTAACCCCGGGAGTGAACCCGGACCACAACGAGTTTGTCACCCGGTCACCGCACAATCCGGTTTAGCCAGCTACGCTAGAGAGCCGGGCAACCCCTATCAGTAGAAGATTATTATGGCCTGGAGAGAATGAGGCACCTGGGTGTAACCAGAGGGTTTGGCCGGCTCAGTACACTCAGAGAAAGGCAAGATGGACATATAACCAGATTGCGTCTGGTACCATCAGTATTGGAACTCGGCTGAATGAACCGGGAATGAACCGAGTGCCGTGACAATTCTTGACTCAACTCAACAAAATGGGAGTTGACAATATTGGCAGTAGTTTCAGAAAATTATTAGACCTTGTTTAGCATGAAAAGAGAGCTGCTAACAGACATCAAATGTAAAAGACAGACAAGTGAAATATTTTGGCCACATTAAATACATCGTTTTTTGTTAAAAACCGTTCTGCAGGGAGACATTAAATGAAATAGTGCGATCGGTATACAGTGAGACAACTGGGAGGAAAACCTCAAGAGAGTGACGAAAAGAAGCCTGGGAGAGTGCACAACCAAGATAAAGGAGATATAATGTTGGAGCTTCATTACAATCAACCTTCACTGTGCAGAAGACACCCTGTTGTTGTGTAGTTGTTCGTTCATCACGAGTGATGAAGACCACATTTCATCCAAAGTAGTAAGTAGTAATGATCGATAATTATGAGTACAAAGGTGGCTGATTAGTCGAAACTGAGCCTGGCAAGTTCTTCAGCAGTGTGAACAACAGGTAGAAGCCCCAGTATGTGAGGGATTAGCGATAAGGCCTGTCTTCGTTTCTCTGCCTCTGCAACCTGCGCTGCCTGGCAGGCTGATGCAACATGCATGAGGAATATACATCATCCAGAACGGTCCTGCGCATGCTGCTGTGTTGATGCCAAAGGAATTGAAAGCAATAAAAATGACTTGCACACGGACTTGGGTTTAAGTGAGAAAGAGTTGCGCAGTTCGTCGAACTCACTCTCTCGCTTGCGTCCATCTTGATCCAATGGCCGAACAATGTCGGGATGATTGAAAATGGATCTAGGTGCAGGGGATGACCAAGGCGTCTTAAGTGCCATGTAGTGCTTGAAGCTCTCCATAGAGCATGCTTCTAATCGCCTTCATATCCGTTGAACCATAAGAGGTTAAGACACCCTATTGACTGACTGGGGGAGGGGGAGGGGGGTTAAAAAAAAGCCGTTAGTCGCATCAGGCATATGGGAAGAGCGCCCATATTTTTACAGACCATCGGCACTAGGTGGTGGGTAATGTGGTCAGAATTACGTCGGCCGTCTTTACTTCTCCAGGACAGCCATTCTATTACCAATTTTAGGCTGGGTCGACCTGCGACGCTCCAGACCACGATGAAAATCTACGCAGCCAGCAGTGGGTTTTGATCGTTGGAATTACGAGTCAGACTCGCAACGCCTACGCCACGGACGCCGCGAGTAATAGTAGTGTCTACATATTTAATTTTGAGATTCTTATTACACCACCTCCCCCCCCCCCCCCCCACCCCCCCCCCCCAAGCTGTATATGCCATGTGGG
Organism: Candidula unifasciata; assembly: GCA_905116865.2. Taxonomy (NCBI): domain Eukaryota; kingdom Metazoa; phylum Mollusca; class Gastropoda; order Stylommatophora; family Geomitridae; genus Candidula; species Candidula unifasciata. Next base: position 50,064 of record CAJHNH020003518.1, on the reverse strand, counting down.
ATTTGGTGCGTTCAGACTGTTCTCCTGTTTCATAATCTTAAAATGAAACAACTCAAAAAAAGTTTTTGAGTTTGACGAGGAAGTCATTCTGGCAGGTTATAAAAAAGCTTGGCTTTGAAAATACTAGGCTTTATTCCGATGGTTATGTAAAGTTTTAAAGCTTTCTCAATTTAATTGATGATTGTGCTGAAAGGCAGTAAGCATTTTAGAAGCAGTGAGTGTCTTTTTCTTTGTTTGTGTGTGTGTGTGTGTGTGTGTGTGTGAGGGAGAGGGAGAATTATATCAACAAATACTGAAAGAGAAAGAGAGAGAGAGAGAGAGAGAGAGAGAGAGAGAGAGAGAGAGAGAATGCCATCAACAAATACTAAGAGAGAGAGAGAGAATGTCATCAACAAATACGGAGAGAGAGAGAGAGAGAGAATGCCATCAACAAATACGGAGAGAGAGAGAGAGAGAGAGAGAGAGAGAGAGAGAGGGAGAGAATGCCATCAACAAATACTAAGAGAGAGAGACAGTGACGCACAAAATTACTGACAAGCAGGTAGATCGGCGTTGTACCAGACAGTAGAAAGACACACTGTACGATAGACAGAAGGCAGGACTAAAAGACATGGACAGACAGTCAGTAGAATAGGCAGGCATATAGACAAAGGGAATTAGAGAGGAAAGGAAGAGAGTTTATGTGAGAGAGAGAGAGAGAGAGAGAGAGAGAGAGAGAGAGAGAGAGCGAGAGATAGAGAGAAAGAGAGAGAGAGAGAGAGAAACAAATCAACGAACAAACGAAAGAAATCTTATGTTTCAAGGGTCACACAATGAGAGAACGGACCTCACATTCTGCCCGTTCAGACACTAATATTTCACACATCTGCTGTATTTGTGTCTACAAGGCATGTTTATGTTTTTTAATATTTATGTTTATTTAACGGATCAACGTAACAGCACACTGGTGTAACCCTCGGAAGCTCCGTTCTCTTCTAACTCAAGCCTGCGTCTAAAGAATCTCCGGGCAGTGCACAAACTCTGTTGCACCGGATAGCATCCTGAAGCGCTTAGGGTAGATTTTTAACCCCACATTTTGAGTCGCATCGCCGTTAACCTACTCTTCAATTTTCAACTGCCAAGGGAGTTTTTACGTACGCAACAATACACACGGGTGTCATGTCTTACTACTCAGAGACCATAGGAAATTACTAGAAGTCACTAGGGCTTGAACCGAGTACCTCTAGCACTCTAGGCGGCCACCATGCCTCGAGACCACGCAGCCACCTAAGGCAGGTTATATTCATACAGCAAAGTACATAGTATCAGTGCATAGCAAAAATATAAAAGCATGGATGGCAAATAGAGACATTCAAATATTCATACATCCATTCATACACACACCGGCTCATAATTCCACATACGTTTAAACACACATATAACTAAATACACACACCCACATACAAAAGCAGACACACGCAATTGACACATATACTAACACACATACTAATTTATACAACCACACTCATACATACATAAACACGCATAAATACATGTTGATAATGTTGATTCCAGTCACACTTGATACACGTGCCTACTCGTGACTTTACATCCACACACTAATTTCACTCACACACACACACACAAACACGCAACACAACAAACACTTTCAGTGACACACATACTGATCTATACAAACACACTCATACATACATCATAAACACGCATACATACATATTGCTTCGAAGCACACACACCATACATGCTTACTCACACCTCTACACATACACTGATCTACGTACACACACATCACACTCATACAAACTCTTAAATACAGTTACTCATACATACATACATACACTAACATATACACTCATTATTACTCCATTTGGTTACTTCTCACAGCCAAACTCGCAAATATATAGCCCCCAACCCCCCCCCCCCCCCCCATCCCTTTTCTTTCAACCCACATACGGATATATAAACACTCAAAAAACATGCATGCACAAACTTATAAAGATAGGCTCGCTAGCACAGTGGGTTAAAACTGAATGAGCGGCAACCAGGTGACAACTCCATGTAGTTCAGGGTCACGCCTGGGGGTAGGCAGAAAAGGCACATTTCTCACAGATGTACGGTATCTATCACAAAATCAAGGCTGAAGGGTTGCAAGATCTATAGTACCGAGCCAAAGGGTTATCAACTCATGGTTTCCGGATTCTTTATAAACACACACACACACACACACACACACACACACACACACACACACACACACACACACACATTAAAAGGCAAGTACACGCATGAAATTGATAAGTATAGTAAAGTAAGTAAAGATCTATTTTCACGCCTTAGGCGCATCGGGTATATGGGCAGAGCGTCCCATATTTTTACAGACCAATCGGCACTGGGTGGGTAATGTAGTCAGGATTATTCCGGCCGTCTTTACTTCCCCAGGACCGCCCATCCTGGTACCCATGTTAGGCTGCGTCGACCTGCGACGCCCTATACCATGATAAAATCCACGCAGCTAGCAGTGGGTTTCGATCGCTGTACGTTGGATTACGAGTCGGACTCGCAAAGCCTAAGCCACGGAGGCCGCCATAGATAAGTATACGCTCAATGAAAGACTAGTACACACTCATACACACACATGCACACATACTTATATTTGCACGGACACACTCGCACAACTACATACTCTAAATACATATGTACACTTATACATCTATACACATAGGCATACTAATTTCCACATACACGCACACAAACATGCATAATCCTGCATACACACCTACGCATGCTTATGCTTATTTATACACATATACATATAAACATACATACACACATATACATTATTACAAATATCTTCTCAAACATACACATACGTACACACTATTTTATATACAAGCAAATGCATACAAATAAACACATTCATGCATACACATTCACTCATACATCAACAGGCATACACACACTCATAAATACATTCCTACCTATACATACATACATTAATGTATACAAGTTCTGATACCTATATATACATTTAGAAGTACACCCATTAATGTTCTGATACCTATACATACATACATACATTCATACGTACTCATTAATGAATACATGTTTTGATTCCTATACACACATACATTTTTAAGTACACACATTATTGTATACATGTTCTGACACCTATATATACATACATTATTACGTACACAATAATGTATACTTGTTCTGATACCTATGCATACATTCATTCATACGTACACACATTAATGTATACATGTTCTGATACATACACATACATACAAATGAACCCCTCTTGTATACTCATAGACACTCAGAGAAAACAATGGAGTCAGACTGATACAGAGACATATGATCACAACCGAGACAGTCCCGGAGAGAGAAGAGCCTTAGACATGCAGACAGGCAGAGAAACAGACAAGACAAGAAAGACAAGACATGATAGACAGACGGATGGACGGACAGACAGATGGTTAGATGGTTAGTCAATTGTTAGAAAGTTGAATAATTAATTAGGTTGATGGTTAGAAAGATCGATGGTTAGATGGTTAGATAGTTAGATCGATGGTTAGATGGATAGATGATTAGATCTTTGGTTAGGTAGATAGATCGATACGCATATAGCCGTATCACGGGTTAGATAGATGCATAGATATACAAAGGATTAAATGTTTTGATAGTTTGATAGATGGTTAGATGGATAGATAAATATTAATAACGGTGCAAACATATTTAAAGATATTTTTTTCTTAAAGAACAGAACACATTTGATGCAGTTGAAATGATTACTAATATTGATGTAGTTCACACTCAATCACCATATCCTACCCACCACACGAGACTCCATCATCTGCTTTTTCTGTAAAAATGAGAACTGTGATCTAACTGACTTGTAGGTCATGTATCGCTAGATTAAAAACCTCTAAAAACCTTGCGTCGATAGCAAAGAGAACAGGCGAAAGAGAGAAAGGGAGAGAGAGATAGAGAGAGCAAAGAGAGAGAGAGATAAAGAGAGAGGAAGACAGAGAGAGAGAGGACGGACAGACAGATAAACATAGAGAACGAACGAACTTTATTTTCAGATAATTTCAAATTAAACACGCAGGCCAGTTTTACATTCTGCCCTTTCAAGCGCTCACCTTTCATACTACAACTGCATGGTTATCAGTAGTATCTATTTAAAAGAATACAACAGATTAGATATTCACCCATCTTTTTCTTCTTTTTGTTTTCTTCTTACACATCACTATATACATAATCATACACTCTGAAAAAAAAAAAAACGTTCACATACTCTTACATGCTCATGCATACAAAATACATACACACTCATATGCATACATTTTGTTCGTACCATTACGAGCTGACTGACTTTCTACCCCACCAGGACATCACACAAGCGATAAACACCCGATGACACAATTTTCCACCATGTGGATGAGGATCACCGTGGCAAGAGCCAGAGTAGGGCTTCAAAGAACGACAAATTTCATCCTAAAAAGGACGGGAAGTGATAGAGGCCTCTGTTACGAGCGATGAAGACCGCTTTTTATCCAAAGTAGTAATGATCTATGATTATGAGTGAGAAAGTGGCTGATTAGTCCAATATGAGTCTGGAAAGTTCTTGAGCAGTGCGGACAACAGATGGAAGCCGCATTAAGTGTGCTACGGCTCTTTCTAGTCTGCCTTTCTCTGCCTCTGCAGCCTCCACTGCTGGCAGGCTGATCCACCATGCATAAGAGATGTACGCCATCCAGAACGGTCATGTGCAGCAGCCTCCCATGTCGTTGTGTTGATGACAAAAGAATTGAGAGCAGTTTTTAGAGTGTCCTCATAGCGCTTTTTCTGTCCTACCTGAGACCTCTTCCCTTGCTGGAGCTCGCCATAAAATACTCTGTTTGTGAGGCGATAGTATGGCATGCAGGTTAGGTGACCAGCCGAAAACAGCTGATAATTCTTCAGTAACGTGGGGATGCTAGGCAGGTTTGCCCTATCAAAAACCACAGTATTTGGGATCCTATCTTGCCTTTTGATTTTAAGCAGCTTTCTGAGACAGGT
>CAJHNH020003518.1:0-40000 GCA_905116865.2 Candidula unifasciata | reverse complement strand
AAGCCACACATGTAACTGTTATATTTTAAACCCACAGGCGATGACGGCAATAATTGCCCAAATAAAACTGATGGAGTTACAAAGATTCGTCTGCTGAAGTTTAATCGCAGAGTGTCCTGCAGCTATCCAGGAGTTCTTATGTGGGTTTTTACAAGTTGATAATTGCTAGATAAAGATGGGAGACTAATTGTCCAAGCTGGCACGTTAACGTCTAATTACGCAAATTAAAATTTAAGTTTGCGAATGGGAAGACATACAAGAATTGGCGTGGAGACTATAGAGTCATTTGATTATTGAAAAAAAAAAGCCCTACTCTCATGACAATAGAAAATTATTTTTAATACCACGAAAAGATATCAAACCGAATGAGAAGTAGAACTAATTATTTCACATTATCACAATCATGAACGAGAAATGAATGTTACGGCTATAAGGCCTTTTCCAGCATTTAAAGAAAGTAACAAGATGGAAGGATAACATCAAAGAAACTCTACAACAGCACGATGTGCCTATGGTCGAGGCAGCCAGAAGAGCTAGAAACAGAACCTTATATCTCCCTCGACACCCACAGCGGTAAAAGAGGAAGTGAAGAAGAAGAAGTAGAGATCCCTTTTCACGCCATTAGGCGCATCGGGCATATTATAGAGCAACTATATTTTTACAGACCGATGGGCACTAGGCAGGTAATGTAGTCAGCATTATGCAAGCTGTCTTTACTTCCCCAGGACACATCCTGGTAACCATTTTGGCTAGTTCGACATTTTACTCCTCATACCAAAATAAAAAGCCATGCAGCCAGCAGTGCGTTTCGATCGCGGGAACATTGGAAATACGAGTCAGACTCGAAACGCCTAAGCTCTCCCAACATATAAACGAACAAGGATACAGTATCAAACAAGATTATACAAAATCGTTTAACTATGAGCTCAGTTTTCTTCTAGAAATGCATCAGTAGGTGTTTCAAGTCATGTTTGATGCTCAATGATTTCTATTTGTTGTGAAAGTCTGAGGATCTCAAAGTCGTGAGTTCAAATACAAAAGGCACTAGACTTATTTTTCAAAAATGACTTTGCCCACTAGGTCGACCCAGTCTTAAATGGGTACCAGGTAGTGGTTACGGGAAGTAAAGGCGGCCGGTGTGATGCTGACCACATGACCAACCAAGTGATGATTGGTCTTTAAATATTTTGGTCTAGCCCTATATGCCCAATACGCACGAAGACGTGGAAAATGGGTCCTTTTACTTTGTACTTTTACTTGTGAAATGACACAGGCTCACTGGAACAAATATAACTTGTGCCAAATGATTGCCAGTGTGTGTGTGTGGATGTTCCTCAGCTTATTTATATGTGTAATTATAATAATTTAAATAAACAACAATTATGTGCTGTCTTCACAATGAAGTTATGACACAAGTATGATTTTTTTTTTTAAATTAGCCAAAACATGATTAAGTGGAAATGTTTCATGGACCACAAAGAAATTTTAGTGGACCACACTGGCCACAACTTACAGTCGGCTTAAGGACACTGGTCTAGAGATCTCATTTGTATTCTCATAAGTTTGAATAAGGCGCCAGAACAAGAAATAAATACGTGTGAAATGCACTGTCTCCGCAAGTTCACTGACAACACAGGAAGAGACATGGTTATGAATACCAGAAATAAAGAAAAAGTCGGAATAAGAACATGTCTGGATTATGTTGACAGACAAAGAATGAAATGGTTCGGCCATCTAGATAGAATGCAGCCAGACCAAACTGCGTTTGAGACTTTTTACAGCAGAACATCGGAAAAAAAGGCGAGTTGAAGACCAAAGAAGAAATGAATGAACGATGTAGCAGAAACCTGCAAAAATATGAACAAATTCCCCACCCAAGCCTTCCGAGAAACCTAAGACAAATAGAGAAAAACAACGACACTGGGCTACAACCTGGTATCAGTAAGACAACACAAGAATAAGAAAAAAGAAGATTCTCACAAGATGGAATAAATATCCTGGTCTTTGTTTTACGATTGCTTGCCGAATGGCTTAGACACAAATGATTATTGGCTAGCTAATCACATATGAATTTGTGTGTTTATCATCTGTATTACCATGTTGAACCTGTTTTACACCCCATATGGCTAACATTCGATTGTCCCGTTTCTTTCAATCCTGTTCAGTCATATCATTATCGTGAATGGAGTAAACCAAGAAAAAATTCAAGTATTTGGGGACATTGATAACATCAGGTGTGACAGAAATTAGGAGCAGAATTGGCCAGGCAATGCAACCTTTCAGAAGACACAAAGTACCTCATATTAATAAATTTTCTCATTAAACATCAGAAAACGAGTACTGAAATGTTATATCGAGCCTGTTCTGTTGTATGGCAAAGAATTTTAGAATGTGAACAAACAAATTAGGAAGAGTTTGAACGCAACTGAGATGTGGTTCTTAAGAAGAATGTTGCCAATATCTTGCTTGGACTGCCATAATAGCTAACAATGATTGCGTGCAAATGACTAATTTCTTTTTTTTTTTTTTTTTCATCGAACACCGGCTGTTAATTCCAGTGGAAGGTCCCGGTTAATCGTCCACTTGGACTTTTGGCTTTCACCTGGACCTGATTTTTGCGTGTACAACCGTTTTTCATTTCCCTGCCTCTTGGGCAGCTGTACGCCGACTTCGAAGGAAGACGTCAGGCCTATTTCTAGGGTGACTGTGGCCATTGTTTTGTGTGTGTCGAGACGTTGCCTGATTTGTGTGGTGTCCATTTTGTCGCCTTCGCCGCAGGTATTGCCCCCGGAGTACCCCTTGAGGGCAGCCCCCTGTGGAACAGTTGGCCCTCAAGGGAAGTCAGGGGCAGATCATGGGCATTCCCCGCCATCCAAGGAGGCTTCCATGCATGCAGAGCCGGCACATATCGCTCTGTTTCTGGGCTCACCCAAGGAATCGTCACTTCCTGCACATGCCTGCTTAACCTCACAACCGTATCAGGCCTCCCGCTCGACAGGGGCTGCGCCCTCTGGAAGTCTGCGGGGAGCAGCCTTTGGGTTTTGGACTTTTGTGACCACACAGATAGGTACATTAGCCCGACAGAATTTCACATCCTGAATCAGGCATATCGTTGTCAGTTTTTCCCAACACTCGGGCGAGTGAGGTCTTTGGGTGTGTGTATTCGGTCTCTTTCAGTTCAGTGCAAATTTTGATGGTCAGATTTTGATCCGTATGATCTAGTTTTGTCGGACATTTAGGCTTAGCCATCTGATGGATGGTTGCTGTTGTGGTGTACCCCAGCGCGGTGACGACGACACTGAGGGTTAACCGAGGATGTACGTGAGTGGCCAGCCTATGGATGGTTTTGTTGTGGTGCACCTCAGCGCGGTGACGACGACACTGAGGGCCAACCGGGGATGCACAAGGATGGCCAGCCCATGGATGGTTGCTGTTGTGTTGCCCCTCAGCGCGGTGACGACGACACTGAGAATTAACAGAGGATGTGCAGTGAGCAATGTTCTCTATACTCAGCAGTCTTTTAACCAAGAGTTGTAATTTTAGCTGTATGTTTGTCAACCCTACTCATGTTCCTAATGAGTTTTGATAACATGTTTCACCCAAGCGTTTGGGGGCGGGCTGATGAGAGCCACAAGGACACATCACCTCTGGGGGCCGCCAAACTCCGAGATCCCCTGACAGCTCTGTTAATGCTCATTTGAGACATTATCCGTAGCGCACGACGAGGACGTGCTGTAGGGGTCTTGCGTGAGGATCTGTACAACCAGGATAGTGAAGGACTGGCGCCCGAGTGACGTACGGAGTATCTCCTTATACACATCATGATGGACTTAACTTCCCCTCACGCCTGTGACATAAATCACCGCGCCACAAAATGACTAATGAATGTAGAACATTATATACAACAATAAAAAGGAAACAAACAAAGTTCTTTGGTCATGTGATTAGAAAAGGAGCACATAAAAATATCTAACGACTTACCACCTGGTAAGGCACATGGTAATGATGATGATGACAAATCAAATCACACTATTGCATAAAGCACTGAACTATTCCAGAAAAACTCCTGGTCTGCCTACAACATTTTACAACTCACCATGGCACTCACTGATCCTGTTGTGAAGTGGGTAAAGGTGTGCACTGTCTTGGGTGGCTGAAATTCCAGTTAAACAGAATGTACTTATTAGCGATGGACCTGATCCTCTCCATAATTCGTTGGCCGGACTTTAGTAGGGGCAGCGCTGGACGAGATATTAGGCATCAGTTCTTGTGATAATATGTCATCAGTTACTATGCAATAACATTTCAATGTGCAGAATTCAGTTCAGTAGTTTGTTATTGCTTTCTGGAAAGTCGGCTTCTCGGTACCACTGTCGAAACCAACGTAGGGTGCAAGGCCCGCAGCTAGGATCGAACTCGGCACCCCGGCATTTCGAAGCGCGTGCGCAACGCCTAAGCCACAGACGCCGAATCCTACGACATGCTTATTGGGCAGAGGGGAGGGGGGGGGGGTGGGCCTGTTCTCCAAAATTGAGCTCCGGAACTTACAAAACGGGACACCACTGGTATGAAAGTGGAACCGTTACTGTACTTACTAAAACCATAAGGTATCTTGAGCGCCAGAAAATATGTATATTGGTTTAGAACACCCCCCCCCCCCCCCGCCCCTCAACCCTCTGCCCCACTTCTCAAATATTATTTGTGTTGACGCCCCAGAAACCATAACTATGTTACCATGACTGCAATGTTGTTTATCAGCCGCGCTAAAATAGTGACTTTGATTATCCAGGTCGCGGCCCAGCTCACGAACCAGAATTACGTAGTGTTTGTGAAATGCTCCAGAGAATCGTCCATAATTTCTCGCTTACACGTCGGCTTTTGGGAACAATTTTCGGTCTATTTACTGCTCGAAACAGCCAGTATCTTGAACACTTCAGTGGCCGATGATATGGAAGATGCATCCCCTCCAGTTACTGTGTAATTTACACTCGAGTCTTCTACTGCGTTTAACTGAGCTGTGTCTACCGTTCCAGAAGACATTTCTGATTCTGAACGGAAACGCCAGGACATTTCTGGCAATCCTGTTGTGTTCATATATAATTTCGTTAAATCGCTGCCAAAAGTAGGATCTGGTGGCAGCATGTATGGGTTACATATTTGATCATAGAAGTTGGTCAAGGTTATAATGATTCTCATTCAAGGGTTAGCTTTTTATTATTTTCAGAACTGGATGGCGGCCTGGGTTCAAATATTTGGTAAAGTAAGGTTTTTTTTCTTTTTCTTTCTAACATTGAATACAATCAATAGATTGCATAATTTGCTGCCAGGCATATTTCGCTGTATCTCCTCGTGTGCATACTGCAGTAACAATTGATTAAAATGAAGCAAATAAATGAATCCTTTGAACTGAGACACAATCGACAAAACTGTCTGTTTCACAAAGGCGAAGAGCATGTCCTTTTGTCTGCATAATTCTGGACTAAACTGGTTTTACACGATTTATGCACCTAATGAGATACTGCGAAATATGCCTGGCAATAACAAGTTTCAATTTTTATGTTAGATGAAAATAAAATTACTAAAAACTGCACCGCTCATGCCGAAAATACTAGCCATGCCGCCCTAAATATGCTGGTTCAAGTCGCTGGCGTCCTAGTCCCCCCCCCCCCCCCCCCTAAAATAATCTAGGCAAATACCGCCAGTGAAAAGGGTATTAGAAAATCTAACATTTTTCAAGGCTATGACCTCCAAGGGTTAGCTCTTTGGCATTTTCATTTGTAGATGTTGACGATGGTTTCATTGCTTGTAAATATGGGGGTGGGGTAGGGGGAGGGGAGCTTAGAATAAAAATCCAAATGTTTATTGTTTATGGAGTGTGCAAAAGTTACGGGGCCCTAAATTCCCAGACACCAGATCCTAATGGCCTTCTCATTAGGCTCACATTACAATGAGTCCTTGGGTCATTAGTTACTGTTGGTTCTCTGATCAGCTTCCTGCATCTCTGTCAAATTCAATGGACTTGATGTTTGCATGTTTGAGGTCTGTCCTTCTTTTTATTTTCTCAAACTGATACCAGTTTGAAGCTATCTGTCGTGGCTTTCTGTATTTACCTTGAGCTTCTCATGTGGCTTAGGTTCATTTTACTCTTTCTTATTCTTCCTCTCGCTTTCCTGCCAGATGTTATGCTGTAAAAAGTCTCGTATGCAGTTTGATCTAGCTGCATTTTCCCTATATGGCTGAACCATTTTATTCTTTGTCGGTCAATAGAATCCAGACATTGTCTTATTCTAGAGGCCTGTCCAATCAACTAAAAGTAGGATCTAGAACTTCCTTGGTCTGACTTTTATCATTATCCCCTCTATAGAGCTTGCATTTTCGTTTCTGAGAAGCCTATAGAAATTTGTGTCTAAACATTGCAAATTTTTTTTTTGGGGTGGGGAGTGGGGGGGGGGGGTGGGATTGGGGATTTTTTTTTGTTGGGGGGGGGGGGGGGGTGGGAGGTCACTGTTAAAGTAAGAACATGCATATTCCCTGTAGCAACATACGGATGTGAGTAGTTGACTATCTCCCAGTCCTTAAGAAAGAGAATGGGGGCTTTTGAGCTGAAATGCTAGAGAAAGCTTCTTAGAATATCTTGGAAGAAAAAGAGGAGAAATACTGACATCTTGCATAAACAGCATCCTATATCGGAAGCTGAAATGTTTTGGTCATATCAAGTGCCACGACGAATTGGAAAAACATTATAGCAGAAGGCATGGTACCAGGAAAGAGGGGCAGGGGCAGAGCAACACGAATATGGGCACAGTATATAAGTGACTCTTTGAGTATGAAAGTGCATGCGGCGGGAGAGCTGGCGAGAGACCGAATTTCTTTCAGGCAGACAGTGATGAGAGCGACGTTCTGCAAAGGATCTGCTACATGATGATGATGTTATTGTAAGAGTCTGCCAAAGTTTTGAGCATTAACACAGTGAATTTGGTTTTGATCAATGTTATGCCAACGATCTCTCAAAAAATATTTTTTTTTCCCTTAATCCTACGCAACCTTAAAAGTAGCAGTTTAGAAAGCAAGGACAGATCCAGAAAAATTTTTTTAAAAACAAAACTAAAATTTAATAAAAAAGTCATCATCGTCAGATGACGTTCTGACTGACTTGATCTTAGTTCAGAACAAACATCACAGCACTTGACAAATTCCCATAAACGTCCATATTAAGCAGCTAGTTAGAATTACAATGCAGAAAAGATAACAGAACGACAAGTATATTAGCAAGCTTCACAATATAATAAATACAAACAAAACGTGAACGTTGCGGCTATGGAGCCTTCATCAGCACATACAAATCAAACAATACTACACAGATAAACAAAATCACTTAGCTGGTATCTGGAAGCAGCCAGGTCGGTGCTTTCTCAGCAAAAGCGCTACACGTGTCGGCTGGGGGAATAAATACCCCCTGTGGAGTACCAGGGGCCATAACTAGGGGGTTAGAGATAAAACTGTGAGGGCATTTCAATCCCCTGGGTTTTTTGATGAAACTGTGTTGGCAATTCAGTCCGGAGGATGTTAAAGTCCCCAAAGTATAAATAAAGCGATTCTCAAGAGACTTGCGGACTTTGTCGCTGGAGTGGCTGAATTTAATAGCTGTCACCTCCATGTCGTGGACACCTTAGTGATCCTGGGAATTGAAGTGCAACGGTACTGGTTTCAGGACACCATATTGCACATTCAAAAGATGTTATCTGAACCTGTCAGCCAGCCATAGACCTGTTTCACTAATATATTTCATGTCACATCTCTTGCAGTTGATGGCGTAAATGACATTGCGGCCGGTATGTCTGTTGGGGTCTGATCGCATGGTCGTCTCGCCTTTCCTTGAGTGTTAAGTGTCGGCCAAATCCCCTGTAAATGTAGCGAGTCATAGTTTACTAGTTCAGACGACCACAAGAATCATTAATGAAAACAAGCGAACGAAGGAACTAACTTTATTTCCTAAAGGATTACAAATTGGGAACACAGGCCCGTCGTACATACGGCCTTTCTGAGCATTCTCAAGGTCAAAGTGCACCAGTGACCAGAACATTTCACTGGAGTTAACAGCCGGTGAACAGTAAGAGGAAAACGAAGTAACATGTAACCTGTAACTTGTGTTTTGTAACATGTATTATGTTACCTAGGTATTGTAACATTATTTGCAACATGTGTACAGTTACGGCTATTATATAATGTATGTACTGTAATTTGTAACCACCGTATTTTAGCATGCATCGCTTTAATTCATGTACTGTCACAAGTATAATTCAATCTACGTATTGTAACAGTCATTTTATAACTAGTGTACTGTAATACTTAATATATAGCGTATGCGTTATAATAATAAGAAAGAGACAAACACTGTTCTTTGGCCATATAATGATAATAGAAACATTGGAGAATATCGTGAAAACTGGAAAGATCAGTGGAAAAGGGGGTAGAGGCAGACCAAGAGAGATGATGCTGAATGGGCTGAAACGATGGCATGCAGGCATATCATCAAACGAACTTTTCCGTGCAGCCAGGGATTGTGGTGACAGCAGTTGGAAGGGCACATTATAATGATGACTGCAACATCCATCTTGTAACCTACATATTTTAGCACGCATCCTGGAAACGTAAGAAGTGTTACACATCGATTTTTGCGCATACTTTTAACACGTATCAACGGAACTTACAATTTCGTGTGGTCATTTAGCACCTCGATTCCAATTCAGGTCACGTGGGTGCGGTAAGCCGAAGGCCTGTCCCTGACTGCAATCGTCCGCCGTGCCCGAGGTAATTTATTCACCGAATGCAAATGAAACTCAAGAGTTATCGCACGCGCCTGTCCATTTCACTCTTAGCACAAATCGACTAGTTTTCGATAAGGAAGCCACCTCTCTTCCACCTTGTAATAGTTATTTCCCTTGTGTCGTTAGTGCTATCATTGTCTCCCTTGGCGTGTCTGATTGTTGTGTGCTCGTTAATTTGTTTTCTCTCGCCTTGATTTAAGAGAGACCTGTAATAGCTTGGCGGGATATACCGAATGCTAGATGCATTACAGTACACATTTATAAACAGTATCATACTGATAACGCGGCTGTCGTGTGTTCGGTCCCCATGCAGGCCACCTTACGAAGTCAGAAGCGAAACGAGATTATTATGGCCTGGAGAGAATGAAGCACCTGAGTGTAACTGGACGATATAGCCGGCTCACTATTCAAAAGGCAAGACGGATATATGACCAGATTGCGACAGGTACCACTGGTACTGGAACTCATCGCTGGTTGCTGAAGATGAAGACGAGCAGGCATGGGAATACCCCGAGTGTTGTCATGTCAGTTCTTGTCTTAACTCATAAACAGTACAAAATAATTTTCTGGCAACTGAAAGCAGGTTTGCTTGTCATTAATTTGAGATACAAAAGGTATTAAGTTTGTAAAGGACCCCTTCCCATGTCTCTAGGCGAATAGGGCATATAGGGCTGGACCAATATTTTACAAGATGGGTGATGTGGTCAGCATCACGCCGGCCGCCCTTATTTCCAAGAACCCACTCAAGGTTGTGTCGACCTGGAAGCCTGTTTGGCCTGCCTACCGATTGTCCAGGATTCACAGCCGTATGTTAAAACTGTATGTAAGTAGCAAGCAATAATTCTTTTTCTAACTTGCAATGACAAGAAAATATTGCATAAGATGTTCTTCATTTTATAAAATGCAGTTTTTGCCTCTCCTATTCTGTTTCTTATTTTAGTTGTTTATTCCAGCAGTACTGAAAACATCTGTGCCTTGAATGTGCTATTACTGTTACTAAATCACGCCGCCAGATTTGAAAAAAAAGCTTTAGTCTTAAAACTGTTACCTGTGTCGGTCTATTATTATCATGCCATTAAATTATTATTAATATTATAATGTTCACTGTTTTTTTTTTTTTCTTACAGCATAGCAAATTGTGGTTGTTTTTAAAGCTTTACCCTGTTTGTTGTCGGGGACCCTAATACAACTCAACCTGTGGGTTGAACGGGGTTTTGGGGACATGTCCCTGGGTGACCCTCATCCGAATGGTGGCACTGTGTGTCAGCTGGTGTTTGTCGCTCGTTGTACGGTCCTAGTGAGGTTTTAAGGATAGAGCCACACTTGTTCACTGTAATGTTGTTCGTCCATCACGCGGGCGGGGTTGTACATCAGTCAGTCACTCAACCGATTACTAAAGTTATCTCAAAAGACCCACCCACCCGTTATTGAACTGTTACTTTGTATGTCAAAACATCTACAATACCTATTTTTTTTAATTAGTTACCTTGGTACTTGAGAATTCCTCTTCTTTTCATTAACTCCGTATTCGTGTCAAAAAACAACGTTCTTCTTTGATGTATTCCTAATTTCCGGTTGACTTTTTCCCGCTATTTTACAACGGAACTTATAGACAACATGGTTGCGTGACGTATCCACATTTGTTCTGTATGGACATAGCAGGGAAAGCAATGAGACTTTGGTGATGTTGAGAAGCTGAACACAAATAATACTCATTTAAGTTGTTTCTCATTACTAACTATTTATTTAAAAAACAGGAGGGGGTTTGTTAAGGGCGGGGGGAGTTCTTTTCCGTGTTTTCACCACATCTCGAGGGCTGCGAGATGTGTTAGGGAGTTCTTATGGAGTTTTCCCAAAATAAGCTATATAATAGAGAGCAATGGAGAGGAGAAGGAGGGGGGATGGGTGTGATAAATTTTCTTCTTCTTCTTGCATCAGTGACAATTCACGCGAGGCAGATGTACGGATCTGCAGAGACTGAATCGTTATACGCCAGCTAGGAAGCGCATGCGTATTCGCATAGTGCTCAGCGGGCAGAACAATCAAAGAAGCCAACGGCGCCTTTTCTATGACAACCAGCAACATGACGACGGAGGTGATGTCGGTAACTCAAGCGTTTGCATGACTCGAAACACAAAACTACACCAGCGCGTGTGTACTCAGTGATTCAGTGAGTATGATCCGGAAGGTAGTGGACTAAGTCTATACAGAATTCCACTGTGCGTGAAGTCACCTGTATTTTCGTTCCGGAATACACGGGCGTCGATGCCAATGAAAGAGCACATGGGTTTGCTGGATCTGCTATCACTACCGACGGTAAACATTTGGATCATGCTGATATTTTTAATGATCAAGACACACTTTTATGTCTCAAGGCACTCAATGCAGTATTGACTGCTTCATACATCTGTGGTCGATAGATAAGGAGAACCGTAATCGTCCTCAAGCAAGGCTACTGATGGGAATCTATAAGTGCCAATCAGTGTCCATTGAATTGTATACGTCCAAATGTATCAGGAAATGCGACCACCATGTTGTGTTTTAGCAGCGAAAACAGTAAAACAAGTTATGATCAGAGAGGACCTTTCCAAGCTTACAGGTATACAGTTGCTATAGAACTAGTACTAAAACTGTATCAAAGGGCATTCTATCAAATGGTTCTGACATGTGTCAAGACTGCGACCAAATAGTGCACAACAGAAAACCCTGTCACTTTGACATAATAGAAGCAGATGTAGAGGTTGACCACGCAAGCGTCAGGTAGATCAAATATCACAGGCCGTAAATACCAGCAAATACGTAGCACATACTAAGGCTAACATGCCTTTTGGCCCTAACAGAAATCCCTAAGTGCAGAAACGAGCCTGTAGTGATCAGTTAGCGAGTACAAATTAAAGTCTACATCAGAGCACAAACAAGGCTCGAACCCGATGTCTCTTTAAAACCTGACGCTATATGGAAGAAAGAGATCAGGGAAGAAGAAGAAGCAACAGCAGGAGGAGGGAGGAGGAGAAGGAGGAGAAAAAGAAGAAAGAAGAGAAAAGAAAGAAGAAGATGAAGAAGAAGAAGAAGAAGAAGAAGAAGAAGAAGAAGAAGAAGAAGAAGAAGAAGAAGAAGAAGAAGAAGAAGAAGAAGAAGAAGAAGAAGAAAGAAGAAGAAGAAGAAGAAGAAGAAGAAGAAGAAGAAGAAGAAGAAGAAGAAGAAGAAGAAGAAGAAGAAGAAGAAGAAGAAGAAGAGAAGAAGAAGAAGAAGAAGAAGAAGAAGAGAAGAAGAAGAAGAAGAAGAAGAAGAAGAGAAGAAGAAGAAGAAGAAGAAGAAGAAGAAGAAGAAGAAGAAGAAGAAGAAGAAGAAGAAGAAGAAGAAGAAGAAGAAGAAGAAGAAGAAGAAGAAGAAGAAGAAGAAGAAGAAGAAGAAGAAAGAAGAAGAAGAGAAGAAGAAGAAGAAGAAGAAGAAGAAGAAGAAGAAGAAGAAGAAGAAGAAGAAGAAGAAGAAGAAGAAGAAGAAGGAAGAAGAGGGAAGAAGAAGGAAGAGGGAAGAAGAAAGAAGAAGAAAGAAGAAGAAGAAAGAAGGAGAAGGAAGGAGAAGAAGGAGAAGAAAGAAGAAGGAAGAAGAAGGAAGAAGAAGGAAGAAGAAGAAGGAAGAAGGAAGAAGAAGGAAGAAGAAGGAAAAAGAAGGAAGAGGAAGGAAAAAGAAGGAGCAGCAGCAGAAGCAGCAGCAGCAGCAGAAAAAAAACAAGAACAGGAAGTGATACATTCTGCTAAACATAGCATGATTTGTTGAACCATGATCGCCTAGACCAGTTGACAAGGCACATAAAAATGGTGAATGCTGAATTAGGGAATCAACATTAATAACGCTACGGATACTGCCATAAGTGCTCCGTTCCCATCTCCGACAGCAAGCGTACAGTTTTAATTTCAGTAGTACAAATAGCAGTCCTATTATATGTCAGTCTCACTTTTCCCTTTCATTTATCGCCCGCTTGCGAGTCCCTGCACTCACGGCCTAGTGCGATCAGAACCCTACACAAGTCTGACTCTTGATGGGACATGCTGACCCACTCTTCTCCACGCCCAATGTTATCAAGCCTACACATATGTCTAATTGTGTCTTCAGCTTGTGCCATCCAAGACCTTTTTCTCTTTAGTCTGTGACCCTTAGCTCAGTCTAGGGTTTCATGCTGGACGTGTTTCTAATCTGCGGCTGCTCTGAGATGTGACTTTGCTTGCATAATTTTGATCTTATCTGTAAAAGAGAGCAGTCCAGGTATGTACTGCGAACATACTATCTCTTGTACATCCCAGAATTACCCTCATGGCTTCAACTAACTATGCGTTCAAGTGTCATCAACTGAGACTTTGATATGGAAAACATTCCAAGTGCATGATTTATCAATAAGAGGATCATTGACAGGATCGAATGCTGGAACATCGTGAACAACATTCTTTGTTCGATATCTATTGCTGCCATAACCTTACGTGCCCTTAATCTTTTTAGGCATTTCTCCGCAACTGCCTCCAGTGATTCACAAAGGACAGGTTTCTATCGAATACCCAGGTACCTCAGTTTGCTTTCTCTTTCGATGTTTCCGTCATTAGTTGTAAGACCTGAAACGTCAGCTCTTATAATTCTATTGTCCAGAGAGCACAACAAAAAGGCCGCCTTTTCTGAGTTGCTGACAGTTCCCATTTCTGCACACCAGTCAGTCACTTTGTCTACAGCTACCTGTAGTTCTTGGGCTGTCTGTTGCCTGTCGCTCCCCTGCCCATTAGCAAGAACAGCATTTACAAATGTCAGTATTCTTCCAACCCCTTGTGCTTCAGTTCTACAATCTTGCTTGTTTACACACTTACGTGCACTGGTAAAATTGCATAACCCTGAGGTAATCCCGGGCGACAGAGCATCATGGTGAGTTCCATGTACCCAGGCGGAGGGCGACTTTACGTGAATACAGTACAGCTGTTATCCAGTTCACCAGCCAGGGACACATACACACTTCTCCATGGGCGCAACTTTGAAAATATTATATATGACTCTATTGTAGACATCCTCAAGATCAAGAATGAACATCCCCGTTTCCTGCCTAGCCCGGAACCCCTGAAACCCTCATAAACATCACAGGTAAGTGTGGCCCTTTTTGACAAGATATCATTTTTATAATTTAGAATAAGAATTAATTAGCCAGTCAACTACTAGTAATACAAAAGCTAAATATTTGAGGAGCAGACATTTCCAATCATGAAAATGTCGAACATGACGCGCTCGGTAAAGAAAATGATCCGAAAGACTGGTGTATTTGGCACGCAAACTTTTTCTGTAGATGTATAACATCAAAGGGCTCCTTTGCATGACTGTTTATATTATTTGTTATAATAACCTTTTTACTAGAATTAAGGCACGTTGCATATCTGTTTTACATTTGTTGTTAAAGATTTCAACTAACTATTTTTACATTTGCTTTCTATTATTTCTGCTCGAATCAAGAAGTATGTTAAAAGATTGTTTCCAATGTTGCTGTCTCAGTTGAATGTAGACGTAATGTCCAAAAGACATCAACCAAAAGACGGGCTAGTTTTATAACTTCTAACATTTCTACTGGAATCAAAAAGCATGGTAAATGATTGTTTCTAAATTTTTTAAGAGCATGCTAAATGATTCGGTCTAATTTTGTTATCTTAAATGTCCACACAATGTCAGACAGATCATTATAGACTAGTTTCTACACTTGTTGTTAATAATTTATAATCGAATCAAAGGACGAAGTAAATTATTGATTCTAGGTTTATTATTTCAAATGTCCACACGATGTCAGACAGATCATTATAGACTAGTTTCTACACTTGTTGTTAATAATTTATAACTGAATCAAAGGACACTGTAAATTATTGATTCTAAGTTTATCATTTCAAATGTCCACACTATGTCAGACATATCATTATAGACTTTTTTTCTGCAATTGTTGTCTATAATTTATAATCGAATCAAAGGACAAAGTAAATTATGGATTCTAGTTGTATTATTTCAAATGTCCACACGATGTCAGAAAAATCATTACAGCATAGTTTCTCTTCATTTGTTGTCTATGATTTTTAATCGAATCAATGGACTTGTTACATGATTGCTTCTAATTGTGTTATCTAACATATCCACATGATAGCAGGCAGATAATTAAAACCTCGTGTCTACTCTTGTTGTCCTTACTTTTTACATGGGATGACGATCAGTTGCATGTTTGCAGTTATAATGTTGTCCTTGTCTTCTTCTCATTATCATCACTCTGAAAATATCCGTAGGCGATCAGGTCCTTCCCTCAGTATGAACTCCAGCGTCAGTTGGTTAATAGTACTAGTTCTATCTTAATGTGCGTCTCGTTGATATGCGTCTCGTTGTTTGCTATGCCGATCTCACTCCCAAGATTCACTGCGCCCAAACTTGGTCAACTTTCCCATTTCTCAAAGGGCATTAAAAATATCAGCATGATCCAAATGTTTACCGTCGGTAGTGATAGCGGAACCAGCCAACCCATCCACTCTTTCATTTGCATCGACGTCCTTGTATCCAGGAAGGAAAATACAGGTGACTCCACGCACAGATAATCCTTGGCAGCCCTGTTGCGCCCTGTCACACTATCACCATCATCAGAGATCAGACCAGTGCTCCTTTCACCGCCCCATTCATTTGAGCAGGTCATTCAGGTATTTTTCCTACTGAACACAAGAGAGCCAACTACACAGTTGTTTTCTATATTGACTCTCTCAGACAAGAACTTCACGTCAAAAGAGGTCTCGCCAAGCATGATCACTATAAGGTAGTCAAAGAAGAACAGTAAACCAACACAGAACTGGTCGTATCAGTTGTCACACGCTGAGGGATATAATAAAGATGAGATGCGAGCGCTTATGGACTTGTCCAGTGTGCAGTAAGGATAATCTGTCGATTAAGTAACAAACTGACTAAATCTCTCAAAATTTTTAGTGACTAATCCACTATGGATGTTGACTGCAGTGGATATGTGCACCCTTTCAAGTAAATATTAGAAATTACCAGGGCTTTTTCTGGTGGTACGCAGTACCGTTACCATTTCAGGTATCATTTTTAGCAATACTGTAATATACTTGATGTGGGCAGTACTGGCACCTTTTGTATAACTTTTAAGGTAGGTACCGGCACCCTTTTTGTTTCTAGGGGAAAAAGCCATGGAGATAACACGTAAAACAGCAGATTGACTGAAGAACTTAAAACTTGATTGTGTTATTTAAAAGTCTCTTTCCAGTCCACCCAAGTTTATGTTAGAGCAAACCTCTCATAGTCAGAGCAACCAAAAATATGTGTGTGTGTGTGTGTATGTGTGTGTGTATGTGTGTGTGTGTGTATGTTTGTGTGTGTGTATGTGTGTATGTGTGTGTGTGTATGTGTGTGTATGTGTGTATGTGTGTGTGTATGTGTGTGTATGTATATGTGTGTGTATGTGTATGTGTGTATGTGTGTGTGTATGTGTTAATAATTATTGGTAGTTGTGAATAAATATTGGTAGTTGTGTATAAATATTGGTAGCTGTGTATAAATATTGGTAGCTGTGTATAAATATTGGTAGCTGTGTATAAATATTGGTAGTTGTGTATAAATATTCGTAGTTGTGTATAAATATTGGTAGCTGTGTATAAATCTTGGTAATTGGGTATAATTATTGGTAGCTGTGTATAAATATTGGTAGCTGTGTATAAATTTTGGAAGTTGTGTATAAATATTGGTAGCTGTGTATAAATCTTGGTAATTGGGTATAATTATTGGAAGTTGTGTATAAATATTGGTAGCTGTGTATAAATACCAATGAACGCCTATTGCTCTGGAAACAGCTAAATGCTTGAGAAAATGAACGAAAAGTATCCAGTGTGTTTTAGTTGCGTGAATTAGAAAAACACGCAGTGATCAACGAGAAGACATTTCCAAACATGACTGAGACAAGTGATCTAGGAACATTTTAAAATGAGAGTTGCTGATGAGGCCATTAGACGTTGACCCCAACAGGTTTCACCGCTGGTAACATTAAATCCTGAACAGAAAACCAATTTCACCCTGGCTGCTAAATGTGGGGAAAGATACATTTTCCCACTGTCTCTACAGCGTGTGGCTGGTGTTTCCCAAGTACCACATTGGTGTGTTTGTCACGAACACTTCCGATACAGCTGAGAGTCATCAAAGAGCACGTTGCCTGCTGGTTTCCATATTTGTTGGACTAATCTTTTAATGGACATTGAAAAGACCAGTTGTCTTTCTACGTTTGTTGTCTTAGATATAAACTTGTGTCAAATAAAACGGGCAAATGGGTCATTGGAGAATAATTTCTACATTTGTTCTCCAAATCCTATACTGGACTTAAAAGAAAAAGAGCCCGTCGCATGTGTATATACTTTTTTAATTTCTAGATCCATTTTTTTTTTTTTTAAACAAAGGATGTATCAGTCCCGGGTATGTGCAACTTGGGCAAAATAATACGGTAAAGTTGCTGTCTCTATCACGGTGTGATTCTCGTCTCATTTCTGGAAAGCTATTAGAAGGCTCTGATTCTTCTGATGTGCCCATTTAAAAAAAAGGAGAAAAGGAGGCGGCGAGAATTTGCATCTTGTATTGTGATTTAAACCCAGGTTCTTGTCATATATTACTACATTTATTGTTCTAAATGTTTACTTAACATAAACAAGGGGGCTGCGTGGTCTCGCGGCATAGTGTCCGCCTCAAGTACTAGAGATTCTGGGTTCAATTCCCGGTAAGGGCTGTGGGTTTTTCACGTAGACTTGGACTTCTAGTAATTTCCCCCATCGTCTCTGGGTAGCATAATCAGACGCCCGTGTGCACTGTTGCACGAATCCTTTGGCAGATAGAATCGAAAAGAGTAGCCTAACAGCGCTGCATGAGCAAAATTTTCAGTTAGAAATCTCCCGAAGAGTATTTTAGAATCCTCGCAGGTGCCACATAACCTGTGCACTGTGCTGGGCTTTTTCAGACTCAGACTTGAGTTAGAAGAACGGAGCACTTATGGGTTACTACTGGTGTGGCATGATGTTGAACCGTTGTTCAAACTTCAAACTTCAAACTAACATTTAAAAAAAGACACAGATTTCCGTATCTACAAATTATCTAATGCTTTTACTTGGTGTGAAACAGGTCGTGTCATCTCAGTGTCTACATTTGTTGTCTCAGAATTGTGGGTGAATAAAAAAAATGTTGTATCACTAATTCTACAAATGTTGTCTCAGAATTTTGTCTGTATCAAAAAATAATATTGTATCACTGATTCTATCAATGTTGTCATAGAATTTTGTCTAAATTTAAAAAAAAAAAATGTTTTATTACAGATTCTTCATATTTTGTCTCAGAATTTTGCCCGATTAAAAAAAAATGTTGTATCACTGATTCTATAAATGTTGTCTCAGAATTTATTCTGACTTAAAAAAAATGTTGTATCACTGATTCTGTTTGTTTTAATATCAAGAAGCCATGAGTTGTTAACCCTTAGGCCCGGTATTATGGATATCGCAACCTTTCGGCCTTGATTCCATTGTAAATACAGTAAATCTGTGGAGAAAATGTGGCTTTCCTGCCTACCCCTGAAATTAAACCCGGACCACAAGGAGTTCGTCACCCGGTCTCCGCGCAATCCGGTTTAGCCAACTACGCTAGAGCGCCGGGCAATCATCTCAGAATGTATTCCGAATCAAAAATAATGTTGTATCATTGATTCTATAAATGTTGTCTGAGTATTTTGTCCAAATAAAAAAAAAAAAAAAATTTGCATCACTGATTCTACATATGTTGAATTTTCTCGCTGCATCTACATCGCTAAGCCATCTAAGTATTTATCTCTTTGCCTCCTCGTTACTTCCCTCCCCCCGCCCCCTCCGTACTGCGGTGGTCACCAACTTTTTCTGGCCATCCCTTCTCTTAAAGTATCTGAAAAGCACCGACTGTCTAGGGTATTTCTCTTATCAGCTTACTGTTTTCATCTGTATTGAGAAGGAATGCCTCGTTTGTTAGTCTTTGTTCTTTTTCTCCTTTTTCTTCGCATTCAACGGCTGTAAACTCCAACGGAAAGTCCTGGCCGCTCGTCCACCTCCAAACTTTAGTCTTCTCCCAGCACATGAGTGTTGCGTGCACATCGGTTTCACAGATCTGACTTATTTGTATGCAGAATGTTGGTTTCTTGCCTCTCAGACAGAGTACTCAGACTTCGAAGGATGCCCTCAAATAGTCAACTCTTACGACATGCTTGTTGAGGAGACAGTGGATCTATTCTTGTGTTTCCCTGGAACCCACACGTGGAGTTCCATAATTCCAATATGCTCTTTGTATTCTCTAAAGTCAGCTCTGTGGCTAAGTCGATGCGAACGCTTCGTAATGCCAGGATGCCGGGTTCGATCCCAGCTGCGGGCCATGCGCCTTGCGTTGGTTTCGACAGTGGTATCAGGGGACCGACAGTCCAGAGGCAATGGCAAACTACTGGACGTAATTTTGGCTTGTGAAACCACACAACAGCCAGGGGCTGCTGGGGTTGGTTCTGCAACGTCCTGTAAAAGATACGCAACTAACCTACTAGTCTCTAAAAACCACGTTTACGCTGTTATGCTTTAGAGATGACATACACATTAGAATGATTGAAAATGTTTATTTCAGGCAGCTTTTTCAAAACGACCTTTCCTTTTCCACCCAAGTTTATATTAGAGACTACATCATGCAACAGAATTAATGGGAAACTTAGAACACTCACTGGTTATTTATAACGTGCCTGTGCCCTGAAGTATGTTTTAGAAGAAAAGAAAAAAAATTAATGCTTTCTGCACTATTGGAATAATTAAGGCTTTTAATGAAAAAGAATACAGAGAAAGAGAGAAGGCCAGGCCTTTCATTATAACATTGGAAAACAGTAAGAAAATAGAACTAATCTGAATCAAAGAGCCCGATGTCTGGCTGTTAAACATTAGTCGTCTCAGATTCCTGCGTGCAATCAAAGAGCATCAAATCTGTGTCTGCATTTGTTGTCTCAAATTTCAACATGACATCATTCAACTCATTACAGATTTGTTTCTACATATTTTCTCGAAGTCTGTTACTGGACCCAGCCAGTTAGTTGACTGCCTGTTTCAATCTGAACTCTTTATCTGTGTTCGTTATATTTCTGTTACTGCTCCTACTGGGCTCTGTGGTAGTTATCACAGTGGTTTTTCTATCAGATGACCAGACCATTTCACCTCTTCTTCTTCTTCTTCTTCTTCCTCTTCTTCTTCTTCTTCTTCTTCTTCTTCTTCTTCTTCTTCTTCTTCTTCTTCTTCTTCTTCTTCTTCTTCTTCTTCTTCTTCTTCTTCTTCTTCTTCTTCTTCTTCTTCTTCTTCTTCTTCTTCTTCTTCTTCTTCTTCTTCTTCTTCTTCTTCTTCTTCTTCTTCTTCTTCTTCTTCTTCTTCTTCTTCTTCTTCTTCTTCTTCTGCTGCTTCTTCTTCTTTTTTTTTTTTTTTGCTGCTGCTTCTTATTCTCCTCCTTCTTCTTTCTCTTCTTTCTCTTGCTTCTTCCTCTTTTCTTCTTCTTCTTCTTCTTGTTCACCGGCTGTAAACATCTGTAAAAAAGTAATAGTTACTCGTATAATTCTGGACTTTAGTTTGTATTCCCTAACTTGGGTTTTGCCTGCACATCTTTTCTAAAGAAATGGCTTGTTTGTATGCAGGCTGTTGGTTCTTTGTCTCTCATTCAGATGTACTCTGATATTTAAGAAATTCTCTAATTAGTTGACTTTTACGACATTCTTGGTAGGGATGCAGTGGATCCATTTTTGTTTTCGTTATAGTAGGACCCTGGCTTGTGCTGTCCAGTAAGTTACATAGAACAGTCAGACAACGTAACGTATAAAGTCTTTCTTCTCCCACACCAGTATCGCGTTTCTGAGATGTGATGCAGACCGCCATTTGTATGGATCAGTCGGCAGACGGAAGATGATATGATCCCAAATACATCTATCGCATACACTTCCCGGGATATTTCCTAGTCCCCGTTTCAAACTATGTCGACCGTCCTAAGAAGGGCTAGTTCCAAAATTTTTTTTTTTTTTACACTTCCGAATTAATGCGTTTTCAGTTGTAAAAAGCGCTTGCAAAACAAATGGCCATCCCAGAGAAATTCTATTCTACAGAAGGCAACATCAAAGTAAATGGGGTATTCTTTTAATAGAATGCATGAGCTATGAAGACATAGAAAGTTGGTGAAATGCCGTATCGACTAGGGCAGGCGATAATGTATGTTGGCTGCTCATAACGTGAAATGATAGAATGTGTAAAAGCAGATTTGTCACATGTTGGAAAACTAAGTAGAGGGAACCCCCACCATACGAGAAGCGTTTGAATTATGACGAATTAGCACTTGGTGGATGATATTATCCTCATTACAAGTGGGAGAATAACATCAAGGGGTGGACGAACAGCAGTATGAGTGAGTGTACATCAAGGGCAAGAGACAGGGCTTGTTGGAGATTCATTGCAGCCAACCTTCACTGTGGAGACGGCACCTGATTGATTAATTATCATCATTACGTCGGCCCTCTTTACTTCTATTGACCACTAACGCGGGTGTAGTGACTTGACCTGAAATCGTCTAGCTCGAGGTGAGAGTCATAACCATCTGGCTTCCTCCTTTTACTTGTTGCATTCGGTCTGTGTACAGTAATTCATAGATGCTGTTTTAGAGGAAACTAGAACTCTCACCCATGCTCTTTGGCGTATTGTGTATAAAGTGCTAGCCTTATATTTTGAACACCAGTCTGTACTCGATGGCTGGTGTGGTACACATCACACTTTGGTCAACATTTACTTCTTATTTCGCTATGTAAAGTAAGTAAGTAAAAGACCGTTTTCACGCCAGTTATTGAACTGGCGCATAACCTATCGTAATTGGAAAAAAAAATGTCAAACTTTGCCCTCTTTCAGCTGCCCGAAGGCCTGCTTTATCGAGGAGAGTTTCTTTGCTATCTGATTGAATGTGTTTCTGTGTGGCGAGCATAACGTTACTCTTATTTTTATAGCCCAGAAAATAATTCAGTTAACTGTGACTGAAAAATTTAACGAAGTGGTTAGCAAATAAAATATATGTTATGCCTATACTTTGAAACATAAATGATGGTAAGTTGAATCAGCAAATAGAATTTGTGCTATACCCATACTTTGATACATAAATGAGGGTAAGTCGAATCATCAAATACAATTTATGCTATGTCTATAATACGCTGCGATTACATAAATGACTGGTGAGGAAGTCAAGAATCAGCAAATATAATTGCCTAATGCTATACCCCCTTCATACTGTGATACATAATTAGCCTCGAAAACCTCGAATCAGCAAATAGAATTTATGCTATACCCATACTGTGATACATAAATTAGGAAAAGTCGAATCAGCAAATAGAATATATGCTATACCCATACTTTGATACATAAATTAGTCGAATCAGCAAATAGAATATATGCTATGTCTATACGCTGATACATAAATGATGGTAAGTTGAATCAGCAAATAGAATTTATGCTATACCCATACTTGTGGATTCACCCCCTAATTAAGGAAACGACAATCGAATCAGCAAATAGAATATAGTGTAAAAACAATATGTCTATACGCTGGTGATGCTTAAATGTACAACATGATATTGATACCCTGCAAGAAATAGGAATTGCATGGTCTCCACTATTACATTGTGGCAAGCAGAAAGTCCGTGCATCAGTGACAGCACGAGATACTTAATGTGGCTAGTCTTTTCCAGTAAGCGAGGGAAGCCCGAGCTAGACTCGTGGTCGGCAATTGATTCATGACAGAAGTGGAGGAAGACGGTTGCATTTGGTTGAAGATGTTCGTCTTTATGTCGCAGCGAATGGTTAGTGTTCGAATATGTCGCGAGTGATAGAAGTGTGAATAATTATTGAAGCATGGGGAATAAATGTAACTGAATAAACTGACAGCATGACCAAAGGAGCTGAGTGGAGTTTGTGTTTTCAACCCTAGATGTTAAAGCCGGTGCAAACCAATATTCATTCCAAATTTATTTCAAGATAGTTGAAAGCGTAGCTTCAAGTCAAACCACGAATCATTCTAAGTCTACGCCAAGATTCATTTCAGATGATAAGTCGAATCAGCAAAGAGAATATATGCTAAACCCATACTTTGATAACATTAGTGATGATAAGTCCAATCGGCAAACAGAATATATTCTATACTCATATTTTGATACATAAATGATGATAAGTAGAATAAGCAAATATAAAATATGCTCTCCCCATAGTTTGATACATAAAACTGACTTGAAAACCTAATTAGGTTCTTTCTTATAGCAGATCATCAACTTGTCTCCAGTCACACTTGTTCTCACCATTTTGTATAGCCCAACATGCACTCTTGGAGTGATATACCTGCTCTTCATTGTCCGTCCTTTCTATCAATATTCTTTACGCGTCGCTGCCGTGACCTCACCACATCATCACAGAAGGAGACTGGGGGGGGGGGGGGGGGTGGTGGCATTGGGAGTGTGGAACCTTGGCGCTTAAGCCAACATGAGCTCCCATACCTTCGCAAAAAAAATATCTTTCGGGGGAAGGGGGATGGGGTTGCTCGCCGCTGACTGAAAGAATTGGGTAAATGTAAGGAAGCCCTAGCAGCTATGCATAGAAGCTATCTCTCTCTCTCTCTCTCTCTCTCTCTCTCTCTATCTCTCTCTCTCCCTCACTTTTTCTCTCTCTGTCTCTGTCTCTCTCTATCTCTCTCTGTCTCTCTCTCTGTCTCTCTCTCTGTCTCTCTCCCTCACTCTCTCTCTGTCTCTGTCTGTCTCTCTGTCTCTCTCTGTCTGTCTCTCTCTTTCTATCTCTCTCTCTCTTTCTCTCTCTTTCTCTGTCTCTCTGTCTCTCTTTCTGTCTCTCTCTCTTTCTCTCCCTGTCTCTGTCTCTCTCTTTCTCTCTCTGTCTCTGTCTCTCTCTGTCTCTCTCTTTCTCTCTCTGTCTCTCTCTCTGTCTCTCTGTGTCTCTCTCTCTGTCTCTCTGTGTCTGTCTGTCTGTCTGTCTGTCTGTCTGTCTGTCTGTCTGTCTGTCTGTCTGTCTGTCTGTCTGTCTGTCTGTCTGTCTGTCTGTCTGTCTGTCTGTCTGTCTGTCTGTCTGTCTGTCTGTCTGTCTCCCTCTCTTTAAATATGTGTGTATACGTTATATATTATTTTTAATACATTATTATATTATTACCATGCAGCACTAACTTCATCATAAAAACAATTTCAGTTTGATGAAACTGACTTATGCAAGAACTTGAATTTAAGGAGAAGGGGCTGCGCAATTCGTTGACCTTACTCCTTAGCCTGCGTCCATCTTGATCCAGTGGCAGGGCAATGTTAAGACGATTGGAAATGGACCAAGGTGCAGTGGATGACCTAGGCGTCTTAAGTACCTCGCCTTGCTGGAAGCTCTCTACAGAGCCTGCTGGTAATCTTGTCGGTTGAACCATAAAATGTTTTATCTGCACAATCCACCCAGTCCAGACTTTGCATGCAGAGTAGGCACATCCCTTTCACCGACTGGTTTAGAACCAGGTCGGCTACCCTCTCCTGGTTTAGGCAGTCCGTCAAAGCTGTTGCCCGGGGGGTGGCAGCTGTCGCACGCTGAGAGCCAATAATAATAATAGTAGTAATAATAATAATAATAAAAACAACAACAATAATGATTATTATTTTGTATGACTTATGTCAACCTCATTAGTGGCCCCTCCCAGAACAATATTAATTGGGTTGATAGACTCCCCCCTCCCCCCATCCCCCACTTCGACCTCCTAATATTGTCTTTGTGTCAGCCATTTTGCCCTATAGCCCGTCTTTCTGTCCAGCTTTATACAGAATCACTATTATCATCATCATCATCAGTTCTCGTTGTGCCTAGTGGCACATAAGGCTTCAGAGAGGACTTTCCTTGCTTTCCTGTCCTGTGCAATCTTTAGTGCAGTTTTCCATGTCAAAGATGCCGCACTTTCCATCGTTCGTCTCCATGATGTTTTTGGGCGCCCCTGCTTTCTCTTTCCCTCTTTCAGAATCACTATTAGCGATCCCTTAAAACTGGACGGCCAGTATATATTTTCCCTTCAACCTCCCACCAACCTCCCGGCCACTTTTATGGCTATCCTCCCTAACTCTCAGAACAGCGGTATATTCAGTGTTGTCTCACTTTTCCCACATTCCCTCGAATTCCTATTCTCTCTGCGGCTGCTAACGATATCTTCATCTAATCTAGCAATCTAAAAAAAGAAAATGGAAGTTTCTTTGTTTTTTTATTTATATTTTTTTTTTATTTGGTTCCTTTTGAGACACACATTCAGAAGACAAGAAATTAAGGCGTGTTTCCCTATCGTCTTTTGAGCAAATGAAAGAGACAGAGAGATGTAATAAGATTAAGATAATGGTGAGAGGGAAAGAATAAGATGTTACGTATTTTTTTTTTTTTTTTAAAATAAGGAGACAAAGTTAGATATCGAGAAGGGCGAAAGGAAGGGGGAAAAACTTGTTGTGTAGTTTTGTGTTTAAAAAGAAAGAAAACAATTGGCAATTTATGCCCGAATTAGAAAACTCCCAATTTTAAATTAACTTGTTTACTTGTTTTTTTTTTGATAGAGACCTTTCCAGCTTTATAAGTTTAAAAGTGTTTATACCAATATTGTGGTGTGTGTGTGTGTGTGTCTGTCTGTCACAATCATTAGAATAACCATATTTTATTTTTCCGTATAGAATACAATCATCATCACCAAGTGCTTTGCCGATTGGCGTTGGTGAAAATGTGTGAATTCTTGTGCTGGTATCCATTATAACCATGACACAACTTGATCAAAAATCGTCACCTGTCTCTCTTTTCCTAAATCGTTTCAGTTGTTAAAACATGCTTCAGTGGAAATAGATACCTTATGTTGCACTGACAGCCATTTGTCTCTCTTTCCCTAAAACTGTTCAGTTGTCAAAACATAATTTAGTAGCAATTGGGACCGTATGTTACACTGGAAGCCACAATAATCAGTTAATTAACTAAGTAAAGAACTCCTTTCGTGTGTGTTGTTATATGTATCTACATTCTTTGGTCATGTGATGAGAAGGAGAAAGCTAGAGTACATTGTGACGGTAAAAAAGCTGGAGGAAAGGAGAGGTTTCATATGCTCAGATTATCAGCATATCAACAGGAAGCATCCAATAGTTCACCAAGCGCCTCTTCCCTCTGGTCTCGTGATGTCTCATAAGTTCTCGGGACGGAAGAGGCAAGCCAGAGTAAAGGAACATTTTCGCAACAAACAGGAAGTTTTGGATTATATTTGCATGGACTAATTTGGTCGGCGTCTTTGTCTTAGACGTTGCGAACTCGCTTCATTATGCCGGGGTGCCGGGTTTGATCCCAGCTGCGGGCCTGGCGCCTTGCGTTCTTTCAACACTGGTCTCGAGAAGCCGACCGTCCAGTAAGCAGTGGTAAACTATCAGAAGTAAATTTGCCTAGAAAAAACCACAACAGCCAATAAATGTTTGAGTTGGTTCTGAAATGTCCTGCAAAAAATACGCAAATAACTAACTAGAGCGATTTGACACTTGACAGACGGGGATGTCAATAGCATACCAGTCTCCTTTACTTCCTAAGACGCAGTCATTTTAGGCTGGGTCTACCTGCTAGCCATGGTCAGTTTAAGGGGGAATAGCTAGAATTGAAACCCTATACCTTCGGACCAGCATGCAGTAGTTTTCTCCAAGACCGGTTCCAGCTGACAGTTTAGTCGCTATGCTTCCGCGATTCCGATATGCAGGATTGGAAGGGCATTAACGAGCAGATTTTCTGGCTACAAAAACAGCCGCAAAGAAACAGTTATACTGGATAAGGCAGACACTTTGAAGACTATACCTGATGGAAAGCTGATAAAGGGCATAATGCTGGGTAACATAATATCTAAGGTTATCAAGAAAAGATAAAAAACCGAACGAAAAGTATATTAGCAAGCTTCACAATATAATAAATACAAACAAAACCTGAACGTTGCGGCTATTGAGCTTTCATCAGCACATACAAATGAAACAATACTACACAGATACACAAAATCACTTAACTGGTATCTCGAAGCAGCCGGGTCGGTTGTTTCTCAGGAGAATTACTTGACTACAAGTGTCGGCTGGGAAAATAAATACCCCCTGTGGAGTACCAGGGGCCATAATTGGGAGGTTAGATATAGAACTGTGCGGGCAGTTTAATACCCTGGAATTTTAAATGAAACTGTGTTGGAAATTCAGTCCGGAGGGTGTTAAAGTCCCCAGAGTATAAATAAAGCGATTCTCAAGAGACTTGCAGATTTTAAGGTTGCATACCCTTGGAGCTAAGAGTGAGTGAAGCAAGAACACACGTATGAGAGGGGAATACGCCCAGTCTGCCATTGAAACAACCAGTAGCAGGTACATCTTACATTTGCTGCAGGAGACGGGGCATCTGTGGCTAAGCCCAGTGTGTTGGGATGTCGATTCCTAATTCAATAACCACATCGAGTTTTGAATTTCGTAAAGATTTCAAATGCAAACTTACATGAAATAAAATTTTGCATGCAGTAATTTGATCTGACAATAAGAAGACAAGCTGTATGTGCTCCATCCCCATCTTCAACAGCAAGCGAAAAGTTCCAATTCCGATGGTACCAGTAACTGTCTAATTGTATATTCGTATTAAGAAACTGTCCGCCCGTAACTGTAGCTACAGCGACGTTCCTCCATTTACCCCAGAGTGTCAACTCTCGCACCCATTTCCTAGGGGCTGGTTGAACCTCAGGAACCGCCTGGTTTCGAACACCGACCGTGGGCTGCAGCGAGTCGCAGCCTGATTCGAAAGCTGGTCTCGTATCCACTGCGCTAGGCTTTTATGATATCATATGTTAGACTGTTTTGCACTAAGCCACATCCATTTGCTTTTGCTATGAACCCCATGCACTCGTCTGTTCCTCAGTACAGAGCCATCTGTAGAGGTAATCACATCATCCATGCACGAATTGTCATACAGAAGACAAATTAGGAAATGTAAATTTATGCATGTGGTACGTTCACAATACGCAAACACGCTGAGGAACATTTAATGTCAGAATGAATGTAGATCCTGTAAATAATGCATGGAGCTTTGGCGGGACTAACAAGAGACAGTTCTCACATAAAAAGATAAAAGCAATTAACCGAGCAAAGACAGTAGAAAGTTATTTTATTTGTTAGGAGAAGAAATTAACTTGAATTGTAGTGACACATGGCAAACTAGATCGGAAAAAAGGAAGAGGAAATCAAAGCTTCTATCATAATTCATTTTTAAAAATACAGCTTCAATACACAGGAAATGTAGACGGAATGTTGAGAGAGCGTATCAACAAAATAAAAAAGAAACTAAAATAATAACTTTAGTAAAGGGAAGTAAAGCAGGAAGAGAGAGAAGAGTAGGAGAGGAGTAGAAAGTAGAGATGACAAGAGAGAGACATAGAGAGAAAGAGGAAGAGGGGGAAGAAAGAGAGAAGGAAAGAGAGTAAGAAGAGATAAGGAAGATAAGTAATAGCAGAGAGAAGAAAAGATAGAGAAAAGCGAAGAGGAAGATAAAAGTAAGAAGAAGAAAAGAAGAAAGAGAGAAATAAGAAGAAGGAGGAGAGTAGGAGAAGAGAAGAGGAAGAGTAGAGGAAGAAGAGGAGAGAGGAGAAGAAGAGGAGAGAGGAAGAGAAAGGAGAAGAGAGGGTAAGAGGAGAAAGACGCGAAGATAGGAAAGAAGAGGAACAACAAGAGAAAGACAAAAGGAAGAGGAAGAGACAGAAAGAGGAGGATTAGGGAAGAAGAGAGAGAGAGCAGCAGAGAGAGTAGGCAAGAAGAAAGTAAAAGAAGCAAGGAAGAGGACGAGGGAAGAAGGGAGAGGGATAGGGGGAGAGAGATGAGGAAAGAGAGAAAGAAGAGAAGAGAAAGAGGAAGAAGAGGAAAAATTAAAAGAGAAGGAGCAGAGAAAGAGGAGAAGAGAGAGAGAGAGAAGAGAAAGATAGAGAGAAGAAGAGAGAAGAGAATAGAGAGAAGAACGAAAGCAGGAGAAAGAGGGAGAGAGAAGAGAGAGAGAGAAAGAGGAAGAAGAAGGCTAGTAAGAGAGAAGGAGAAGAGTAGAAGAGATAAAGAGAGGAAAGAGATAGAAAAGAAGAGGAAGAAGAGGTAGAATGAGCAAGGAGAGAGGGAAGAAACAAGGGAAGAGAGAAAAGATGAGGAAAGAGAGAGCAAAAAGAAAGAGGAGGAAGGAATAGAGAGAGAAGAGAGAAAGGAAGGAGAGAGAAAAGAAGAGGAGGAGAAGAACGAAGAGAGAGTTATACAAGAAAGAGGGGCTCAGTAGGAGAGAAGAGGAGAAAGAGGAGAAAAGAAGAGGAGGAAGTAGAAAAGGACAGAGTGAAAGAGGTAGGGAAGAAGCGAGGTGGAGAGACAGGGAAAAGGAGGAGAGAAGAAGAGGAAGAAGAGAAGTAGAGTAGGAAGAGGAAGAAGAGATGAAGGAGGAAAAATGAAAGGAAGAAAGAGGAAGAAGAGGAAGAAGAGGAAGAAGGAGTAGAGAAAGGAAGAAGAAGAGGTAAGGAAGAGTACCCAAAGGAAGAGAAGAAGAGAGAAAGAAGAAAGAAGAAGGGAGGCAAGAAGAGAGAAGGAAAGAAGAAGAGAAAGAGAGGAAAAGAAGAAGAGAGGTAAAGAGAAAGAAGAAGAAGAGAGGGGAGAGAAGAGGAAAGGAGAGAAGAAGAAGGAGAAAGAAGAAAGAGAAGAGGAAGAAGAAGGTAAAGAAGAGAGAAAAAGAAGGAAGAAGAAGAAGAAGTGAAGAAGAGGAACGAAGAAGAAAGAAGAAGAAAGAAGAAGAGGAGAAAAGAGAAAGAGAGAGGAAGAAGAGAGAAGAGAAGAAGAAAGAAGAAGAAGAGAGAAGAAGAGGAAAAAGAGGAAGAAGAGAAGAAGAAGAGAAGAAAGAGGGAAGAACGAAGAAGAGAAGAAGAAAGATAGAGAGAAGAGGAAGAAAAACGAAGAAGAAAGAGAAGGAAGAAGAGGAGGGAAGAGAAGAAGAGAGAAGAAAAAGAAAGAAAGAGAGGAGAAAAGAAAGAAGAGGAGAAGAAGAGAAGAGGTAGAAGAAGAAGGAGAGAGAAGAAGACTAAGAGGAGAAGAAAGAGAAGAGAAGAAGAGGAAAGAGAGAAAGAAGAGAAGGAAGAGGAGAGAAGAAGAAGAAGAAGAGAAGAAAGAAGAGGGAAGAAGAGAAGAGAAGAGAAGAAAGAAGAGAGAGAGAAGAGAAGGAAGAGGAAGGAAGAAAGAGAAGAAGAAGAAGAGGAAAGAAAGAAGAAGAAGAAGAAGAAGAAAGAGAAGAAAGAAGAAAAGAGGAAGAAGAAGAAGAGTAGAAGAGAAAGAAGAAAGAAGAAAGGAAGAGAAGAGAAGAGGAAGAAGAGAAAGAGAGAGGAAGAAAGAAAGAAAGAGGAAAGAAGAGAAGAAGAGAGAGGAGAAGAGAAGAAGAAGAGAAGAAGAGAGAAGAAGAGAGAAGAGAAGAGAAGAGAAGTAAGAGAGAAGAAGAGAGAAAGAAGAAGAAGAAGAGAATAGAAGAAGAGGAAGAGAAAAAAGAAGAGGAGAGAAGAGGAAGAAGAGGTAGAAAAGAAGAAGGAAGAGAGAGAGAGAAAGAAGAAGAAGAGAAGAAGAGAGGAGGAGGAAAAGAAGAGGAAGAAGAAGAGAAGAGAGAAGAAGAACCAGAAGAGAAAGAGAAGAGAGAAGGAAGAAGAAAGAAGAAAGAAGAGGAAGAAGAGAAGGAAGAAGAAGCAGAGAGAAGAAAGAAAGAAAGAAGAAAGAAGGAAGAAGAGAGAAAGAAGAGAGAGAGAAAGAGAAGAAGAAGAAGAAGAAAGAAGAAGAAGAAGAGGAAGAAGAAAGAAAAGAGAGAAAGAAGAAGAAGAGAAGAGAAGAAGAGAGAAGAAAGAGGAAAGAGAAGAGAAGAGAGAAGAGAGAGAGAGAGAGAAAGGAGAAGAAGAGAAGAAAGAGGAAAGCTAGAGAAGAAGAAGAGGGAAGAAGAAAGAAGAGAAGAAGAAGAGAGAGAAGAAGAGGAGAAGAGAAAGAAGAGAAAGAAGAGAGAGAAGAGGAGAAGAGGGGAGAGAAGAAGAAGAAGAAGAAGAGAAGAAGAAAGAAGAAAGAAGAAGGAGAAGAAGAAGAAGAAGGAGAAGAGAGAAGAGAGAGAGAAGAGTAGAAGAAGAAAGAAGAAAGAAGAGAGACGAGAAGAGGAAGAGAGAAGAAGAAGAATAGAAAAAGAGAAGAAAGAAGGAGAAGAAGAAGGAGAGAAGAGGAAGAAGAAGGAAGAAGAGAAAGGGAAAGAAGAGAAAGAAGAGAGAAGAGATAGAGGAAGAAGAAGAAGAGAGAAAGAAAGAAGAAAGAGAAGGAAGAAGAGGAAGAAGGAAGAGAAGAAGAAGAAGGAGGAAAAGAGAGGAGAGAAGAGAAGAGGAAGAGAGAGGAAGAAGAGAGAGAAGAGAAAGAGAGAGAAGAAGAAAGGGAAGAAGAGAAGAGAAAGGAGTAAAGAAGAAGAAAAGAGAGGGAAAGAAAGAGAAGAAAGAAGAAGAAGAAGAAGAAAGAGAGAGAGAGAGAGAGAAGAAGAAGAGAGAGAAAGAAGAGGAAGAAGGAGAGAGAAGAGAAAGAGAGAAGAAGAGAGCAAGAAAAGAAAGGAGAAGAGAAGAAGAAGAAGAAGACACAGAAAGAAGAAGAAGAAGAGGAAGAGAAGAAGAAGAGAAGGAAAGAAGCAGGAAGCAGAGAGAAGAAGAAAGAAGAAGAAGAGGAAAGAAGAAGAAGAAGAAGAGGAAGAGAGGAAGAAAAGAAGAAAGAGAAAGAGCTCAGAAGAAAGAAGAAGAGATAGAAGAAGAAAGAGGAGAGAAGAAGGAAGAGAGGAAGAAGAGAAAGAAGAGAGAGAAGAAGAGAGAAGAGAAAGAAAGAGGAAGAAGAGAAGAAGAAAGAGAAGAAGAGAAAAGAGAGGAAGAACGAGGAAGAAGAGGAGCAGAAGAGGAGAAGAAAGAAAGAAAAGAAGAAGAAGAAGAAGAAGAGAGAAGGAGAGGGAAGAAGAAAGGCAGAAAGGAGGAGAGAAGAAGAAGAAAGAGGAAGAAGAGTAGAAAGAGCAGAAGAGAGAGAAAGAGAAGAGAAGAAAGATAGAAGAGGAAAGAAGAGAAGAAAAGAGAGAAGAGAGAAGAGAAGAAGAGAGAAAGGAGAGAAGAAGAAGAGAAAGAAGAGAAGAAAGAAGAAGAGAGAAGAAGAAAGAAGAGGAAGAAGAGAAGAAGAGCAGAAGTAGAGAAGAAGAAAGAGGAAGAAGAAGAGAAGGAAGAAGAAGAAGAAGAGGAAGAGAAGATGGAAGAAGAAAAAAGAAGAAGGAGAAGGAGAAGAAGAAGAAGAGGAAAGGAAGAAGAAGAAGGAAAGAAGAAGAAGAAGAAGAAGAGAGAAGAAGAAGAAGAAGAAAGAAGAAGAAGAAAGAAGAAGAAGAAGAAGAAGAAGAAGAAGAAGAAGAAGGAGAAGAAGAAGAAGAAGAAGAAGAAGAAGAAGAAGAAAGAAGAAGAAGAAGAAGAAGAAGAAAGAAGAAGAAGAAGAAGAAAGAAGAAGAAGAAGAAGAAGAAGAAGAGGGGAGGAGAAGAAGGAAGGAAGAAGAAGAGAAGAAGAAGAAGAAGAAGAAGAAGAAGAAGAAGAGGAAGAAGAGAAGAAGAAGAAGAAGAGAGAAGAAGAGAAGAAGAAGAAGAAGAAGAATGAAGAAGAAGAAGAAGAGAGAAGAAGAAGAAGAAGAAGAAGAGAAGAAGAGAAAGAAAAAGGAAGGAAGAAAGAAGAAGAAGGATAAGAAAGAGGAAGAAGAAGAGGAAGAAGAAGGAGGATAAGAGAAGAAGGAAAGAAGAAGGAAGAAGAGAAGAAGAAGGAGAAGAAGAAGAAAGAAGAAGGAGGAGGAAGAAGAAAGAAGAAGAGAAGAAGAAGGAGAAGAAGAAGAAGAAGAAGAAGAAGAAGAAGAAGAAGAAGAAAGAGAGAAGAAGAAGAAGAAGAAGAAGAAGGAAGAAGAAGAAGAAAAGAAGAAGAAGAAGGAGAATAAAAGAAGAAGAAGGAAGAGAAGAAAGAAGAAGAAGGAGAAGAAAGAAGAAGAAGAAAAAGAAAAGGAGAGAAGAAAGAAAGAAGGAGAAGAAGGAGAAGAGAAGGAGAAGGAGAAGAGGAAAGGAGGAGGAGGAGAAGGAGGAGGAAGGAGAAGAGGAGGAAAAGAGAGGAGGAGGGAGAGGAAGAGGAAGGAGGAGGAGAGAGGAAGAAAAGAAGAAGAAGAAAAAAAAAAGGAGAAGAAGGAAGAGAAGAAGAAGAAAGAGAAGAAAATGAGAGTAAGAATTAGAAGAATGAGAAGGAGGAGAAGAAGGAGAAGGCGGAGAAGCAAGAGGAGTGGCAATGAGATGGCACTGAGATGGCAATAGGATGTGAATGAGATGAGATTGAGATGACATTGAGATGACATTTAGATGACAATGAAATGGTAACGAGATAGCAATGAGATTACACTGGGATGCCAATGAGTTGACAATAAGATTGCAATGAGATGGCAATGTGATTGAAATAAGATGTAAATGAGATGGCACTGAGATGTGAATGAGATGACAATGAGATGGCAATGAGATGACAATGAGATGGCAGTGAGGTGGCAATGAGATGTCAACGAGATGAAAATGAGATGGCAATGACTTTTTTTTTTTTTTTAATGTTACAAATTCCTAAAAAAACGAGGATCAGGCTGATTTTTTGTTTTTAGGAGGAGGAGAAGGTTTGAAGGTTGAAAACTCCTAGGGTGAGTTAAAATCCCTGATACTCTCCTTGTTCACCGTCTAAGGTTTTAATTGGCTGCTTTTTCTCAGCGATTCCACACGTGACATTTCTCTTGATGGCAATGTGATATGGCAGAATGAGTGGCAATAAGATGTGAATCCAACAGATGAGAGTGCAGCCCAGGACCCATTGAGATGGCACCTCCTAGATTCCACGATTTAGCAGCCTACAACCATCCCCTAAATATTAGACTGTCCCAACCTGAGGATTTCCCCTGGGATGGTAATGAGTTAATAATAAAGATTGCAAGGTGAGACCCAATGCCTTCATATGAATTAGATATATAATATTACAGATGGCACGGCAGATGATGAATGATATGACAGATGAGTCCAACCAACTTTACATGACAAGACTGTACCTGATGGCCAGTGAAAGCGCTTAGCAATGAGATTGTCAATGAGATTGATAAATGAGATGGTCAATACCTTTTTTTTTTTTTAATGTTACCAAATCCTAATACTACCGAGTAAAATCCCTGATACTCTCCCTGTTCACCGTCTGGAGGTTTTAATTGGGGTGCTTTTATCAGCGACTCCACACGTGTATTTCTTTGTTATTTCGTGAAGCACCAGAATGGGTAACAACCCACCTACGTCCAACAAGAGAGTGCAGCCCAGGTCCCACGAGTTCATGCCACCTAGGTTCCACGACTTTATGCAGCCTATCTACCATCCCCTGAAATATTAGACTGTCCCGTGACCTGTGGATTTCCCCTGTTTGGGGTAGGATAATAATAAAGCCCCAGGGTAAAGACCCTTTCCATGCCTTCATATGAATTAGGCATATATATTTTACAGACCAATCGGCATTTGATGGGTGATATGGTCAGATTCAGTCCAACCCACTTTACATTACAAGACTGTACCTGGTGCCCACTCAAAGCGCTTACCAATGGGAGTCAATGTCAATATTGGAAAGAAAAAATAAGTGCGGCTGTACCAGGACCCGAACCCACGACTTTTTCCAATCTACATGCGACGTCTAGGCGCTAAACTACGGGGCTCACTGAAAGTTGTCTTACAAAACCATAAAATGGACTGAAATTCATCAGTCAGGACCTGGGTAAAGCTAGAGCAGTCTTCTTCATATTCGTTTGCCTTTCAAAACCCCGTAGGAAAGATGTGTTGTTGTTCAAAGTCAGGCTGTGATATCTGCGCTTTTCTGTCCATTACATCTGAATTTTGCTATTTCCTAATGACAACGTGATTTTGAAGGAGCCAGTGAGTCTATGCTCACCCACCCCTCTTCCACCCGAAATGCACAGGAGAGACTGGCTCAGTTAAAAAATAAATCATGCCTTTGGCAAATCTTGTGCTATCGGCAATTACCGAATTCCTTTGCTCTGGCGACGATCCCCAGATATTTGAGTACAAATTGCAACCAAAGAAGGAATTCACCACGGCAAAACGAACCCGCGACCTTCAAGTCCACGGTAAATAGCTTGACAACTTCGCCACTTAGACCTCCTAATAGCTTAAGGAATTTGATGTAAATTGAATGGGATGAATTCAAGAAAGGTGTTGAAATAAGACAAATATACAGACAGCCGCTGGTGTCAACAGTTATACGACAGAGAAGATGACAATATACAGGGTACATAAGGGGGAGACAAGAACAGAGAATCAATGAACAGGCAGTGGAATGGGAAAAATATGCAATCGTGTAGGTTATCGCTATCCAACTTCATAGCAAACGGGTCAGTCCATAATTTCTCCGTTGCTCTGCCAAAGAAATTTACGCGGAATGTCCACCACTGTCCCTTGTGAACAAAACCACAAAAAAAACGACACAGACTGCAATTCTTAGCAAATCCAACAGCCTGCACAAGCATTAAATGCATTAGGCATGGAAAGAAGTAGACTGAGAAAACGAGGACGCCCACAACAAACGATGCTTCTTGATAAGAGAGGACATAGATGCTAGGCTGGATTACCTTCATGT
The DNA here is from genome assembly GCA_905116865.2 of Candidula unifasciata. Classification (NCBI taxonomy): domain Eukaryota; kingdom Metazoa; phylum Mollusca; class Gastropoda; order Stylommatophora; family Geomitridae; genus Candidula; species Candidula unifasciata. Next base: position 4,342 of record CAJHNH020003518.1, on the reverse strand, counting down.
TATGTAATAATTGTACATATGTGAGCGAAATGGAAGAATAATCTGCCATCACGATGATGATGACAATTATGATAAGGATGATGAGGAAGATGTAAATGAACACATATTATCTAGTAATTTTTTATGTAAAACAAACAAAAATTGAATGAACACACAAATGTGTTAATAACAACACAAAATATTAATTAATGAAAACATAAAAAAAAAACTGACATTTTAACATAATATATTACCACGTATTCTATATTTAAAGTGTACCATCAAAATATAACATAAAACATAGAAGCATTACCAAAACCAGATTAATTGCAGTCGTTTCCTAATCATTTAATTCAGTAGTTTTACAATCAATTAAGGGATTGTCTTAAGCGGCTTTATTTCACTTACTTCTCACAGAATTGGCCACAAAATCAGTTTCATTTCTTCGGTAATTGCTGCATTAACCAAATTAGCGACGCGCCAATAATTACTACCGATAAAAACAGCAAGTCTTTTGCGGCTAATTAACTAACAAAAACGGTTGAAAATAAATAAATAAATGCGGGAATTTCAGCGTTCCTGGGTATAATTTTGAGTGAAAAGATAGTTGGTTGAAGACTGGGCGACTCGAAGGACAAGCATGTGTCAGGAACTGAATCCACGACTTTCCGATCCACATACTCACATATAATCTATGGGGATCGTCGCCAGAGCAACGCAGCTTATTATTGTGCTTAAGGCTTGAAGGGAACCCCAAATCCATGTCGTAAGAGTCGACTAATTGAAAACTTCCTTCAAAGTCGAAGTGCATCTGCCTTAGAGGCAAGAACCAGCAGTCTGCTTACAAATCAGTCAGATCTGTCAAACGGATTTTCGAACAGGACTGAAGTCAAGAGGTGGACGAACAACCAGAACTTTCCACTGTAGTTTACAGCCGGTAAACGCGAAAAAGAAGAAGAAGAAGAAGAAGAAGAAGCGAGAAGAAGAAGAAGAAGAAGAAGAAGAAGAAGAAGAAGAAGAAGAAGAAGAAGAAGAAGCGGAAGGAAATCCAGAAGCTTATCATGCTGTATCAGCTGGGAAGATAGCATCCAACACACCGATACCTCTTCAAAACCTGACGCTAAATGGCAGAACAGGACTATGCATAAAGAAGAAGATAACATCAAGAATGAGCCGCGCTAGCGCAGCCAATAGGAGGCTCGCTTTCAAATCCAGCTGCGACTCGCTGTAGCCACGGTCGGTGTTCAAAACCGGGCAGTTCCCGGAGTTCACCCAGCCTCTAGGAAATGGGTACCAGAGTGACACTCTGGGGTAAATGGAGGAACGTCGCTGTAGCTGCAGAGTTACGTGCGGACGGTAACACAAGCGGACAGTTTCTTATCAGCTGTCCGTACTGGTGGCAGAGCACTTATGGTTTATAACCGTGTGCATTGTCGCTGGTTCACATCTCCGGACTTTAACTTACTTTTACCTTTTACATCAAGAATTTGATGAACAAAAGTCTGACAATGTGGGCAACTGGAGTGAAAGACATGGTGTGTTGGAGATCAATGGCGGAAAAATAAAGACTGATTGATTGTTCGTTGGTCAAAATGCAGCTAGGCGTCACACTTTGTGTGTGTGTGTGCCTGTGTGTGTTTGCGTGCGTGTGTGCGTGCGTGCGTGCGTGTGTGTGTGTTGTGTGGTGTACATTAGAATAATGATGACCACATCTTTACCATCAAGTTTGTGTACCAAGATGGCTGATGAGGCCGATGAAAGAGTGACTTGCTCGGTCACTTGAAATAAAGTGAGGAAGAGTTGAGCAGTGTCCTCGACCTCTCTCTCTCGCCCGAGTCATATCTGGGTCCAATGCCAAGACAAAGTCAGGACGACTGCAAATATGTCTTGGCGTCACACGTTAACACATTACATCAATATTATAACCAGTTTCGTCCTTTTTAGGAGGAAATTTTTTTGTCATTTGAAGCCCTACTGGCGCACTACCGATATAGGCTTATGGCCAAATGTCTGTTGTGAACGTCCTTAGATGGTGGCATCGGGTGTTTATCGCTTGTGTGTATGTCCTTGGGGTAAAAGTCAGTCAGTCTCTTCTATAACCGAGGCAGGGCGCACTCATTGCTTGGTTAGGCCAACTCCTTTAATCCCTCTTCTAATAGCCACTCGTTCGTTAGGCCTTCTTTTGTTGGCTTTGCATTTTCGTTAGGTTAATTAGGTTTATGTTTTTTTTTTTTCAGTCTGTGTCTCACCGTGAATTAAACGATGGGAAATATTCCAATAATCCTCGCAATCTCTTTCATGTCTCCAAGAACACCTTCCTGCTTGTACTTTGTTGTATTATTTAAACATCTCATCTCACTGGTGATAATTTGTTTTCTCGTGTGATTTAGTTTATCTGACACTCTCTTCTTTTCTCTTCTGCCTTTCCAGCCCCCAATGGAGCATTGGCCCTTACTCAATTCACGCTAGATCGTTCTATCCTTTGCCATCGCAGATCTCCCCATGCCCTACCCATTTTTTTAACTTTACTCTCTAGCTCCCGTCTCCACATGTTGTTTTGGAACTTTTTTAGTTCTTTCTCAAAGTTCTACAACAGAGATTTTATCTTACAATTTAATTCCCTAACGTACCGTGGTCGAAACCCACTACTGGCTGTGTGGATTTGTATCATCGTATGGGGCGTCGCAGGTCGACCCAGCCTAAAAATGGGCACCAGGATGGGCTGTCCTGGGAAAGTAAAGGCAGCCGGCTTAATGCTGACCACATTACCCACCGAGTGCTGATGGTCTGTAAAAATGTGGGTGCTCTTCCCATATGCCCGATACGCCTAAAGCCGTACATTTAATTCCCTCTATTCTGCGAATGTGCCTGTTACTGAATGTTTATAGTTTATTAGCATTTGCCTTAATTGTTCTCCATATTTCGCCACCAAACAACAGTGCTGATTTGACATAATAATCACAAAATTTAAGTTTAGTATGAGTTTCAACTTGCTTTGACCTCCACAAATTCCCTAGAGCTATAAAAGCTTCTCTCGCCTTCAGTATTCGTATTTTAATGTCTCTTTCAGTTTCCCCCATCTCAATCTATATATGACATTATTAAGCTAAAACTGGTAATTTGCACCTATTCGTTTATAAAAACCCGAATCTGGCTTCATACTCCCGTGTAGGTAACAGGGCCCTATGCCGAGGGAATTATGTTAAAAAAAAAAACCGAAAATGAACCACTGCTCCATGAGAAGCACTTTTTAAGAGGATATTAAGTCAGAATTTGTTAAAGTCATGCTTTGGTCCGTGAGGCCCAGCTGTTGCAGGTTAGCTGAACACCACAAAACAATTTGTAACCACCGTTTAAGGGGGAATGTATTAGTAGTATTAGTAGTAGAAGAAGAAGAAGAAGAAGAAGAAGAAGAAGAAGAAGAAGAAGAAGAAGAAGAAGAAGAAGAAGAAAATGAAGAAGACAAAGAAAAAAAGAAGAAGAAGCAGAAGAAGAAAAAAACAAATAGAAAGATAAAAAAAAGAAATTGAGATAGGAGTAAATTAAGAAAGGATGAAAAAGAAAAAGAAGAGAAAAAAGAAGAAAAAAAAGAAAAAGAAAAAGAAAGAGAAGAAGAAAAAGAATGAGAAAAGGGAAGAAAAAGAAAAAAATACCACATGACAAAAAAAAGAGAGAGAAAGGACAAAGAAAAGAAAAATAGAAGGAAAAAAAAAAAGAAAGAAAAAAAAAGAAAAAAGAAGAAGAAGACGTAAAAGAAGCAGGAGCAGCATCTGCAAATGCCCTATGCAGCACAGTGCGTCGCGAACAAGGCCAGTTATCTACAAACCCAGTAACAAACGGTTCATCAATACGAGACGGTACTTCTGGTTATTCGCTGATAAATAAATGACATGTCCCTACAACATCCGTGGACTTCTTGTCTGGCTATAATTCCGGACACGTTCACCATAAGTCGCTTAGATTCCTTCCGATTTCCTTCCAGTAATGAATTAGACACACTCGTACACACTGAACATCGAGTCTGGTTGGTGGCTACCGATTTTATTATTCGGCTTTTAACTCATTGACTACCAACAACTCAATACACATGTTTTAGGAACCTTTCATGTATTTTTAATTAATTGCTTGCGTCCATAGTAAATTTAATGTTTGTTTGTTTGTTTGTTTTAGTATCCAGAAGCCATGAGTTGTTAACCCTTAGGCTCGGTATTATGGATATCGCAACCTTTCGGCCTTGATTCCATTGTAAGTACCGTAAATCTGGGAGAAAATGTGGCTTTTCTGCCCACCCCTGGGAGTGAACCCGGACCACAAGGAGTTCGTCACCCGCTCACCGCGTAATCCGGTTTAGCCAACTACGCTA
>CAJHNH020003517.1:0-66647 GCA_905116865.2 Candidula unifasciata | reverse complement strand
TTAACAGCAAAAAATCTTCAAAAAGAAACACGAAAAAAAAAAATTTCCCCAAAAAAAAGGATCCATCAAATAGCAAATCAAAACGGGAAGAGAAAAAGAAGTTACAACAGACAGTGGGACAGCTTCAAAAAACTTAAATGTATGGCAATATTGAGGAAGAAGGGAAAAAAATAAAAAAACTTGCTTAGATTGCAGAAGAATTATGGGGAAAAAGGGAAAAAATGGAAACAGGCGGGAAAATAACAAATTCCCCTTGGGTGGTGCGAAAAAATACTAGGAGATCATCAGGAAAGAACAACTGAAGAGCACAGAGCAACAGTGTTAGAACCACACGTACTAATGGATGAAATAGAAAAAGTCATTAAGCAGTCTCTAAGCAGATAATACCTTAGGTTTTGGTGAGCCGTGTTGCTGTGTCCATTGACTGTGCTATATTTGACAGTATAATTCACGGTGTTTGGAAATTCTTACTACACTTTATACGCAAAACAAATTTGTGCTTATAAAAAATGTAGTGAGACTTTACAAACACCCTGACATAACCTTAAATACTCTAATTTTTTTTAATGTTTGTAGTTTCAGAGATCAGAGAACAAAAGTTTGACCAGTTGCCATGACAATGTTCGTGTGCACAAAACGACAAGTGATTTGCCTGGCGTTAACCTTCCCTACCTGTGTATATCTGGTGCTGATGTTTGCTGCCATTGGACAAGTCTGCATGAGAGCGGACACAGAACAACCTCACTTTAAAGAGGAATACATCAAATTACTGGACTTCCTTCAAGGCAGATCTCTATCCCACAAATCTCCATATGGCGATCTCATCAGTCAAGATGCGATGGATGCACGTAGATTTGTGAAGCTCAAAACAATATAATAGATCATCATCCTTGTTTACTTCAAAGACATCTAAACATATGTCTCCGAAATCGTCAGGAGCAACTTTGCTATACAACTGCTCCACTATTTCTAAGATGAAAATTCGCAATAAGATTGGTCATGGGGTGTCCAAGCAGGCGTTTACAGCAGATGACCATGGGACGCAGGTGGCTATCAAAATGGTCACACGGCACATCCATGAGGTGAGACAATGTCTGGACCAGCTCAAGCGGTCAAGCCTGGACGACAGACAGGCGAACCCAAAACAGGGAATCGGACAAATTGGGATTGTCCAAGAGTGCACATGTAAACGCTTTTTCCACTATTGAAGAAGAGAAAAACGTGTATAGAAATCTTGATGCTAAAGAAGAGGAGCAGTCTAAGCTGATATCTTCAGATCAGTCAATCCAGCTGCCAAAACGATCTTTAGAACAAAAAGTTGGGTCACCTAAGGAACGCCAGCGTTGCTACACGGCTCCTACAGCAAGGCTGATGAAGGAGATTCTGCTGTCACAACAGCTGCAGCATGGGAACCTGGCCAAACTGCTGGGTTTCTGTGTCAGGAGTGAGGAGTCCGACTCTACTGATATTTCCGAGCACGGTGTCATCAGCGTCTACGAGTTAGGCTCCCGATTCGTGCTGGATAATTTACAAGTAAGACTTGCTAATACCAGATGAAATATGTCATTAGATAATTAGGCATAATAGGTATGATTTTAGGGGAACTTAGTTATTTAGTAAGATAGTTTGTGGAGATTCCTGTATCACTGCAGACAGGTTACCAACACAACTACTCTGTTGCTGTTTCAGTGGAAAGGAACACAAAATATGCTTGACTGTCCTATCTGAAAAACTAGTGAACCACTTATCTGTGCCAGCTGAATATTGAAATTAGCATATGCAAGGGTGAAAAATACAGAATAAAAATTATTCAGCTGACAGATGTGCCAACATTAACGATCACACCCCAGAACTGCAGTACACTGTTGGAGCAAATGGTCATTCACGAAGACCAGCATTGCACCCAAAACTTTTACGTCATTCTGAACACAGTCGGTCATCCGCCATTTTAGTGCAGCAACAAACCGCTGAGGACACAACAGAGGAGGAAAAAAAACACCATTCCACATGAAATCCACAGCTCACAGTGTCACACAAAGCTCTCAGCTCAGTAGTGGGACTAATCATCGTTACGTAGTCCGTAATGGAGGTTTGAACTTTACAGCAAACAAATAAAACTAAACAGACTGCTGCTATAATGGAGGAAAGGCATTCCACAGGAAATACACAGCTCACCGTGCTGCACCAAGCACTCAACTCGGTAGCTTAGGCAAAGAAACCCTGGACTTAGCCCAAATGTGAAATTCTGGTACACTCCACCTTTATTTCCATTGACATGGCTCTATTCATCTTGGTACACAGGGGTGACTTGGCTCTGTTTTCAAAGCAAAACTCTTCTTTTAGCTCGTACATTTTGACACTAGTCATCATGTACACAACCTTCTGTCTCATGAGCTGGCAGTTATTTCTGATTCAGATTTTAAAGTTTGAGGTTTGAAAAACGGACCAACATCATGGCACACTGGGTAGTAACCCATAAGTGCTCCGTTCTTCTTCTAACTCAAGTCTCAGTCCGAAGTACCTAGTATTTAATACTAAAACAAGTCTGTTGTCTTTCTCTACTTAACGCTGTTAGGCGTCGCAGGCACAGCTCATCACCGTTTGTGTGGACAGTGCGCACGCACTTGCTATAATAGTAATAGTAATAATAATAAATATTACTTGAGACCAGCCTGTGGGAAACTAAAAGGGCTTACCCCCCCCCCCCACCCCTCCCCCAGATTTCTCAGTTCCCGCTCGCCTGATTCAGATTTTATTTAATGGATGTCATTTACAATTGCCCAGCCTAATCTCTTATATGATGCCGAGGTGGTGTAGCGGATACACACTCCCGTGCAAATCCGAAGGTCGTTGGTTCAAATCTGAAAGGCGTCCATACTTTTTTGAAAAATTACATTGGATTTCATGTCGACCCGGCCTTAAATGGATCAACAGGTAAACTGCTGGGAAGTAAAAGTGGCCGGCATGAGGCTGACCATATCATCCACCAAATGGCGATTGATGTATAAAATTTAGGTCTAGCCTTATACGCCCAATATACTAGAATAGCTTGGAAAAGGGTCCTTTGCTTCAGAATCGCCCATGCCCTCTCTTCAATTCTATCTAGTAATGTAAAAAAAAAAAAAAAAAAAAAAGTCTTTTTTTTTCTGATATTTGGCAGTTATTTCTGATATCCGTCAGATTTGACGAGCAGAACATCAAGATTTGTTCTGATTGCTTCAACAGATTCTGCCCTGGCAGACAAGACTGAGACACGCCATAGAGATGGCAGATCTGCTCAGTTATCTCCAGAACTCACCGCTGGGGTCGCTGGTTGTTGCTGACCTCAAGGAGGGACATCTGGTTTTGGTCAACGACAGCCTCAAACTGATAGATCTGGATGACGTCAACAACCTGGAGCCGAGTTGTGATGGTGCTGGCAATAAATGCCCGTATAACATCAGGTAGACAGAGACGTGTATGGATCATCATCCCACTTTTAAAACACACACACACACACAATTGAAACCAATGACAGTCATTTATTGTCATCCTCCTCGCCATCATCATCAATTATCATCAACATTACCATCATCATTAAGTGCTTTGCTCATTAAAGTTTCCTAACATGCCCTTTCGCATATTCATATGTTATATAACTTGGTATGCTGATACATTTTTTGGTCCTCGCAAAAGATTAAAGAATCTTTCCCGCTGTCTTCCTCTTCTTTCTTCCTATAAATTATTCAACTTTTCATTATGGTAGATCCAGATATTTGTAGACCAGTAGTATGTATACATGTCAACATCACGACGACCGCTATTAATTCTACAGACATTTCCTCTGGATATGACAGACTAGGTCTGCTTGGAAGGACATCTCATTAACAAACAAACTCAACCACGAACCCGAGATCTTGGGCTGTAGGAAAGCTTTGGGCTTCTGTAATCGCCCTGAAAGAAATGATTGCCACATTGTTTTGAGATTTGCAGCTAAGCTGCGATTTCATCCCTTTTTGACCCGAACACATCTGATTTGACCCAACTCTTAATTATTTGCCTTTTATGACATGCTTGTTAATGGGAAGTAGTCCTATTCCCACCCCAACCCCCATCAACCTTTCTCAAACAAATAGGGCCTCGTGACACACACGAGCATGAAGATGGCTCCCATTAATGTGTCCATTGTCATTTTGATTTACATTTGTATTCGCTGACAAAGACATCCCCGACGCTAGGAGAACGTATCAAAATCTGGTACTGTCTTAAAGAGTCAGAAGGACAAACTAGAGCGCATTCAGAACGCGGTTATGCGGGTCATTCTGGGTTGCACCAGAGATATCCCAGTGGTGTGTATGCGATACATCCTTAGTTTGCCGACTGTTGCAGCTAGGCACAAGGTGATGCAGGCGAAGTTATATCTCAGGGTAGCTGCAGACATAGACCACCCTCATGGATGGCTCAGGCAGAAGACACAATCAGACAGGTTTGCATCCTTGAGAACATTAGGCGAGGAGAGGAGTGGGTCAAAGTGCCACCTGAGCAGTCATACTTGTGTAGAGTCATAATCACGCTGAGCCGGAAATGCAGAGACTGACCAGCAGGTGCCACAGAGGTGGAAATTCAGTACTTAATTCAAGATAATGCTCGCTCAGAGGATTTGTTCATTTACACAGACGGTTCAGTGTCACGAGACAAAAGAAGTGCTTGGGGGTTCTTAGCAAAAGTTAATGGTCGACGTTCGGTGCAGGAGAGCCTAGCATATGATACCACAAAATCGAGCTTAAGAATGGAGGTGGAGGCGGTCACTGCAGCTTTCCGCTGGCTAGAGAACGCGACACACAAACATCGTGATTGTAACTGATTCAGAAAGCATGCTGAGGAAGATCAGAACAGGTATGCTTCGTGCAGAGTGGCATGCTTCGCTGCGGAGGACACGGGTGAGGAGTATTGTCTGAATTTTTTCACCGGGGCAGACCGGTGTGTTGGGAAATGAACAGGCGGACAGACTGGCTGGCTCTGCTCAACTTGGTGGAATACTGATACATGATAAGGCAGACGTGGTTAGTGCCTTGTGGGAAAGCGTGTACAGTTCGGAGGAGCAGATGGATCAGCACAGTCTGGTGAGATTGATGCAGCGGGGAGCGACTAGAGGTTCTGGCAAATGCTCGAGGCTCAGAGGAAAGGCAAGACGGGCGTTTAATCAGAATGCTACTGGCACCATTAGTATCGGAACTCTTCGCTGGCTGCTAAAGATGGAGACGGAGCGCTTAAGGGAATTCCCCGAGTGCTGTGATGTTGGTTCTTGAATCAAATCAAATCCAAATCTAGTTCTAGCCCTAGTAAAACAATAGTGAAAGGTCACTCCGATTACACAACCTTCAGTTTCTCCTAGGTGTTCATCTAACACCAGATGGCTTCACAATATGTTTAAAGCAGCATGGGTACAACCATTGGCTGGCAACATGCAATAGTTATACCAGTATTGAAGATCAAAATAAGCAAGCGAGAAGCAGCGTTAAAGTGATATAAAGAACTGTGCTGTTGTATGAATGTGAGACATGGACAATAAACGTCGACCACTTAACCCATCGATTAGAAAATAAGTCAAGTGTGACATTGCTTAATGCGCCGCTGACATGAAAGATGTGTTTTTCTCACTTACTGCCTGTTTGCTAGTAATCTGTTATATTTCACTCAGGTGCGAGAGAGCCTTGTGTGAAGGTTTTCAACGCCAAGGAAAACTCTGAAGAACATGAACGGTTTGGTGCTGAAGCGACTGCTGTTTCCGCTGACCTTCCCCGAGCAGGTCATGGTCGACATTGGGCAACTGAACGCCAAGCTGGATTCCTTAGAGCTGACAGCCGACCAACTACACACACAACTTGTCCAGCTACAAACGTTTCTACTGAAGAGTGATATGTTGTAGTCGGTCTTGCTTTCTGTTGTACACACAGTCACACAACGAACATATACTTCATGGACATTACCAACATGGTTAATATCAGATTTCTTAGTTAAGCCTTGTGGAGGAGAACTATTTGCGATCCATTGCTGGATGTGTTGCATTGGCTAATGTCAGTTAGTGTCGTTGTAAACTGTATTTAATGCCACCAATATATCTTCTTATTGTGCTCCTTTCCGCTTTTACGCAGATCAGGTTCAGTCCTTTTCTTTCCCTCCATAATTCCCTCCCAGTAACAATTGAACAAATAAACTCCCTACTCTGACCTTCCTTTTCCTTTACCTTTCTAATGTATAAACGATGTTTCATTGAAGTGGTATGTGAAATCATGGTTTGCAATAATGGTCAAAATCAGTGACCAGCTGAACAATTAGGTACGGGATGTCTTTTTGAGTACACTGACTGGGACGACCTGCACCTGTATGGGCACTGTCCTCACAGAAAGATATCGCTAACTCGTACATTCAATTAAAGGTTGCAAACAGGTGTGAAGGAAAACGTCAAACGGCATGGACTTTGAGGAACCCCATTCCATTTTATTTAACATGATTAATTTTTTTCTTTCTCTATATTATCATTAAGATGACTAGCGCGTCAGTATCCTTTTCTTAATTTCTCTAATGAGCGCCATTATTTTTTTGCTGTTTTGTGACTGCACAGGAAAATTATACAGTGGTGTCTCGGAATTCGAACATAATACATTTTAAGGCTGCCATCGAATTCCAAATCGTTCGAGTTCCAAGGCACATTTTACTCACTGAAAATAATGTAAACGACATTAAACTGTTACGACATTAAACTGTTCCAGGGTCCAACGAACTTAAAATTCTTTAATTTATTTCTGACAATACAGTACACAATAAATGTAGTAACAAAAGATGATCATAACTAAAAAAAAAACCCAAAAATATATAAGGCACTGTATGAAGTGTAAATGAAGGACCACTTTCTTCTCCTTCAGGCGTATCGGGGCATTTAGCGCTAGACCTTTATTTTGTAAAACAATCGGCCCTCGGTGGGTCATGCGGTCAACATCACACAGGCCGCCTTTACTTGCTAGGCCTGCACCTGCTACCCGTTTGGCTGCTGGGTCGATCCGGGAGCCAAGGCCATTTTTGAAAGGAAAAAGGTGGTCTTCCGTTAGGGTCTGAACCGACGACATTTGGATCCGAATCCGAGTGGTATATACTGTACCTTGAAAAGTCAAGGTGTGAGGATTGACTTCACTGCACCAGGTTTTATCCCTTAAAAAAGAAAAGCTAGCTGTCTGCCGAGAGCGTCACACAGAGCACGACATCTGTAGAACCCGAGACGATCCCCTGTACTTTGATAACAATGGCAACATACACATTAAAGTAGGAGGAGGTGGGGATTTTATGTTGATTATTATCGTTTAAAAGGTGAATCACCTTTTACGATAAAATCATGAATCGTTTCTGGTGTTTCATATTGTAGTCTTTCACCACTTGTAGAGACTTTGAGGCCACTGTATTGTTTTGGTGATAGCCAGCATTCCAGAGTGCTTTGATGTTGGCAACCATCTTTTCACCCTAAAATTGAATCAGTGAACACACCTGGTAACTAGGGCTCTATCAAGGTGGCACAGGAAAACTTTTGGTGCAATTTCGAACAGAATATAAACTTTAACTCCTCTAACTATAAAATCCTCCACTCTGTAAACTTGATCATAAAAAAAAAAAACTGGTTCGTCAGAGTCTACTTCTTCACTTTGATCATTTACATGTAAAAATAAAAGTTCTACTGTCTGCTGTGGTGTAGTGGCTAGACGCTAGCCTGTGGATCCAAAGGTCGTGGTGTAGTGGCTAGACGCTAGCCTGTGGATCCAAAGGTCGTGGTGTAGTGGCTAGACGCTAGCCTGTGGATCCAAAGGTCGTGGTGTAGTGGCTAGACGCTAGCCTGTGGATCCAAAGGTCGTGGTGTAGTGGCTAGACGCTAGCCTGTGAATCCAAAGGTCGTGGTGTAGTGGCTAGACGCTAGCCTGTGGATCCAAAGGTCGTGGTGTAGTGGCTAGACGCTGTGGATCCAAAGGTCGTGGTGTAGTGGCTAGACGCTAGCCTGTGGATCCAAAGGTCGTGGTGTAGTGGCTAGACGCTAGCCTGTGGATCCAAAGATCGTGGTGTAGTGGCTAGACGCTAGCCTGTGGATCCAACGGTCGTGGGTTCAGGTCCTGAAGTGCCAGACTTTTTTTTTTTCAAATGACCTTTGCTCCCAGGTCGACCCAGCCTTTAGTAGGTACCAGGTACAGTCCTGGAAGTAAAGGCGACCGCTGTGATGTTGACCACTTCATCCACCAAGTGCCGATTGGTCTATACAATATAGGGCTAGCCCAATATGCCCAATATACGCCTGAAGGTGTTGAAAAGTGTCTATTACTTTGCCTTCTGAATTCAAAGGTTTAAAAATGGATGGGCAAGATGGGAGTAACAACATTTGTTGGTCTCTGTGCTCGCTGTAATCACATTAACCGCTTCTTTGAGTGACGAGTCTCGGGGGCAAATAGAATTACAGTTTTGTTACTCTTTGTCTTCAAGGCCAGACAATTTTACAGTGACTAACGTTTCTTTCAGCGCTTTCTTTAACATTCTCAAGACAGAATAGCTATGTATGCTTGCGGAGTTAATATAGGTCATATTGAAAACTTGGACATTACGTTTCATAGATGTGAGAGAAGATTGAACATGGCGTATCTACTTGAATATGTAATAATGAAACCGTTCTATTAAAACATTCAAGAGCCACCTTGGCGTAGAAGCTAGACTCTCGCCTGTAGATCCGAAGGTCTCGGGTTCAGATTCTGACGGATTCGGACATTTTTTTTTTTTTTTTTAAACGCCGATAGGTCTGACATCCCAGGACCTCACGTGGTGCCTGTTTGAGCTTAGAGCGACCTGCGAACCTAGGTCATTTTTGTAAATAGTCTGGCTCCGAATGGAACTGAGCCCACTACCGTGGTATCTGTAGAGGAGCATGCAACCGCTACACCATGGTTCCTTCCAGAAAAATACGACACGATACATATCTGAGATGTCATCGGAGAGCTGGGTAATACAGTCGTCATTACACTGGATACGAGAATAAAGAAACAAAACGTAACCGTCTGAAATAACAGTCACTATATATTTCTCATATAACATAACATGTTAAACATGCGTATACACAGAATACAAATCAAAATAAAATACTTGTAATTGTTCAAAAAAAGTTCAATTTAATCCGTTTGTTTACGACAACACGTGACAAGCTGCGACTGGAAGCTTAACCAAGGCAAAAGCAAAGACATATACATATATAGTAAAACAGATTAACTGTTGTCATCCGGATCAGGAATGTGACGGATAACCAAATACATGGGTAACAGAAATTCTCTAATAAATATAGAGTAAGTTGATGTTACTGCAGGCATGTGGCGAAAATAAAAATACAATCATTTATAAGTGAACAACACAAAGATATTGTATTACATTTTGCAAAAACGATCAATATAAAGTTAAAAATACGAGTGATAATGTAAAGAAATATATTGTAGTACTAGAAACGTGCTTCACTTTTACACAATCTCTTACCCCCTTCTGTGTCTTTAAGGCTAGAGCTTTCTGCCCTGTCATGTTCTGTATCTTTAAGGCTAGAGCTTTCTGCGCTGTCATGTTCTTTTTTTTTTTAAGGCTAGAGCTTTCTGCGCTGTCATGTTCTGTGTCTTTAAGGCTAGAGCTTTCTGCGCTGTCATGTTCTGTATCTTTAAGGCTAGAGCTTTCTGCGCTGTCATGTTCCGTATCTTAAGTAGAAATACGATCTTTGTATCCTTACATTTCAAACCAGTCGATGAACATTGTTATTTGTTTCTGAGTGAATAGTTGTTGGTTTGGGGTTTTAAATCTCACCATTTTCTGATCAATTTCTTTGTCTTTAACTCCAATTTTTTGTGTTCGGCAATGACACATAACAGACACTGATGGTTAAGCGAGTGACGGATTATCAAAGTTTGACTATACAAGGAAATATTACCATGTGTGATTCATGTTCAAGGTTTTGGCAGTTCTCGTTTTTTTTTTCCTTCACATTTCTTGTTACGTTGCTTTAGATAATGATTACCGTTGTTTATTTCGTTGGTAAAGGCTTTCGTCGAAGCGTTAGGCTGTATTAATGTACGTATTTTTTTTCCACTGTCGATTTTTCTTTTAAAAGCAAGAACAACAAAACCAACAACAAAATTAGAGGTATACTGACACCTTTGCGTAAGTGAACCTTAAACATGAACATTTCACAACTACAAACTAAACTATTGACATATTCAAACTTCAGTTAAACAAACAAGCAGGGAACACAAAATAACTTGCAAATTTTGTTCCCAAAGTTATTAGGAGGGTACTAACAAAGATGACTTTTTACGTTGTCTACTGTATCCTAAGTCTGCTGTGTTCTTTGTCTGGTGTGTCCTCTTTGTGGTGGGTGCTGTGTCTGGTGTGTCCTCTGTCTGGTGTGTGCTCTGTCTGGTGTGTCCTCTGTCTGGTGTGTGCTGTTTGGTGTGTGCTCTTTGTGGTGTGTCCTCTGTCTGGTGTTTGCTCTGTCTGGTGTGTGCTCTGTCTGGTGTGTGCTCTGTCTGGTGTGTGCTCTGTCTGGTGTGTGCTCTGTCTGGCGTGTCCTCTGTCTGGTGTGTGCTCTGTCTGGTGTGTGCTCTGTCTGGTGTGTGCTCTGTCTGGCGTGTCCTCTGTCTGGTGTGTGCTCTGTCTGGCGTGTCCTCTGTCTGGTGTGTGCTCTGTCTGGTGTGTGCTCTGTCTGGTGTGTGCTCTGTCTGGTGTGTGCTCTGTCTGGTGTGTACTCTGTCTGGTGTGTCCTCTTTGTGGTGTGTCCTCTGTCTGGTGTGTGCTCTGTGTGGTGTGTCCTCTATCTAGTGTGTGCTGTGTCTAGTGTGTCCTCCGTCTAGAGTGTAGTCTCTCTAGTGTGTAGTCTGTCTACATGAGGCGCACTGCCAATTTTTTTGGCAACCAGCTACTTTCCTCTTTCTGAATAAGTAAGATTAAATACACAGTTACTGGCAACATCAGCGTGTGGGTTGCAGGTTCCCACAGAGAGAAGTGAACAAATCCACTGCCCCCCTAACAAGCATCTCGTAAAAGGAAAAAAAAATAAGGGTTTGCTGGAATAGGATGTGTTAGGACGAAGGATTTAATGTATCATGAACTGCACTCAGGACATTCCCTAACGTGCTCAGTCCCATTCTTCAGTAGCCAACGACGAATGTACACGCTAATATTACCAGCTGAAATCGGATTAAAGGTCAGCCAATGTTTCCACTTCGAAATTGGATATCATCCACAACGTCCGCTCACCGATTAGTCTGTCAGTGTATGGGTTATCTGTTCAATTGCAGCGTCCATTGGATGCAGTTTATGTTAGGACGATAAGTACAGACATCTCAGCGAAGGTATAAACTATAAGACAACGTGCCAGCGATTCTTGTAAAGTAAGGACTCACGCAGAAGGAGAAGCTGCAACCGATTAATTAAGCCCGAGATGTTGTAAAAACAACGATGTCTTGCGAATGACTGCTACTGGTGATAATTAACACATCTTGTGTTGTCATGGCTGTCTTACTCCAGAGAATTAAATAAAGAAAACAATCATGTCTATGAATGGGGCTTTTTCCTTCGTTGCGTTTTTCTGTTGTCTACAATGACTGCTGGGTAGAGCCGTTTGGCCTGGTTCCTTTCTTCTTGGCTTATGTTAGAGTAGTCCAGGACCTCCAGTTTGGGCAGACTGCTGATGACGAAGTACCTGAAATGTTTGTAGAACACTGTAGGACATGCCTGAAACATTTTGTGTGTGTGAGACATAATCACTGTAGGACATGTATGACACATCTTGTGTGTGAGACATAATTACTGTAAGTCATGTCTGAAATATCTTGTCTGTGTGAGACATAATTACTGTAGGTCATGTCTGAAACATCTTGTGTGTGTGAGACATAATCACTGTAGGTCATGTCTGAAACATCTTGTGTGTGTGAGACATAATCACTGTAGGTCATGTCTGAAACATCTTGTGTGTGAGACATAATCACTGTAGGTCATGTCTGAAACATCTTGGTGAGACAGAAACGTTGTAACACATGTCTAAAACATGTGTGCGGGAAGAAACATCGTTGAACATACATGAAATATTGTATGTGAGGGAGAAACATTGTAGGACATGTCTGAAACATCTTGTGTGCGAGGGAGACACCTTGTAAGACATGTCTGAAACATTTTGTGTGCGAGAGAGATACCTTGTAGGACATTGCTGAAACATCTTGTGTGCGAGAGAGAAACCTTGTAGGACATGTCTGAAACATCTTGTGTGCGAGAAAGATACCTCGTAGGACATGTCTAAAACATTTTGTGTGCGAGAGAAAAACTAATGTAGGACATGTCTGAAACATCTTGTGTGCGAGAGAGATACCTTGTAGGACATGTCTGAAACATCTTGTGTGCAAGAGAGATACCTTTTAGGACATGTCTGAAACATCTTGTGTGCGAAACGGATACCTTTTAGGACATGTCTGAAACATCTTGTGTCTCTCAGAGAGATACCTTGTAGGACAGGTCTGAAACATCTTGTGTGCGAGAAAGATACCTTGTAGGAGATGTCTGAAACATCTTGTGTGCGAGAGATAAACAATGTAGGACATGTGTGAAACATCTTGTGTACGAGAGAGAAACAATGTAGGACATGTCTGAAACATCTTGTGTGCGAAAGAGAAACAATGTAGGACATGTCTGAAACATCTTGTGTGCGATAGAGAAACATTGTATTACATGTCTGAAACATCGTGTTCGCCAGAGAGAAGCAATGTAGGACATGTCTGAAACATCTTGTGTGCGAAGAAGAAACAATGTAGGACATTTTTGAAATATCTTGTGTGCGAGAGAGAAACAATGTAAGACATGTCTGAAATATCTTGTGTGCGAGAGAGAAACAATTTAGGACATGTCTGAAACACCTTGTTCGCGAGGGAGAAACAATGTAGAACATGTCTGAAACATTCTTTATTAAGTTTCTATCATTAGAAGGAAAATCATGTAAGGAAATTTATTATACGTTGTAAGTGCGATGAAAAATCCTTGCGGAAACTGTCTTATACATCGTGTTTGCATTAGAGAATCAGTGTATGAAATGTCTAAATTGCTTGTCTGCAATGGAGAATTACAGTAGAAAAGGCTTGAAAACATGTTATACGGGCGAAAAATTATATGCAATGTATACAATGTGTGGGCGAAAAAAGAATGGTTGCAACAAATGTCTACAGCATTGCGCACGTGTTAGAAAAATAATGTAAGAAATTTCTTGTGTGGGATGGAGAATTAATGTAAGAAATTACTTTCTTGGGATGGAGAATTAATGTAGGAAATGTCTTGTGTGGGATACAGAATTATTGTAAGAAATGTCTTGTTTGAGATAGAGAATAAATGTAAGAAATGTCTTTCTTGGGATGGAGAATTAATGTTAGAAATGTCTTGTGTGGGATAGAGAATTATTGTAAGAAATGTCTTGTGTGAGATAGAGAATTGTTGTAAGAAATATCTTGTGTGGGATAGAGAATTAATGTAAGAAATGTCTCTCTTGGGATGAAGAATGAATGTAAGAAATATCTTGTGTGGGATATAGCAATATTGTAAGAAATGTCGTGTGTGGGATAGAGAATTATTGTAAGAAATGTCTTGTGTGGAATGAAGAATAAGCATGAGGAGGCATTAAAGATATCAATGTGTGTGGTATCTTTAATGTGGCGGAAAGACAAACCTTACCGTGCGTATGTAGAGAAGGAGTCTAAGCTCCTGTCACTTATTTTGTAAATATAAGTACAAGTCAATAAGGAAGCCGCCATAATGTAGTGGCTTGACAGTCGCTGATTGGGTTCCTGACAGAGACTGACTTTTTTCCCCTCTCATTCACCGTTTGTAACTATGGAGAAAAGTGTTGGTTGTTCGACCACCTCTGGGCTTTAGTCTTCTTCCAAAACCTTAGTGTTCTTTGCACATGCGTTTTACAGATCTGACTGATCTGTGTGCAGGTTTTTGGTTCCTTGCTTCTGAGGCATATGCACTCAGACTTCGAAAGAAGCTCTCAGTTAGTTTACTCTTACGACATGCTTGTTGGGGAGGCAGTCTGTTCTTATTTTCCTCACAGTGAGGACTTTTTGTTTCAAAAGTGACTGGCTGCCAGGTCGACCCAGCTCTGCATGAGCACCAGGTACAACCCAGGGAAGTCAAGGCAGCCGGCGTGATGTTGAGTAGATCATCTACCAAATGTCGCTGGCTCTACAAAATATAGGTCTAGCCATATATGCCCAGGCGTGAAAAAAGTCTTTTTACTTCTTTTTGTTTTGTAACCAATCAATAAATGTTCATGTGGTTGACCTAAAGCGACGCGTCCTCCGTGCTGCAGTATCAAGACACCAGCCTGCCGGCCGAAGTTCTTTTGTTCGAATCTGCATCAAGACACCCATATATGCCGGCCGAAGTTATATTATATATATATATATATATATTCGAATCTGCATCGGAAGGCATTTATATATATATATATACCTTAGCTCTCGTGTCTAACGGGCCTATAATGGATGATCAGAAAATTTACTGAAAAGTAAAAGCGGGTGACATGATGTAGACCACACCATCAGATGGGTGTCGATTTGTCGCTATCCTTTTCATGTCGTTGCTGATTAATAAAGTATTCTAAAGTATTCGCCATTGCTGTCGGTCTGCTGCTGTATGCCCTTGGTATCCCGTGTCATTTTGCATTCGTTCATTTCCTGTCTATGACCTTCTCCAAGTTTCCTTACGTCGACCACATCTTTTTTACATCTGCCGCCCACTGGAGAGCTGTCCTTGCCAAAGTATCACGAGGCATTCTGCAAACCAAGTCATCTCTATCTTCTTTCTTTTCTAACATTTGCTAATGAGGAACATTTTGTTCCTTTCTCTCTTCCTCATCCGTGATCTTGTTTAACCAAAATATTCGCAAGATTCTCGTTAGAAATGTATTTTTAAAAGTTTCAAGTTTATGTGTAATTCTGCTCTCTTTTTCCAAACAATCCCTGTTATATAATGATATTCCTAAAATATCTGCTTGTGTATAAGCTGAGTTTCCTCTTCAAACTTCAAAGTTCCTGTGACTTCCCTATGTTGTTTTATCTTCAGATTTCAAAAGTCCCTGTAACATGAATAACAGACAAGATGATTGTTTTGGAGGGCCGGAATGTAAGACTGACCTGCGTTCCCAGTTTACGACCATTGTGAAAATATGTTGTTGTTTTTTCGTTCGTTCTGTGTGTCTGTCTATCCATATGCCTGTCTGTTCATCTGTATGTCTGTCTATACGTAATTGTATTATTTCCAGTACTGAGTAACCACAAACTTGTAAGAGCAAACCTGTAGTCCATGTACTGAGAAAAGGTGCCACCATTGAAGAAACTCGGCGCCGCCTCGTTGTTCATCATCGAGAGGATTCTGAGACTGGGGCAGCTCTTGGCCAGTGTGTTGATGAACAAACCTGAGGGAAACAATAGAACAGTGTGTTGTGTTGCTGTTGCTTTGTGTTGATGAACAAACCTGAGGGAAACAATAGACCAGTGTCTTGTGTCGCTGTTGTTTGTGTTGATGAACTATATTCTCTGAATATTTTCTATACGCCGCTACGCATGACAGTTCAACTACTGATACGTAGCTGAACTATGGCGCGGTCGGTAAATTGGTATAATCTGATCTTGTGAAGTCTTGTGCCCTCAGAGACACCTATCCGTCTTCTTCTAGTCCTGGCTTAACAAAACCTGTTGGGAGCCAATACCAGTCGTCCTCGTGTTGTTTGCGCTTGATGAACAGCCTGAGGTAAACATGTAGATAAGATTGTCTTGTGTTGCTGTTGTTTGTGTTGATGTAAACTGACTAACCCCAGTGTTTTGTGGTGCTGGTTGTTTGTGTTGATGAACAAACCTGAGTTAAACAATAGAACAGTGTCTTGTGTTGCTGTTGTTTGTTTTGATGAACAAACCTGAGGGAAAACAATAAAACAGTGTCTTGTGTCGCTGTTGTTTGTGTTGTCAATCTATATTCTCTGAATATTTCCTATACGCCGCTTTGCATGACAGTTTAACCGGTGATACGTAGCCGAACTAGGGCGCGCTCGGTGAATTGGTATAATCTGATCTTGTGAAGTCTTGTGCCCTCAGAAACACCTATCCTTCTTCTTCTTGTCCTCCCTCAACATGTTCATGTTGTGCTCCCTCACTGTCGGCATTGAGAGGACTGGCTTCAAAGCCATATACAAACGATAAGATATAGTTGTGAATTCTTTACAGGATTTTATAGAACTAACCCCATAATTTGTGTGTGTGGCTGTTTGTGATTTGCATAGGCGATCTAACATTCGATAGTTTGCCATTGCTTTCCAAAAGAACAGTAGCAGGTACTGACAAAAACCATCAACCCATTTTATCCTAGTGTATCTGCTAAGTAGCAGACTTTGTAAACCATGACGACATAAATTCTATAGGGGAATGATAATGTAACGTTGTGATTTTTTACCTCCTGAGCAGGAGGTGGAGGTCAAATATGTTTCTCCGCAAATTGATATTTTTGGCGGTCGGGGGGACTACAGCACGTGTTCGGGTGTCAAGGGTGGCAAAGGAGGCTCGGGTGATTTGAAGTCACCTGGCGCCTCGGGCTTGGTTGTGGCTATGTGTCCCTGAGTCGCTGGGCAGGCGGAGCAGAGGATCCGACAGTTCTCAGGGGCGGTACTGACCGGAGGCGGGTGGGGCTGAGGCCGTCACAGTGAGAAAAATAAGTGTGACAGTAAGACATGGAAAATAAGCAAACAAGCTGACAAACATGAAGTGCGCCAGAGATGTGGTTTCTGAGAAGAATGTAAAGAATTTTATTTAAAGATAAAAAAACAAATGAAGCAGTTCTCATTGACAACAGAGGAGAATCGCACACTAACTAGAACACATCAAACACAGACAGTCACAGTTTTCTAGACACGTTATAAGAAGGGATAGACGCGAGAACTTGATGACAACTGACAAGATGGATGAGAAGAGAACAAGAGGAAGGCAACGAGATTTAAACCTGGATGGCCTGGCCAAACGAATGTGGCGAGACACAACATTGAACTGATCAGGAGTTCTCATGATAGTGTGAAATGGCTAAACATGACAGTCAACGCTTACCGGCACATCACATGATGATGATGGTTACATTATTCATCATCATCATCATCATCATCATCATCATCATCAAGTGCTTTGCAAGTGCTCTGCCAGCTGATTTCGGTTCCTAGGTGTATCTCCATTACTACCGTCTACGGTGTAATTACAATTTCTAAATATATGGAGTCAATCAATCAATCAATCAATCAGGTGCCGTCACTACCCGTCACTACCGTGAAGTTTAGGGTTCAGTGGATCCCCAATTCTATTTGTCTTTCTCCTGGTAGCCAAGAAACCAAAATTTATGGCTACGGTTATCGTATAACATTTGACGTTGAAAAGTACTTCATGGGTGAGGCAGGAATCTACGGATCATCAGACGACGTTTCAATATTCACTGCAAGTTATTGCAATACAAATCCAGGCTTACCTAGGTTGCTGATCCTGTTGTGGTTTACCCACATGTCTGCAGGTTGCGACACAAAGGTATCTTTACATGCGAGGTAATTTGGTTCGAGTCCAGAACCAGACTCTGTATCCGCGGAAGATCTGCGAGGAACTTCAGATCTCTGGACCAACTGTTAAGTTTGACTAAAGGTACAATGTCATGAAAAAAAAAAAAACACTTCTTCTATGTAAGTTTCCGTGGCAAAGCTGTTCAACATTTGGTGCTTTGAGGATTGCGGGTTCCAGTTAGCGCTACGTCCTTCGGTTCGCCAGTTCAAGCATGTAGGATATTCTAGGGATCGTTGCTAAAGCTAATGAGTGCATGCATTATGCGATGCTCTCCGGTGAAAACCAACGTTTCTGTGGAGAGATACCAAGCCATATGGGAGCAAGTCGATTGAAACCCCGAAACTAGTGTGTTGGAATACTCATCGAGACGGGTTGTTTGTAATTGTTAATTATACGCTCAGATCACTTGAAGTTTGCTTCTGTATCTGTTTGTTGATGTAAGCGTACGATGAGAATGCACTGCAGCCCTGCCAATAGCTTTGTTTTCTGAACAAACCTGCATCCAGAACTCTCCTTGGCTTTCTTTATGGTATTTTTGATTTTAAATCGCTTTCTTCGCTGATCTCAAGGAGATTTTGAAATTACGATTATTGCCGCGGCACCCCTGGCATGCGCTCTCGGCACCCCTGGCATGCAGCAACTTGAGAACCACGTGCTCTATATGGGTTTCTACACTGGTGGTCTCCCTGGCATATAGGATTCGGGCACCCCTGTAAGAACACTCTCGAGGTCCCTTGGTGTCTCATCTGCAAACCCCTTGTTTTTTGCATTTCATAATTTACTCTTTCCTTTCATCATTTGGAAAGCCGCCATGGTTTAGCGGGCTAATTCCTTCCCTGGCGGATCTACGGTCTGGTGTTCATCTTGACTGAACATACGCTCCCCCCCCCCCCCCCCCCCAAATATAACCTTACTTTCAGGTGGACCCAGCCTGACATGGGTACGAGGTAAAGACCTGGAAAGTAAATGCAGCCGGGAAGATGTTAAAAGCGTGAAAAAAGCTTCTATAATTTACTTTTATAATTTATATGGCAGAAAGCATACAATCCCCGCCAGACTGAAAACTTAGAGGGGTCCGCTGTGTTAACTATCTAGCAGGAAACTACTGCAGCAGATATATCTATGTTTAGTGTGTTTTTCTATGATGAAGTGAAAGTTGAAGTTACTGGCATGAAGCACTTTCTTAACATAAAGTGACAGGAAAGTCAGTGACGACATAATTGATATCAAGGATACGTGATTTTGTTATGACTGAGGTCAAGTTCAACAAGGCAGTCTCCGTACGAGTACTTGACATCCGGGGGAAGGTCTGTCAGCTCCAAGTATGCCAGGGACACGCGAACTCCCTTCCTCTGCCGCCGGTCTTCCATGTGTAACCCTGCAAGAACAGAGGAGAACAGTATGTTACAAGTGTCGTGGTAAAGTGAGGAGATCAAAAAATAAAGTAGTATTGTTATTCCTTCTTATTGTCCTTTTTTTTCTCATTATCTTCTACTTTTTCTCAAATTCTTATTTGACCCAATCCACTCCTCCGTCCCTTTATTCTCTTTGAAAGATGTTGATGAATGTGATAATGTATACGCTGCCTCCAGAGCTGCAGAAAGCTGCAGAAAGCGATCTCAAAAATCAGTTGGTTCTTTACAGAACGTCGCACTTTTCAGGGGACACCTAAAAAGTTTCTTTCTCTAGCAAACTCTCGTCTTATGGCTTTCATAGTCAATGCATGTTCCATGTCTTCTGTCCGGGTGGCTTCTGAATCTTATGGCTTTCATAGTCAATGCATGTTCCATGTCTTCTGTCCGGGTGGCTTCTGAATCTTATGGCTTTCATAGTCAATGCATGTTCCATGTCTTCTGTCCGGGTGGCTTCTGAATCTTATGGCTTTCATAGTCAATGCATGTTCCATGTCTTCTGTCCGGGTGGCTTCTGAATCGTTTGCCAGAACTGTATCCTCCAATACCGGTGTTCAAGGTCATCTTGACGTTTGACTTGCCAAAATACGATATCCATCTAGTAGTATGATCAAACAAACAAGTCGGTACATAAAATGCTCACCGATATCAACAAAACAGTCATTTTATCGCATGTGACGAGAAGGAGAAAATTTGAGTACATCGTTACGGTAGGAAAGTTGGAGGGGAGGAGAAGCAGAAGGAGACCGAGAGAATTGATGCTGGACAGCTTGACATCATGGCATGGAGGATCATCTGTGTCAGTTGGTTGAAAGTAAATGAGGCATAAGACTCTGGATAACATGACTACCAACGCCACACGGCGTGGACTTTACAAAAAATAAAATAACAATATTCATAAGAAAATGATGATAAATGATTATTAAGCACAGAAAGCATTAAAGTTAGCACAGGGAGCGACCACCTAAAGCCTTCGGTATTCTTTTGGCCTGGCAACCTGTCAGTAACAGAGTCTTTACTTTCTCTGTCGATCGATTGATCGGGTTGTCTCCTCCAGGCTGCTGCCTTAAGGTTTACCATACCATCATGAGATTTCAAAGTCCTAACGCTTTCAGTCGACAAGCAATTGTTACTTTAGCTGCTTCTGTCTCAAAAAGTCGTTACTTCAGCTGCTTCTGTCTCGAACAATTGTTACTTTAGCTGCTTCTGTCTCAAGAAGTTTTTACTTTAGCTGCTCCTGTCTCAAACAATTGTCACTTTAGCTGCTTCTATCTCAAGAAGTCGTTAATTTGACTGCTTCTGTCTTAAGCAATTGTCACTTTAGCTGCTCCATCTCAAGAAATCGTTACTTTAGCTGCTTCTGTCTCAAGCATTGTTACATTAGCTGCTTCTGTCTCAAGAAATTATATAATGGTGATGATGCAGATAATGATGTAGACAATGATGAAGATAATGATGTAGATAACGATGAACATAATGATGTAGATATTGATGAAGATAATGATTAAGATAATTATGATGATAATGACGAAGATGCATGCTAATTATAACGACATTAATTGTCGATCTCACACCCATCCCCCACCCACGACCCCCCCCCCCCCCATCCCCCTTTCCAGTCTGACAATATAAAATATAGCCAACTTAACACAGGTGTATTCTAATTTAAACAGCACACATGGACAATCTGGCAATGGTAAATAACTAGAAAATACTGTTGTCCCCAAGTTTGAGTCCAGCGGTGGCATTTAACAGTTTCAGAACCAACTCCAGGGCCCTACAAGTGAGTATCACTGTTTCCTGTATGGGAAATGGGAACTCCATTAGAGGGGGCGAGGGGGGGAAGGGGGGGGGGGACCCACTGACCACTTACCAAGCATGTCGTAAAATGCAGCTACAATAATTATAAGTTTGCTGAAATCCAATGTTTTTGAGCAGAAGGGGGCAAATATCGAGGAAGAAGAGTTAACACAATATTTAACAGGGTAGTGGGAGCCGTTCTGGCGCAGCGTATAGCAAGCTTACCCTATAGCCGGGTGGCTCCGGGTCCAAGATCCCATTAAGACGCATTTTTTAAATGTGACCTTCACTTGCAGGTCAGCACAGCCTGACTATCAGGAGAATATTTTGGGGAGCAAAGGTGGTCGGCAAATGTTGCTTACATTAACAAACGATTGCCTATCGGTCCGCGTAAATATGGTACAAGCTCCATTTTAGCGATGCGTCTCAAGACTTGAAAACAATACTTAACTATTCTAAGAAATGTTTCCAGCTACTGGTACATGGGACTTGTCATGTTTTTACCTAACACTGGGCGCTGGAGAAATGATGTGGATAACATTAATCCGGTCGTCTTTACTTTCCATGACCCCTGTTATTTAAAAGAATCAATCTCAGTCGGATTCGATCCCAATATTTTCAGGCCGGCAGGCAATCGGCTAGTCAGTAGGCGACAGCTGTTTATGGCTTCCGGATTATTGTAAAGTAAAGGTCCCTTTTAAATCCTTTAGACAATCGGGTATATCGAAAGAGCACCTATACTTTTTACAGACGATCGGCACTAGGTGGATAATGTGGTCAGCATTACGCCGGCCGCCTTTACTTCCCATGGACAGACATCCATTGTAGGCTGGGTCGACCGGCTACGCCCCATACCACGATGAAGAGCCCCGCAGTCAGCTGTGGGTTTCGATCGCTGTGCGTTGCAATTACGAGTCGGACTTGCAACGCCTAATCCACGAACGCCGCTTTACTGTTATAGTCCCTTTCAGAATTCGTGCCCAACTGTAAGAATCTGTAACTCAGTAACGGTTCCGTGCAAGTGGTTGAAATGTGACATATAACATATCAATAATCATGTCCGATGACATCGATTCAACTTAAACAATCAGCAAGCGTACAGTTGAGTCACAGAAACTTTTCAAATCATTAAACTGCACACGTTTCATAGGCGTTCCACTCTCAGGTGGTCATCTCCATAATCTGGCTCTCGTGAGTTACATAAACTGAGTTTTTTTATTGTATGTGGGATAGGTTATCAAAATAATCATCAAGCATCGCTGCACATGTGAATTTTCTTCAAAACAAACGCCAGGTGTGTCAATTACTGCGTATTCTACTTGTTAGGGTACACACGTTATTAGTCAAACAAAGATCAAATAAATTCGCCATTTTAAGAAAATTGCAGCATCTGTGAAATTGTTAACTAGACAATCAGAAAGACATGGTAAATCACACGCCCCACGCAAAAATTCATGCACTGGAGTTTATATATATATATATATATATATATATATATATATATATATATATATATATATATATATATATATATATATATTTAAGGCACGATTTTTGAAACATACTATAATGTTTACGTGGAGTTTATATATATATATATATATATATATATATATATATATATATATATATATATATATATATATAATATATATATATATATTTAGGGCACGATTTTTGAAACATACTAAAATGTTTACGTGGCGTCTGTGGCTTCAGCGTTACGAACGTGTTTCGTAATTCCAAGGTGGCAGGTTCACCTTTCACAAAGCAACGGCAAACTCCTGAACTGTAAAACTGCCTAGTGAAATCACTAACATGCACACAAATGCTGGGGTTAGTTCTGCAACGTCCTGCTAGGATACGCAACCAACCTTTAAGTGTTCGCTGTAACGACTGGTAATCCTACTGCAGCAGACACAAAGAACAATGGAAACTTCACGAATATAGTATTCATAACAACCCTGCACGTCATTGGTACAGCAGCTAGCTGAGATATCTCACTGCGACTGATAGCTGGCGACTTGTTGACACGCCGAGTGCTGCCGGCAGGCTGTGCTATCTTGTTACTGTTGTGCTTTCCAGTGGTTATATATTTAGTGCATACAGGGATGTCGGAGGTAATGGGGCTTTGCTAAATGAGGACCACTCACCCCCTCCCCCCCCCCCCCTAAAAAAATAGCTGGGATGGGGAGCACCAATGGAGAGCACCCCACCCCACAATAGATCCCTCAGAATGAGGGGACAGAGGAAAGGGCTAAGCTGTCTCTGTTTATTATTCACTTAAACCAGACTAAGGTTTCCACCCAACCCCTGAATAGATTTGTAAGAATGAGGGGACAGAGGAAAGGGCTAAGCTTTCAATATCTATTATTCACTTAAACCAGACTAAGGTTTCCACCCCATCCCCAGCCCATGAGCTTCCCAAATCACAACACCTGTAACGGGGTTAAGGTCCTGAATTGTGTGTGTGTGTGTGTCGACACCTTTGATGCAGATCATCACAATATCACGTGGGTTGTCGTCACGTGGTAGGTATCTTTGATATGATAATATCAGCTTGTTTTGTGGTCTGTGTGTGTGTGTGTGTGTGTGTGTGTGTGTGTGTGTGTGTGTGTGTGTGTTTGTGTGGTTCACAAATGCAAAAGCAGGATGTCAAAGTAATGACATTCCTGATCAGTGTCTAGCGAAACGGTTACGACGTCTAACTCTGATGTGGAAGACCCTCGTTCGAGTCCTGGGTAAGGTTAAAGAAAGTTTCTCTCTCTTTATCTCTCTCTCTCTCTCTCTCTCTCTCTCTCTCTCTCTCTCTCTCTCTCTCTCTCTCTGTGTGTGTGTGTGTGTGTGTGTGTGTGTGTTGTGGCCACTGGAAAGATCTGTGGAAATAGAGGCCAAGCAAGACAGCGCAAGAAGATGATGGCCAGCCGTTTTGTCAGGGCATGGAGGGCAGCTGATTCACGTAGTTGCAAAGCGCAGATTATGGGAAGGCACGACCGCCTACGCCAGTCGGCAAGGCTATTGACGATGATCATGATTTATGTGATTGCGTGTGTGTGTAAAGGGGAGGAAGGGAGGTGAAAATCCTTACCTGGATCGCCTTGGTGGCAACCGTACTAGCCATGCAGTCCTTACACTCAAGATCCATCCTTTCATTAAAAACAAAAACAAAAATCGACCATGTCCAACCAACAACGGGCAGTATCGGTTTTAATTTTTGTCTGGTTTCTTTGTGTCAGTTATGTTGGCTACGAAATTTTAACTGCACCAAAACTAGTGGTTTGGACAGATACTCTAGTACCTAGTGACGGCTGTTGGGGAGGGTGTGGGTGTACACTATACACACCCACGCACATCTATAGACATACAAGTGCAATTACGCATATACACATAACATACACGTCTAGGGTATCGGCCCAGACTACAAGCCGGCGTGGTGTATCGGCCAGACGCTCAATGCACGTATATGCGTCGGTCATTCACACCGGCGTGGTGTACCTAAACATGGGAGCCGGTATAGAGACACACACGCACAAGGGAGCCGGCGTGGTGTATCTCAAGGGAGCCGGCGTGGTGTATCGGCCGGCCTGGTGTGGTGTATCGGCCAAACGTTCAAGACTCTCAAGGGAGCCGGCGTGGTGTATCGGCCAGACGCTCAAGGGAGCCGGCGTGGTGTATCGGCCAGACGCTCAAGGGAGCCGGCGTGGTGTATCGGCCAGACTCTCAAGGAAGCCGGCGTGGTGTATCGGCCAGACGCTCAACTGTGAATCGGAAGGCCATGGGTTCATATCGCAACGGAACGGGGGAAAAATTACGATCTTATTTTTGTTTTTGTTTTCAAATGATCGTAGCTCTCATGTGGACTTAGCTTTAAATAGATCAAACTGGTTCAATACAGGCAGTAAAAATGAGCGGACCAGTTGGTAGTTTATACTATGAGTGCTAGTAAACCATGCCAGGGGTAAAAGATAACTATCGGCACTCATATAAACCCTAATCTCATCTCCCGGCCAGGGGTATAGTGGTGGTTCCGCTAGCATCAGGCACCTCACTGATACATTTCATTTAACCAAAGTCTCATCAGACTTGTCCTTGCTGAGCAAATGACAGAAAACACTTTGTTTTTAAATGTATATTACTGACCAACAATTTGTTGTGCTAGCCCTATGTGTCCAATACGTCTTGGCGTGGAAAAGTGACCTTATTTGTATCAAAGACTGACCTACGTAACGCTAACACATCTGAAATGATAACAGGTTGGGAGGAACAGGCGAGGAAAGCCGCCAACTTAGCCATCTAGGACAGTTAGAAATAGTATCATTAGACAGACTGTGAGAACAGCTAGGTAGGTAGGTTTTACCACACCAGGACATTACACAGAGCGATAAACACCTGGTGACACAAAGTGCCACCATTCGGATGAGGATCACCCGTGGAGAGGCCCCAGAAACGCCTTTCAGCCGTTAGACCATATTTATTCTTCTTCTGCCTCTCTATCCCCCTTAACCAACTCACGCCAAGTCGTTCTATCCTTCGCCATTACATGGAGCTCCCCCATGTCCTCCCCATCTTTCTAACTTCATTCTCCAGCTCTCTTCTCCGTGTGTTTTTTGGACTTCCTTTGTTCCTATGCCCCTGTGGGTTCCAATGCAACGAGATTCTAGTTATGCTGTTCTCCTGTTTTCTCAGTGTGTGTCCTATCCAACACCAGCGTCTTTTCCTCACCTCTTTGTCCACTGGAACCTGTTTAGTTCTTTCCTAAAGCTTTACATTAGTTATTGTATCATACCATTTAATTCCCTCTATTCTGCGCAGTCACCAGTGAATGAATGTCTGTAATTTATTAGAAATTGCCTTAGTTGTTCTCCATGTTTCCGCCCATACAAAAAGTACTAATTTGATATTAGAATTAAACATTTTATATTTATGGCCCCTGGTAAAAGCCAGGATGGGGTTTCAAATTAACAAAAAAAATTGCATCCCACAAGGGGACGACTAATTAAACTATGAGAACTAACTGACTTTCCACCCCACCAGGACATCACACAAGCGATAAACACCTGATGACACAATGTGCCACCATGTGGGCGAGGACCACTGTGGAGAGGTCCCAGAAACCGCGTTCAGCCTTTAGGCCATATTTATGGCCAGGCTATACTACGGCCCCTGGCAAGAGCCAGAGTAGGGCTTCAAATAACGAAAAATTCCATCCTAAAAAGGAGAGGAAACATATACCAGCACACTATGAGAACAAAATTATGCACTAAATTCATTGAGAAACAGAAGATGCAATGGTTTGGTCGTCTCATTAGAATGCAACCTAAACAACTACCCACAGCCGCGCTAAAGATGAAAACATCTGACGTGAAAGAACGGGCCTGGTGTCAGGTAGTATATGCTGATTGCGATCTGGTATACAACCAGACAGCTTAGCTTACATTTGCTATATTCCTGTGTAATCAACATGTTCAGGTTCAAATTTTACTCATATAAGTTACCAAGAGAGATAATCCAATGCTAAAATAGAAACCTGATTGGCGAAATGGTTTCCCTTGTCATTCAGATACTAGTAGGTACAATACATCCGATTGTCCTTACCCATATGCGTACACTCCCACGTGGGCGTTTAGACGATAAAAATAATTTAAATAAATACACACACATACATAGATATATGTAATTGTACATGTACCCAACAACCCTCACTAGGTATTAGCATACTGGTCCAAACCACAAGTCTTAATATTTCTTAGCCAGCATAAACGCAATAAAGTTGACCACAGTTATAACCAACACTGCTCACAGTAGGTTGAACGTGGACTATTTTTGTTTGTTTTGCTATTCATAAGTGAACGGATGGATCCTTGCCCAAATAGAACTGCTAGCAGTTCGGGCTGGTTAGGCCCTACTTAGAACATGTTGGGGTGTTGAACTGGGTATCTGGGATCTAGCTTCTGGGGTCTGCCCTCCAGTGTGAGCTTTTTTTAGCAACCTAGAGGGAACAACCTGATCGATTGATCGAACACAGCTGATTTTTTCCGCCAATTCTGCAGATGACAGCCCCCATTGTTCAATGGTTAGACGCTTACTTGTCGATGCCAAACCTTAGGCTATCCGTACTGGCTCAGTCGCTGTCATCAGAACGGCTAATACCATCCGAGAGTGTCGCACAAACCACAAACTCCGTAATTCTTGCGACAATCCTAAGATTATCCGTCAAAACCACACTCGTGAACTGAACGACTCGTCCGCATCAGGAACACCTCGACTTTCAGAGCATGATGCAGTCGGCTTGGTCACTTTGCTTGAGCCTCCCCTCCCCCCCCCCACCTCCTTCCCCTCCCCACTTCTCTAATTTGATGACTAAAAATATCAATTATGCGTTAAGGACTTATTTCTACCCTAAAACAAAAATTCGATAACTGTAGCAGCCAAATATGGTTAAACAACAAACGACACTCAGCCAAACATTATGTGTCGTCGCCCTACTGACGAACAGGTCCAATGGATCCCTGATTTTTCCTTCCAGTTGGTAACACAAGTTTTGTGAGGTCCGTCTGGATGTTATCACTCCATGATTCTCTTGGTCTGCCTCGTGGTCTACGACCATTCATCTCCCTTGTGTAATACAATTTTCACTTCTCTGTCATCAGACATTTTCTCAATATGCCCAAGCCATTCCAGTCTGTTAGCTCTTATAATGTCAGTGATCCGTGGTGATTTAAACAGAATATGAATTTCCTTGTTGCTTCCCACTCTCCATTCCCCGCATTATTAATTACTTGACTTAAAAATGTTACCCGTCAAGAACAGTAAGTGGCTTCAACTGTGTAACTTAAGTACTAATCATTTTTTTTCTTCGGTAGTCTTCTTCTTCTTTTTAGCATTCACCGACTGAAACTCCAACTAAACTTTGTGGTTGTTCGTCCACTTCTAAACTCTAGTTTATTGCAGAACTTGAGTGTTGCGTGCAGATTTGTTTGATAAATCTGGCTTATATGTATGTAGAAACTGAGTGTTGCATGCAGATCCGTTCGATAAATCTGGCTTATATGTATGTAGAACTTGAGTGTTGCATGTAGATCCGTTCGATAAATCTGGCTTATATGTATGCAGAACGTTTGTTCATCGCCTCTCAGACGCACTACGACAACTACGACTGGGAAAACAAACCCCTAATTATTCGACCTTTACGACATGCCTGTTAGAGGGGCAGCGTGTCTATCCTTCTATTCCCCCAAAGCGGGACAGCGGAACCCACACGAGGAAATATGATAGTGAATCATTAGCAGACTTATGACCAACCTTCATCTACAGCCCTTCTGTATCAACAAGAAAACAATGCACAGGATACATGCCACATGTTGTCCTTAAAAGCAAATACACAATTTGGGTGGGGGGGGGGGGGGGGGAGTAGGGGGGTGGGCATAGATCCCCAGTTCCTCCCAGATAAATGTTGAATGTTTAATCAACATCACAGCACTCAGAACATCCCCATTTGCGCTCCGTCCCCATCTTCAGCAGCCAGCGAAGTGTTCTAATTGCCATGGTACCAGTCAGTGACAGCCTGATTATAAGTCCATCTTGCCTTTCATCTTAGCGTGCAGTGTTAACCAGATCCCCGAGTTACTCCCCATTGTACCATTATATTCAAACCGTGATCATCGAGGTGTGCCGCACTGTCCTCTGCCTCCCAAACAGCGTTGACAGAATCTTGCTTGTCGTGTATCAATTTAGCACAAAGTAGTGCAGAGCCAGACAGTCTCTCTGTTCCTTTCCCAAAACACCCGCATACCCTGGAGAAAATATCTAAAGGACGCTAACTACCCTAGGACTTCTGAAGTTATGCTTGCCGCTCTGCATAAAGCATGTCTGTCTCCACTTTTCTCAGTATGCTTTGCCAGTCAGTCACAGTCACAAAATGCGTGTGCAGCTGATTCTTGAGCCAAGGGAAGACTGCAGTGACTGCAGACAAACATCGTACAAGGCAACAAATTACGGGTTTGTTAATTTCGGATCCGTAGCGCTGAAAGGCGCAGATGTCGCAACCCTGCTGTAAATTACAATACAAGTCGCTTTCTAAGGTCGAACGCAGAAAAAGCGAAGAAAGAGAAGAGGAAGAGATGGCGCAGGAGGAGGAAGAAGCAGAAGAAGAAGAGGAGGAGGAGGAGAAGAAGAAGAAGAAGAAGAAGAAGAAGAAGAAGAAGAGGAGGAAAACAAAGAAGAAGAAGAGCAAAAACAACAACAACCACAACCACATATACTATTATTATAAAATAGTTTCTTTCTTTCTTTCTCTAAATAACTAATTTTCGTTCTCAAAAATTTACTTTAATCCCTGAAGTAAGAACGCACTAGATGGTAGTTAAGCCCCTCTAGTACTTGCTGGTAACCAAACCTCACAAACAGCGAGGCGCTGGTTACTCACCCACAACGTTCAGCCCCTTCAGCCCCAGACCTCCGCACAAACTCCAGCGAGATCACAAGACACATCTCTCTAGAGAGAAACTAAAAACGATATTTTTCCCCTTTCACCAAGTGAGAATTGGAAATGTTTTCACTCATTCTCTAAACTAGTCAGCATCTTCTCGGGCGAACATAGTGGACGAGTTTGTTTGAATTTGCGCAGAACGGGCGGACTTGGGGCGACGTCTGGTGCCAGTGTATTCCTGGGTCGGGCTGCGGGTTCAGAGGTCAAGTTTCTACCAGAACCAAGGTAAGACAAACACTCATGTGTATGTGTCTGTATGTATATGTATATTTTGTGTGTGTGTATGCGTGTGTTCACCAAAGTGGTAAAGGAAGAAGTATAGAAGAAGAAAAAGAAGAAGAAAAAGAAGAAGAAGAAGAAGAAGAAGAAGAAGAAGAAGAAGAAGAAGAAGAAGAAGAAGAAGAAGAAGAAGAAGAAGAAGAAGAAGAAGAAGAAGAAGAAGAAGAAGAAGAAGAAGATGAGGAGGAGGCGGAGGAGGAGGAGGAAGAAGAAGAAGAAGAAAAAAAAAGAAGAAGAAGAGGAAGAAGAAAAAGAAGAAGGAAGAAGAAGAAGATACACTAACCAGTAATGATAGTGGCCCAATGCTACACATAAAAACGTGGATCTACGAAAGAAACGTTTTCTCTCATAAGTGTTAATTTTAATGAGTTGAAAGTTTGAAAGTTTAATAATTAGGGGGGGGGGAGGGGGCGGGGAGCGAAGCACTGGTAGTACAGTACTGGTAAAAATATATCCATTGTATTATATTTCTGGGGAGGATTGGGGGAAAGGGGGGGGGGAGGGGGGGGGGGGGGTTGGTGATACGTATGTTTAGTCGTCTTACTTTGGTAAATTATACATTTGGCATCGGTTTCTGTGTCCTGATTTATCCTGAAGTTCTCCGATAAAATGTTCGTTCCCGCGATCACCGGCTGTATTCTACTGTGTAGAAGGCTCTGGTTGTTCGTCCTCTTCTTGGTTTTGGTTATTCTCCAGAACTTAAGTTTTGTGCGCACATCAGATTTTTGGATCTGGCTAATTTGTATACAGACTGTACAGACTGTTGGTTCCTCGCTTCTTAGGCAGATGCACTCCGACTTCAAGGGAAATAGATGGAACAAACAGCCTTTGCGCTGTGGACAGATCGACTGAATGGTATTTAGAAACAAGTTATGTCGTCCACCCAGAAAAGGCGTCTTTTTGTGTGTGGTGTGCTCGAGACAATATGATTGTTAGAGCTGAGGCCCCAGTTTTCACGATAGATGTAAAAACGTCAACAGACAGAGCAACCTAAAGTATTTGGAAATCACATTTGACAAGAGCTTATCCTTCAAGGACCATGTGGAAATGGTCGTGGCAAGATGCCAAAAAGGACTCAATCTATTTAAGGGGTCACTACACGGAATGTTTTTTAATTTGTGTCCAAAATATCACTTTTTCACTGTGTTCGTCTTTGTAAAGTTCGACATTCGTAGAATAGATTACATACAAGATACTAAAGACACCACCCCGTGTATTTTTTAAGGATAAAATTAATTTTGTACCACAAAATAGCAATGTTTGACACCTAGCAACAGCTGTTTCCAAATATTATAATAGGGTATATCATTTTTACCGCCGTCCAAATACCTTTTCATATCTCTGTATACGAAAGCATCTGCGAGCTTTGCCGACGATATACGAAACTAACATACATCCCTACAAATGACCATTATAAAATAATTGGTCTAACATTGTAAATAAAAATAATTTTTTTTTTTTCCTGAAGTGACTATGGCTTTAATGGACATAGAGTAGAAAATATCTTTTACACCCTATCAGCACCTGATCCTTTCAGTGACTGACTATGGACTGGGAATGCTTACGTCTCAAAGAGTCAGATAACCATCTATAGCGCATACACAACGCAGCTATGCGGCTAATTCTGGGTTGTCCCAGAGACATCCCAGTGGTGTATATGCGATACTTCCTTAGTTTGCCGACTGTTGCTGATAGGCTTATGGTGCTGCAGACACAGATCAACCTTTGCACGAAGCTCTGGATGCAGTCAGACTTGTGTAGAATCATAATCCCACTGAGCCTCGAGTAAAGAGAATGGCCAGCGGGTGCCACTAGGGTGAAAATTCAGCAGTTATTTCAAAATAATGCTTGGTAAGAGGGTGCGGTTATTTATACAGACAGTTCAGGATCAAAAGGCAAAACAAGTGCTTGCGAATTCTAAGCAAAAGCTAATGGCCGACATTTGTTGCAGGAGAGCCTAGCATCTGATACCACAACATCCAGCTTAAGAATGGAGGTGGAGGCGGTCACTGCAGCTTTCTGCTGGCTAAAGAACACACACACACACACACTTACACACACACACACACACACATCGTGACTGTAACTGACTCAGAATGCATGCTGAGGACAAGCATGCTTCGCTGCGCAGGTCATGGGTTAGCAGTACTGTCTGCATTTTTTCTCCGGGTGATGCCGAAGTGATGGCAAATGAACAGGCGGACATACTGGCTAGCTGTGCACAACTTGGTGGAATATTGATGCATGATAAGGCAGACGGGGTAAGGGCTGTGTGGGAGAGCGCATACAATTCAGAGGAACAAATGGATCCCCAGTCTGGTGAAAGTGAAGCAGAAGAAGGTAACGAGGAGCTCTGGCCTATACGCGACTCTCAGAGGAAAGGCAAGACAGACATTTAATCCGAGTGCTACTAGCACCATTAGTATTGGAATTTTGCACTGGCTGCTGAAGATGGGGACGGACCGCTGATGGGAATGCCCTAATGCTGTGATGTTGGTTCTTTAATCAGCTCAACTCAACTTTAGACATTGTTCATTGATTATTTATGAGATCATCTTTATCGCACATCGGAATGATCGTAAGTGTTCTGATCACCTCCTCACTATGTCTCCAAATGTTTTTAGACTATCAAATCCCATAAATTGACAGTATGTTGAAAATAATAATGACGTTTATGTAGCATAAAAGTTTAATAATGGCTCTAATATAATTATTTATCGGTGGCCCCATTTGTCCCCTAGTTGTCGGTTAGTCACAGTTTGGACCCATGCCCCACTGTGTATTTCTTTACTTTTTCGTAAATGGAGCTTGGCTGTTGTGAGAAGTACATTGATCGCTTGCCACTTGTTGCCCGATTCGACATCATTGCAGATCTGCCTGATCCATTTGTGCTTGATCCTTCGCTAAGGCAGCCATTTCGGTGTCACCATGGACACAGTAGTTGTTGACTAGTATATCTTCTGTCTTTGGCCTGCAGCCTGTATAAGTCCTCCCTCGAGGGATGCAATTTTGTGTTATTTGAAGCCCTACCCTAGCTTCTGCCGGGGGCCTAACCATAGATATGGCCTAACGGTTGAAAGGGGTTTCTTTGACCTCTCCACGGGTGATGCTCATCCGCATGATGGCACTTTGTGTCACCGAGTGTTTATCGCTTGTGTGATGTCCTGGTGGGGTACAACTACCTACCTACTTACCTGCAGCAGGTTTGTGAATAGCTTTTTAATACAGAGGACAGGCGTGACAGAATGTTTCGCTTCGGGGTTATTGTTGCCCTTGACAGCGCTTTGCTACTGCAGTTTTCACATTTGAACGGAAGTCTGCGGATTCGCTGCCTAAACTACTGAGTTAGGGTTTTGCTGCAGCACTGTGAGCTGTTTTTTTTTTAAATGCCGAATGCCTTTCTTTTGTGCAGTGTTTGTGTAGGGGTATTCAGTATGGCGGGAAGCTGGTTTACGTGTGGGATGGCGAAATACCTTATGTAATAATTGTGCGTGTATATGGTTAACTTATCGTGACTGACAACTTCTATTAGGTACGGACTGAATTTCTGGTGACGATAGTTTGCTTTGGTGCCTCTAGCTAATGCCTTCCGCATTTAGTGAGTACGCATATTTCTGGATTTTGCCGTGACTAATTAATTGTTTGTTCACTTGTTGTTCTATGTGTGACAGTAATGGACATTTTATTTGATTTTTCACTGGCACAGGAATGTAGCATGTGCTAGGTGATCCAATTGCAATTAAGTTAAAACTTTGACTACCTGTTTCTGCATGCTTGTCCCTATTTAACACCGATTCTCAACGGGCAGTTTGTCGTTGTCTGACTCAGTTGTTTCGATTTCTCTCGAACGCAGCGCATTCATTATGGTTGCCCTGTCTATACTTCTTTCCACAGATTCGAGCAATCTATTGTCATGCATATACCGGTATGTTCCCCGAGCTCAACAGAAGGTATATCAATGACTGCATCGGTGTCACTGATATGCCCCTAACGGAACTGTAGGACTTCATTCACTTTTTTCACCAGCTTCCTTCCCAGTATCCGATGCACTTTCAGCAGTTCACCATCGTCGGTGCATTTTGGGGGAATCTCACTGTCACTTTGGATTCTAAATTCCTGATCACCTCGGTGCACTATAAGCCTAATGATTTTCAATTTTTCCTCTTTTCATGTCCTCTCATCCTTTAAAAATCGTAAGTCCTTTAAAATTCGCTTTATTTTCACTTTGGGAACCAACACCAGGGATTAAACTATCAACTTAGTTTCATCTAAAATTCTCTAGTTACGGCCCTTGGCGTCCCCTCGGGCCCCATGTTGTCTGTTCATCCCAATGGCAAGACATCAACGTCGCTGCTTCTGGATACGTCAGTTAAGTGATTGTGTATGTTCGTGTGGTTTTGTTTGATTATTTATGTGCTGATAAAGACTGTATAGCCACAACGTTTACGTTTAGTTAATGTTTTTATATTGTAAAGCTTGTTGATCTACATTTCGTTCTGCTTTATATCTTTCCATGAGCAACTCTTTGTAATACCAGAGAACCTGACTGGCCAAGACCTCACAAGACATCTCTACGGTCACCATAGAAAGTTTCCTACCTGGATAGGTGGCCAACACCTAAAGGGATTGTCCTTTTCTTTAAACTTGGAGTGCAACTGCCTAAGATGCAATGCACCAACAGTCTGCACAGAAATAAGCCAGATTCGTAAAACGGATATTCACCTAGGTCCTGTTGAAAAACTAATCTTTCCCTGGAATTTTCAGCCAGTGAAGAAGAAGAAGAAAAATCATGTCATTACTTTTTGACATTCAATGAAAGCGACGCTAACAACAGCAAACTTGCGCCTACAAACGAAGGTGTCAAATATATTAGCTTTTCTGTTCAATCTCTTGGGGAGAAAAGCTACATCTTACAGTTGCTGCCCAGATGTAGCCAACCAGCAATTACACCGTCGATTAATTGGTGGCAGTTTGGCGTGGCAGGCTGATTGCTGCAAGCATCAATTATAATCACATTTCTGACTAACTCAGCGTTTATTTCGTTAACAGTAAACAATTTGAAAATATGTTGCAAACGAAAGTTTGTATGTGCAAGTGCATCTGATTTTCCATTAATATCTGTTTTATATTTAATCTTTTTCTTCCTATTCTTCTCCTATATATCGTTGAGATATCTTACTGTCAGGAGAGAACGAATGGAGAAACATTAAACAGGCCCTCACAACGGAAACACATGGATTGAGGAAACGTTGATTTTCAAAATAAACTCTGACGTTGAGAGAGACCACAGTTGCAGGACTGGATTCTATTCATTTGATTGGATTAATTGCACAGGACACAACGGAACGGAGGACTCGACTGCGAGCCCTATGTGCACAAAGTAATAATGATGACAAAAACGACGATGATGATGCTCTTTCTCTCTCTCTGTGTCTCTCTTTCTCTCTCTCTGTGTCTCTCTTTCTCTCTCTCTCTCTCACACTCACACACACACACACACAAACACACACACACAGAATAAGAAAATACAAATGCTTTACAAAGTCTGGTAATAGAATATTCCATTCAGTTTCTCTGTTGCTTCCCCTTCTTCTATCATGTATTTTCACTAAGAAAATGACCCAATTGTACGGTTTC
Source organism: Candidula unifasciata (assembly GCA_905116865.2). Lineage (NCBI taxonomy): Eukaryota > Metazoa > Mollusca > Gastropoda > Stylommatophora > Geomitridae > Candidula > Candidula unifasciata. The sequence continues at coordinate 31,368 of CAJHNH020003517.1, read as the reverse complement.
AAACTCTTTGGCATAAAACGCTGACCCCATTTTATTTATACAAGTTTGTTGTGTGTGATCTGTTCTGTATTATATCACGCTAAAACTATCGTCACAACCGCCGTGTGCATGTCGACAAGCGCTGGCTGTCGTAGTTCACCATGTTTCAGGATCACTTTAATCACAGATCAGGTCAGTGTTGTTGTACTTTGTGGTCACGAGGTCAAGCCACTGAGGCATTTGTCTTTTTATCCGACCCTTGCCATTTTCCCGTCAGGCTCGCTAGTTGTCACTCAGGTTTTCAGTTAATTCCTACATAGAATTTACATTGCTGCAGAAACAGTGTAATCAATACCCGGTGCTGGCGTTAATTCTACATAGAATTTGCAGAAACAGTCTCATTAGGACCCCGATACAAGATTGTTTTTCTTTTAACTACATCGTTGTGAGTAGATATTTCTTGAGACTAAAAGATGTTGGTCTTAACAGGTGGAAATAATTACCATACGGGGCAGAAATAGTTAAATGTAGCAACCGGGATACACCAGGTTCATGTAAAAATTTGAAAGCCAATAAAGGTTTGCATAGACAGACAGCAAATCAAAGGGTTTGCCCACTTGGAGAGAATGCCTTCTAATGCTATACCATACAAGGCATATACCAAAAGAGAGGGACACAGAGCAAGAGGTAGACCAAAAACCACATAGAAGGATAACATCAGAGAAGCTCTACAGCACTACGATGTATCTGTGGTCGAAGCAGCCAGAAAATCACCCAGCAGGACCCTATATATCTTCCTCGACACCCGAAGCGGTAAAACAGGACGTAAAAAAGAAGAATACAGATTTAAAAAGAACTTATCAGGTATAGTAAAGTATAGTCAGTTGCATAACTTTTAGAGTACATTGCAGAGCGAATCCCAGCATGTTATTTCACTAGACAATTTCAGGTTCAGTAGTTTGCCATTGCGGCTGACGGTCGGCTCTTGATGGTACTGTCGAAACCAAAAAAGCCACCTAATCTTCCGAGGCTGGAATCGAACCTGGCACACCCAGATTACGAAACATGTCAGCAACGCCTATGCCACAGACGCCGCACAGAATCATTATATGACATCCCCTTTTGCCTGTTGTATATTAATGTACTTACGTTAAACCAGGGACAAACCCTTTGCAATCAGTAGCAGCAGTTATTGCTGTCTGCACTGCTTGTACTTTTCTGTTGTCTTCTTTTCCCTTTTTCGCTAGATAACCTCCCTGACCCTGGGGTCAAGAGTCAAGGGCTAGTTAGAAACGCCACGTTGAAACCATAAAACAGATCTGACATAAACGTAATTAATATCCGTGAAAAAGATGTTTAACTGAATGCCAGATTGGCATGCCATGTAAACAAATGTAAACATGCATTAAATACAACAAAACTTTGAGGTGTACCACCAACCTCTTCAGAAGTCACACAATACATACTGGAAAACTGGACATACAAAAATCAAACATAAACGTCTTTTGCAAAAAGGCATTAAAGATAATATAGACCCGTAAGTTCACAAGGTTTCGAAGAGAATCCTGAGCAATAGTTCTCCATTTCTAAAGTAGATATACAGTCTGCTGTGCACCATCCACTGGCGGAGAAGGATTTGTTGACCATTTTCGACCAAGGTCATGCCAGAGATGCTCAATCGGAGAAAGGTCAGGTGAATGAGCTTGCTGCTACATTCTGATGATCCAATGTTACAGAATAAGGTCATTCACTAAAAGAACTCGATGAGGTAGAGCGTTTTCATCTAAGAGGATGGCAATACCACCTATGGCCTCCAGAGCAGGCTGAACAATTGGTCTCGAGATTTCGTTCTAGTATTTTTGGCCTTTCAAATTGTCTTGAATCATGTACAGTAGGGTCCCGTATCTGTAGATCTATCCCTCGAATTGTGTCGTCGGTAAATTGGCCCTCCTGTTCGTCTCTAAACTAGAATCCTGCCATAATTAAATGTTACAGTAAAGCTTGATTTAACACGGGTTCTGCTACTAGTAGAGGTAAAAGCAAGTCTGACTGCAGGCAGTCGAGCAGCCAGTCGACACTCATGTAAACGTCTGCGAATGGTGTTTTGACTGACATTAACATCTAAGAGTGGAACAAGTCACTATTCGATGGTGCTGGACTGACAACAAAAAGTACCGGTTATCAGGTCTATTGGTGTACCCAGGGCGACCTATTTCTTCCTATAAGTGTCAATACATATAAATTAGTTTTTAATATATACGGTTTTTTCAACATCAAGGGTCCACCATGTGTTTATTTCTGCGTATTACTGGCCGGGAAGCCTCATCATCACTGGGTGGGGGGGGGGGGGGAATCTTTAGGTTAGTTTCTATGGATATATAATGCGGTAGTCTGGTAGTCTGGTAGTCTGGTAGTCTTAGTTTCAGCTTCATAGCAGATGGGTCACCCCATTTTTGCTCCGCCCCTATGCCAACGAAAAACACACAGCATGTTTATCACAGTCCCTTGTGGAAAGATTGACAGACTGCTGTCTCAGCATTTGCACTAGCATACACACGCATTAAAAGCATACGGTAGCCATCCTAACAGAAGTCACCAACAGATCAGGTGTTGCCTACGCAATCAATTTTAATCACTTACTGGCGCCACGAACATTGCGACAACAGGCATAGCACTGTTTTCTGAATCTACAATTCATGCCACCACGTTTGTCACAGTCGAACAAACATTCAAAATGTAATCCGCAGCTCACATTGGCACGCCATGCATTCTTTCAGAAGCTGGGCGACGAAACTATATCTTGTCTACAAATGGAACAAAAATGCATCGGCCACCTTCCGGATAAAGGAAAAAATTTGCCTCGGCTCTGAACAGTGCACCTGCTTAGCGTCAATTTTGACCGGAAGTCAAATGCGGTAGTCTCCCCTAGCTTTCTACACCCACATGTATGAGCAAGCACCTCCACCTTCAGTAATCTTGCAGATTGCCAGGGCCAGCCATAAGTGGTCTTTTCTGTGATACCATCGCTATGATAGGGTTAGGTATATGGTGCTAAACTCAGTCGGCACTTGAAGTATGTTGAGATCAATAAAACACAGCTGCCCTCCTTTCCCTGACATATGCAGCTACTTTTGTCAGACTGTCGGACCTGGGAGCAAAAGACACTAATACTGAAAAAATTTCACTGTTTCCCGGATTAAGACCTAAGATCTCGGGCCGGCATGTGAACGTCTCGTCACTATACCACAGCTGGTTCCCTTGTTTACGTCACATTTGTGGAAATGAGCAGTCTGCTGCCGCGCCTCTGTGTGCTGAGCTGCTTTATGATAAAGCGGTATTGGTTAAGGCTCTTTGTGATCAAATGGGGTGTACAACAGAGAATTTTTCATTGGTTGCTAAGGAAGTAGACAAAGCACTTCTGGGACTATCCCGAGTGAAAGGATGTTAATTCTGGATTCATTTATGTATTCGTTGTCAGATTTGAAAATACTTGACATCTGGCATCAAGTTTACTCACATGCCAAGACATTGATGTGTCTCAGATTGATTGTACCCTTACCTCATTGTCCAGCATGCTCTTGGCATCTATTGACAAGCTCGGCAAAAGGGCAGCAGGTTCTGGAACATGCAGTAAATGTCAGCAGCCGATATGTCAGTGTTGATGATTCAGTGCCTGCTCCGTCGTCAGCTGATGCGCTGTAGAAGAATGCGGCCAGGTATTTCACAATCTGGAGCCAGTCACGAAGTCAGTGAGAGAGAAATACTTAGTCATAGAGTTTCCCTGAAATCGGAATCGGTCAAAATGTAAGTGAGAAAGCTTCATTGTTATATAGTGTCTCTACGATGGGAGTCGGTCAGAGGATGTGCTTGAGCAGTGGAACGGAACTACTGTGTCATACAGTTTCTCCACAATAAAAGTAAATCAATCAAAATGTGTGTAACACTTCTCTGCGTTTTTCTACATTAGGAACACAACTTTGCTTTGTGATTTATGCTTTCTTTATTCAAGAAAATCACTCTTCTGTGAGTATTTTCTGTGCTTTTTTCAATAAATAATCCTCTCTGTGTCTTTTCTGTCTTTTCCTGTGTTCAAGAAACAATGCAACATCACTCAACTGATTCTCTTTTCTGGAGTGTCAAAGAGTAATACATCATTTGTACAGTGCTTCAGTAACGGATACTTTGTGTTGAATACAGTCACCTTTTTCAAAAACAAAATATGGTTAGTGCCGGCAACTTTTGTTCTTCAAAAAAGCCCTTTGACTTCCATCCGGAAATCAACGCACAAGAAGTAGCGATGATGTTAAAGCGGTAATGCGAACAATGCTCAATGTGTCATGCAAACATTTCCTTCCCCTCCCACACACCAGATACTCAAGGAAGAGATTTGTTTCCACAAGTTAAACAACATTTCGCCCAGGTGGGAAACAAAAACAAGACGCAATTTAAAACACAGTTGGGCGCCTAAACAAAGTTGCACGCCGTCTGCTGGTTTCGCAGGCGTACAGTTATCTTCTCCTGAAATACAACAAATGATGAATGGTCGGCTCTGACTCAACATTTAAGGCTGCATAATGTTTTTTCAGATGACAGAGATAGTTTTCTAGCAACTGGGCCACTCGTCACTTCCAGTCCATATCGGATTTGAAACGCGTTACAACTGTGCCGCGTTCGTGTTAGAAAAAAGAGAAAATGGTTGCGTTTGTTCAGCTTTCATATGCTCTCTCTCTCTCTCCCTCTCTCTCTCTCTATTTCTTTCTCTCTCTCTCTCTCTCTCACTCTCTCTCTCTCTCTCTCTCTCGCTCTCTCTCTCTCTCTCTCTCTCTCTCTCTCTCTCTCTTGGCTCTAGCGTAGCGGTAAACCGTACCTTCCGAGGTAAACATTTATTTACTTTTTACATTAATAAATGACATGGAGGCGGATCTTTCTCATTTGTCTTTCCCCAAACATCTCTCTACTGTGGGAAGTAGAGTCCCTCCTCACACATTCCGGTCTCTCTAGGTCCCTCTCTCTCTCCCTGTTTACTCTCCGGTCCACCCAGTGTTACAGAAGAGAGAGAGAGAGAGAGAGAGAGAGAGCCAGCTAGCGTGCCTGTGACTGTGAGACAGTAGGTGACGAACCGGTGCACCCAGTGTTACAGAAGAGAGAGAGAGAGAGAGAGAGAGAGAGAGAGAGAGAGCCAGCTAGCGTGCCTGTGACTGTGAGACAGTAAGTGACGCACTCTCTCTTGTTACAGAAGAGAGAGAGAGAGAGAGAGAGAGAGAGAGCTAGCGTGCCTGTGACTGTGAGACAGTAGGTGACGCACCGGTGCACCCAGTGTTACAGAAGAGAGAGCCAGCTAGCGTGCATGTGACTGTGAGACAGTAAGTGACGCACTGGTGCACCCAGTGTTACAGAAGAGAGAGCCAGCTAGCGTGCCTGTGACTGTGAGACAGTAAGTGACGCACCAGTGCACCCAGTGTTACAGCAGATAAAGACAGCTGTCTTGCCTGTGAGACAGTAGGTGACGAACCAGTGCACTCAGTGTTACGGCAGAGAGAGCCAGCTAGCGTACCTGTGACTGTCTGTAGACGACAGTAGGTGAAGAGAGAGAGAGCCAGCTAGCACTGGTGCAACCCAGTGTTACAGAAGAGAGAGCCAGAGAGTGCCTGTGAGTGAGACAGTAGAGCACTGGTGCACCCAGTGTTACAGAAGAGAGAGCCAGCTAGCGTGTCTGTGACTGTGAGACAGTAGGTGATGAACTGGTGCACCCAGTGTTACAGCTGAAAGAGCCAGCTAGCGTGCCTATGACTGTGAAACAGTAGGTGACGCACTGGTGCACCCAGTGTTACAGCAGAGAGAGCCAGCTAGCGTGCCTATGACTGAAACAGTAGGTGACGCACTGGTGCACCCAGTGTTACAGAAAAGAGAGAGAGAGAGAGAGAGAGAGAGAGAGAGCCAGCTAGCGTACCTGTGACTGTGAGACAGTAGGTGACGCACCAGTGCACCCAGTGTTACAGCAGAGAGAACCAGCTAGTGTGCTTGTGGCCTCCTCAAAGGAGCACCTTAATGGTCTGTAATCTGATATTCTTAGTTTAGACTCCATAGCAAAGGGGTGAGCCTTTGGCTTCTCCGCCCCTGTACCAACGAAATACACATAGAACGTCCATCACCGTCCTTTGTGGAAACATTGTCACAGACTGCATTCTCAGCATTTCCACTAGCATACACATACATCAAAAGCATAAGGCAGCCGTCAGAACTGCTAACACAAACAGTCTAACATTAGAAATGCAGCTCATTTTTGATGGAAGCAGCAATTACAAACAGATCAGCAGTTTGCACAAGCGATTAATTTTAATCACACAAGGCACAATCAATTATGTAGTAACAAAGAAACATTCCGAATGAAATTCACAGCTCACAGTGTCGCCCCATGCACTCAGCCTAGTAGCTGGGTGACAAAACTACATCTCTTTAGTATACAAATAGCAGAAAATGCAACGGCCGTGCCTTTTTTTTTTTTTTTTTTTTTTTTTTAAGACCAGATTTCTGTAATACTATGAGAGTAGCATCATTTATCCAGTTCACCAATGGCGTCAAAGTACGCATTCTCAGACAACAAACTGACCTCCTGTAACTGCCCCACACAACAGCCGCTACCATGTGTATGTCGACACTACCATTACCCGGCCGCAGTGTCTTGTCAAAGAACAGGCTTTCTTGAGGACAACCAAATAAAAACACAATATTACTAGCTTTTAAACGAAACAGTCCTTGATATTTGCCTGAGAGGCAAGGAACCAGCAGTCTGCACACAAATGAGTAAGGTATGTCAAACGGATGCATACGCAAAACTCAAGTTCCCGAACAGGACTGCAGTCCAGAAGTGGACGAACAGCCGGAACTTTTTACCGGAGTTTACAGCTGGTGAACGCGAAGAAGAAGATAAAAATCCTAAACTGATTAAAGATCACCATCATCATCATCATCATAAACCACTTTTGCCGTTAAGCGACGTGGGGAGGAATAATTTACAATCCAGTGCACGTTGGCTGCCACTGGTAATTGTCATGCCGTGAAGGCGTAGAGTGTCTTTAATGTTGTCGATCCATGTTTTCCGCGGCCGTCCTCTGATTAAAGATACTGAAGGCCAATAAAAAATATAGTGTATGTTTTGAAAGGAAAAAGACTAAATCTTTAAGACAATTGCATTTAGAAAATATGACAGACAAGAAGAAGAAGAGAAAAAAATGGTAAACATGAAAACATAAAACCAGTCGAGAAAGCCTGCTTTCAGGCTTCAGCAGCATTAGTTTGATAAGACACTTTCAATTTATTTTTGTAAAGTGTCTTTGTGTGTGTGTGTGTGTGTGTGTTTGTGTGTTTGATCTGTTCTTCTAAGTCACCCAAGTCTCAAGCTCTCAGACCCCTTGTGCATTGACTTCTAAACTTGATTCCTCTCTTATTCGTGCAACATGTTGTGAACAAACTCCACTCTTGACCTCACAAAATAACTGACGATTAACCTGGTACTTAACTACAGATTTATAAGGAGAATGCTTCTGTCAAAGAACTGGAAATACCTTATGCGATTAATTGCGTGTGCAATTGCAGAACTGTAATTACTACTTCTGTTGAGAATGACCTATAATTTTAGTGATTTTATTGGCACTTCTGATGGCTACCGTTTGCACTTAATGCATTTGCTAAGACTGCAGTCCGTGTCAAACGATGAGCATTCTATATGGCTCTTCCCCACTGGTATGGGGTGCCCTATTTGTCACAAACTAAATTTGTGACTAACTATTTAACCTAGTAATTAACCTTAAATCGTTTCCCCATGTAACAGTACCTAAACATTTGCACCTACACTTTACAACTAGAAATGACAACTGATGCCATGTTGTTGCTAACGGGCACACATTAAGCAAGATTTACACTTTAATAAACTTTCCCGCCATGCTGAAGTAAATATTTCCCGAGCATAGACCAGCAAGTACACAGTCTCGGGGTTTCAGGCGCAGACTCTGATCAAGTGTGGCCCGGGGTTTCGCGGCTTTCATTGTTTACAGGTTGGCGAGCTTGTTTGAAATAATTGATGGCATGACGTCAGGCTGGAACAATTGACATTTGCATGAAGTTTCCCGGATAGAACTGATTCAGGCATGAAACATTGGAAGTCGTTAGAGGATGTTGAGTATTGAGTCTGTCTGACGCTGGATACAATGAGGTAATGATAGAAGTTAAATATCAGAGTCAGGTTTTAGAAGATGCTTGTGATTACAGAAAAAGATTTTAGAGGGAGCATTAGACAACAAAAGAAGATTTAGAAGAAGTATTTGGAGAGAAAGCGGCGTCCGTGGCTAAGGCGTTGCGAGTCTGACTCGTAATCCAACGTACCGCGATCGAAACCCACTGCAGGCAATGGGACATCGCAGGTCGACCCAGCCTCAAATGGGTACCAGGATGGGCTGTCCTGGGAAAGTAAAGACGGCCGGCGTAATGCTGACCACATTACGCACCGAGTGCCGATTGGTCTGTAAAACTATGGATGCTCTTCCCATATGCCCGATGCGCCGAAGGGCGTGTAAAGAGATCTTTACTTTTTTTTTTTTCCTAATTTGGAGAGAAACCAAATCAGAGGATGGATCTTAAACCATAAGGACGTTCCCCATTTGTGAGAAGGGACGCACTAGCAAAAGCAGAATTTGTTTTAAAAAGATTGACACGACACCAAAATCAGATTATTATAAAAGTGACACAGTAACAGAAACGTATTTTCAAGAAACTAGATTACCTCAACGCACTTCGTGTATGTGTCCGTACTTCTGCCTGTCTCTATCATTGTTATATGTGTGTCTCAATGTGTTTGACTGTTCCAGTTGCCGACATGTTTAAAACTGATTGCTGTCCCAGACAAAGAAGACACAAACATGCAGAGCCAGATAATAATACATTAGATTACTAAAGGAAACAGTAACAGTCTCCTGATATAGTTAAGCACTGGTTCCACCCCATTGGTTCTTAATATTGTCATTTCTGTCCACGTCTTTTCTGGTGACATTTAAGGTTCATCGTAGTCATTTCATTTCTGTCCACGTCTCTTCTGGTGACATTTAAGCTTCATCGTGGTCATTTCATTTCTGTCCACGTCTCTTCTGGTGACATTTAAGCTTCATCGTAGTCATTTCATTTCTGTCCACGTCTCTTCTGGTGACATTTAAGCTTCATCGTAGTCATTTCATTTCTGTCCACGTCTTTTCTGGGGACATTTAAGGTTCATCGTAGTCATTTCATTTCTGTCCACGTCTTTTCTGGGGATATTTAAGGTTCATCGTAGTCATTTCATTTCTGATGTGTCAACGTCTCTATGCACCCTTCCCCCTTCCTTCAACCCCATTTTTGAACGTCAGCCTGCGATATTACTAACACAATGTTCGTTTACAAACAATACTGCTTTGAATAGCGCTCGTATGGCATCAGTTTTTACATATTCGTTTTGCAACATTATTGACATCTATCAAATGACATGAGCACGAGATTTGTAGACAAAGAAGACAAGGGAAAGCACGGGGAAAAACAGAAAGAAGGAAGCACAGAACACAAACATGTAGAAGAACGAGGAGAAGGAGGAGAAAGAAGAAGAAGAAGAAGAAGAGAACTATTGTCCTCACAAACACACACACGTAGAAGAAAAGGGATTTACCAAATTGGAGAAAACAATTTTATCACATAAAACGGAATTGCTTTAGTTTCTCACGATGTATTCAGCTTATAAATAATGGAATGACTTTAACAGATTTTACAACCACATCTAGTGCATTCATGAGAACAAAATAAATAATGATAAACACAGATGAAAAAGAAAGTTTCGTTTTTAAAAGTCACATAATTCATGACAAAGCTGAAGAAATCCCTTGTATTGCACAATAAAGATGCATGCGTTCGTCAGGCAAGTTCAAACTACAGAAGATTCCAAAACCGTAGGTGGGGGAAAAAACTGCTTCAGTTACGAAATTATAATACAAGAACTTAAATAGAAGTTTTCACTGTGTAAGTTCCGGGGGCCCCAGTGCGGGGTCAAACAGGAATAGACCCACTGCCTCCCCAACAAGCATGTCGTAAGAGTCGACTATTTGGGAGCTTCCTTCGAAGGCGAAGTACACTCACCTGAGAGGTAAGGAGCCAACAGTGTGCATGCAGAATCCCAGTTATGTAACAAGACTAAAGAAGTGGACAAACAACCATAACTTTCTGCCGGCGTTTACACCCGGTGATCGCGAAAAAGAAAAGAACAAGAACAAAAAACATAAGCTTATAGGGGCAGCAAATTTCCACGGAAACTCCTGGAAATGTTTTCCCTTTTGAAAAAAAAATGAGGCTCGTTGAACCACATTGTCAGCACACTCCACGTAACAGCTATTGGTGAAAAATTTCTTCTGCTAACAATAAATAAGGAAGGTTGTATTGGCAAACAACAGCAGCAATAAGAAATAACAACCGTTTAGGAACACCTCACATCATTAAAATGGACATACGAAAATGATGAGTTTTGTCACAAGATTTAAAATCTATGATAAAAGTGCCAGGAATTGTGGCTGGTGGTCAGAATATAAATAATCTAGGTTATTCTGACAACGCGCTTTCTAATTCCAAGGTGCCTCGTTTCCTCCCAGTGCTGCCAGTTTGGCAGCAGATTGTCTTGCGCCGGTTTTGGCAGTAAAGTTGAGAGCCGACCGTTAGTAGCAAGGGCAAACTACTAAACGTAGCATTCCCTAGTAACATGAAAAACAGCAACACAAATTGTTGGTTATGCAACTTCCTGAAGGGGTCAGGCAACTAACGTAAGGTTATTTTGATGACACCGTCGTGATAGCAACAAGTTTGACAGAACTACAGGAAGTGATAAATATAGCGGTGGCAGAAAACTGGATCAGTGAGCCTTAACTATTATAAGGTGAAGACAGAAGTTAGGTAATATCAAAGACAAGAATTGTTGTTAAGTGTATAATAAACGTCAATGTTGTTATTTTGAGGAAGCGACAGAAATGTAAGTATCTAGACACTTGGATAACATCACAAGAAACATATATATCACGAAGATAAAGAACAGAATGAGACAGACAAAATATATTTTATAACACAAAGAACAGTTTATGCAATAGATCTTTGTCAGTTAAAAAAACAGTTCCCACATGCTATACAGAGGCAATAGCAACGCGTGGCTATAATACTGATCAATTACTTCTTCCTCTTCTTCGCTGTCACCAGCTGTAAATTCTGGCGGATAGTTCTGGTTGTTCATCCACTTCTGGACTACAGTCCTATTCCATAACCTGAGTTTTGCGCGGCATCCGTTTTACAGATCTGATTTTTTTGTATGCAGACTGCTGGTTCCTTGCCTCTCAGGCAGATACACTCCGACTTTGAAGGAAGCTCCCAATTAGTCGACTCTTACCACATGCTTTTGTGTAGGCAGTTGGTCTATTCTTGTTTTCCCTAATCAAGTAACAGATCAGGGCGCCGGAACCCACAATTACTGAACAAGCCGAACAACTCGCCCAGTCTTCAGAACCTGGTTCTTACCGAAACATGCTGACAATTCATTTGACAGCCTAAATCAGAATCCCAGATGATTTGAAAATGTCAAAGGCCTAAAAACAACTTATCACAAAGATTAGAAAGATACAGTCTTTAATTATTAGCCATGTTATGAGAAGGGGTAAACTTGGAAAGAGAAGAAACAGAAGAACAAAAAGAATAAAGGAAAGAACATAACTACACGAAGAATCGTTATGTTGCAGTGTTATTGATTCAAAGTAATTAAATTGCACTAATGTGTCTCATGTTTCCTAAAATGAAAAAAAAAAAATTGCCTTGCAAATGCGAAAGTAATCAACTGCAACTGAAAGAATGCTCTTAGGTAGCACTGCACTAGATGTGGGTTACTGTGCCATCTAGTGTCATGTGATGTGCTAGATATGGGTTACAGTACCCTCTAGTGTCATGTGATGTGATAGATATGGGTTACAGTGCCCTCTAGTGTCATGTGATGTGATAGATATGGGTTACTGTGCCCTCTAGTGTCATGTGATGTGCTAGATATGGGTTACTGTGCCATCTAGTGTCATGTGATGTGCTAGATATGGGTTACTGTACCCTCCAGTGTCATGGGATGTGATAGATATGGGTTACAGTGCCCTCCAGTGTCATGGGATGTGATAGATATGGGTTACTGTACCCTCCAGTGTCATGGGATGTGATAGATATGGGTTACAGTGCCCTCCAGTGTCATGTGATGTGATAGATATGGGTTACAGTGCCCTCCAGTGTCATGGGATGTGATAGATATGGGTTACAGTACCCTCCAGTGTCATGTGATGTGATAGATATGGGTTACAGTGCCCTCCAGTGTCATGAGATGTGATAGATATGGGTTACTGTGCCCTCCAGTGTCATGGGATGTGATAGATATGGGTTACAGTGCCCTCCAGTGTCATGTGATGTGATAGATATGGGTTACAGTGCCCTCCAGTGTCATGGGATGTGATAGATATGGGTTACTGTGCCCTCCAGTGTCATGAGATGTGCTAGATATGGGTTACTGTACCCTACAGTGTCATGTACTGTGCTAGGTATTTGTTACTGTACCCTCCAGTGTCCTGTACTGTGCTAGATATGGGTTACTGTACCCTCCAGTGTCATGTACTGTGCTAGACATCCGTTACTGTACCATTCAGTGTCATGTAATGTGCTAGATATGGGTTACTGTACCCTCCAGTGTCTTGTACTGTGCTAGATATAGGTTACTGTACCCTACAGTGTCATGTACTGTGCTAGACATCCGTTACTGTACCATCCTGTGTCATGTACTGTGCTAGATATGGGTTACTGTACCCTCCAGTGTCTTGTACTGTGCTAGATATAGGTTACTGTACCCTACAGTGTCATGTACTGTGCTAGATATAGGTTACTGTACCATCCAGTGTCATGTAATGTGCTAGATATGGGTTACTGTACCCTACAGTGTCATGTACTGTGCTAGACATCCGTTACTGTACCATCCAGTGTCATGTACTGTGCTAGATATGGGTTACTGTACCCTACTGTGTCATGTACTGTGCTAGACATCCGTTACTGTACCCTCCAGTGTCTTGTACTGTGCTAGATATAGGTTACTGTACCTTACAGTGTCATGTGCTGTGCTAGACATCCGTGACCAATCTGTACCATATCAATTCCATCCCAGTGGTACATGATACTGTGCTAGATAGCCTTACTGTACCCTACTACGCTGTCATGTGCTTTGTGCTAGATATGCTCACTTACTGTACCCTACAGCGAAGCTTATGTACTGTGCTAGATATGGGTTACTGTACCCTCCAGTTTCATGTGCTGTGCTTAGACATGGTTACAAATACGACAGTGTCATGTACATCTGTGCTAGACATCCGTTACTGTACCATCCAGTGTCATGTACTGTGCTAGATATGGGTTACTGTACCCTCCAGTGTCTTGTACTGTGCTAGATATAGGTTACTGTACCCTACAGTGTCATGTACTGTGCTAGACATCTGTTACTGTACCATCCAGTGTCATGTGCTGTGCTAGACATAGGTTACTGTACCCTCCAGTGTCATGTACTGTGCTAGACATAGGTTACTGTACCCTCCAGTGTCATGTGCTGTACTTCAGTTGAACTTCGTTGGCGGAATTTTTCATCATTAACACGTTTCACCTTTGCCTACAGAAATATCTAAGAAGTTTCCAAACTGATGTTCATAAAACTACTTTCGCATTATCAGCACTATCACTATCATTACTGCAGCCAAAGAATCAAACAGAGGGTGTTCTTTGTCTGCAGCTACTCTGAGGTATGACTTAGCCATCAGCACGTTTAGCCTATCTGAAATAGTCGGCAATGCAAGGATGTATCACAATCGGGATGTCTCTGGTATATCCCAAGATCAACAGCAAAGCTTCATTCTGTAAGCGCACAGTTTTCTCTAGCTGACTGTTTGAGACAGTGAGTAAACCCAAACCATAATCAAACACTGAGATGATCAAGTGCTGGTAAAGTGTGAACAGCATTCTTTGCTCCATGTCCATCGCTGCCATAATCTTTAGTGCGTTAAGACCTTTTTGAGCCTTTGTCAAAATCCCCTCTATGTGATTCTTGAAAGACAAACTTCTGTTGAAGGTGATTCCCAGGCACCGCAGTCTGTTGTCTCTTTTGATGTCTCTTTTTACACACCCAGTAAACTCGGACCCTAGTCAAAGCCATTGAACTTTTTGGGGAGCTGCGTAAACGAACAAAGGGAAATATGTTATTGAACTAGCTGATGACTTGCTATGCGTTTCCTAATATGTTAGTTGCTTATCCTTCATAGGACGTTGCAGAACCAACCCTAGGATGTTTTGGGTGTTGTAGTTTTTCTAGGCAATTTTACGTCCAGTAGTTTACCATTGCTTTCCTGGACGGTCGGCTTCTCGATACCACCGTCGAAACAAACGCAGGGCACAAGGCCCGCAGCTGGGATCGAACCCATCACCACGGCATTACAAACAGCGCTTGCAACGTCTAAGCCACAGACGCCGACTTTCGTATTACAAACTTCAGAAACAGAAAACAAAGCAGGAAACTATGATCCAGCGAAGAATGTTGAAGTGATGGCAGAGCCGACACAACATAGGACTTAGGCTAGGCATCTTCAGCTGCACTACCACCCCCCCCCCCCCCCAAACCCATCTCAGGTAGAGTTTCTTTCTTCTTCTTCTTTTTCTTCTTCTTCTTCTTCTTCTTTTTCTTCTTCTTCTTCTTTTTCTTTTTCTTTTTCTTCTTCTTTTTCTTCTTCTTCTTCTTCTTCTTCTTCTTCTTCTTCTTCTCTTCTTCTTCTTCTTCTTCTTCTTCTTCTTCTTCTTCTTCTTCTTCTTCTTCTTCTTCTTCTTCTTCTTCTTCTTCTTCTTCTTCTTCTTCTTCTTCTTCTTCTTCTTCTTCTTCTTCTTCTTTCAGTCGCTTGAAATAGATTATCAAATTTGCAATATTGTCTGTACTAAGAACTTCACTGACATTTGTAATTCATTCAGCGACCAGTTTGGCTATCACCGGTGTTTCTCTTGGCCAAAAGTTTTTCCTGGAAATGTTGTATTTGCGACAGTCTCGGAGGACATGATCCGTTGTCTCGGATGCCAGTCCACATGTGGACATGTCTGATTCGCGGATTTTAAATTGTGTATACATGTGGCTGCGAAGTCGACTGTGTCCTTTTCTAAGGCGTAGAATTTGGACTTGCTCTGGTCTGTCCATAAAACGGTAATCGTTATGTGCTAGTTTCGGTGGCTTTCTGGCTCAAGGATTTGCACCTTCCTTAGCTAGTTTATCAGTACTTGTAGGCAATTTGAAAAGGTGCGTAGTGACCCCCCCCCCCCCCCCCTCAAACTCACCCAAGCCATGAATAGAAGAGGTTCTCTCTCCACGTGTTTGCGTGTATATTTAGTTTGATTTTAAATACATTTTCCCCGGTCATTTATCATATAATAGAAATGTCAATCATTATAATTTCTGTACGCTTTGATTTGATACAATAACCGACATCACAGCATTCGATGCAATTCCATAAGAGCTCGGTTCCCAACTTCAGTAGCCAAGTTGCAATGTCCGTGGAGCCAGTAGCAGTCTGATGTCTGTCTTGCCTTTCCTTTGAGCGTCGGGTACCGGAAAAAGCCCCTCGTCACTCCCCGCTGCATCCACTCTAGCCAGACTGTGATTATCAATTTGCTGTTCCAAATTGTACACTTCTTCCTTTAGGCTTTAACCAAGTCTGCCTTATCGTGTATCAATGTCCCACCAAGTTGTGCAGAGCCAGCCAATCTGTCCGCCTGTTCATTTTCCAAATACACTGGTATTCTCCGAGAAAAGATTCCAGAGAAAGCTCTTCGCCCTTGACCTTCGAAGCGAAGCATGCCACTCCGTACGAAGCATCAAGTCTTCACCTTCCTCAGCATGCTTTCTGCTTATGTAACAAGTCTACGCCCCTTGAAGCTATAACATTTTATAAGAGGGCTGAGCTCCAGCCCCTTTCCCATGTGTCCTCTATCTCGACGCCCCTGAGTGATGGCCAGAATCCACGTGCGGTTTGTTTGTTTCTTTGTTTTCTGCGAGAACCAACAGAGACATAGCTCACTCCCAGATCTCCTCAACTGTCGGCTGTAGAGATAGGATGTAGAGCGACATTGTGCTCCAGCCTCACTGCTGACTGAACATCGGATGCGCTCTGTGATACTTACAGGGGGAGATAATAACATTTGAAAGACATGAATGTCTGCTCGCATGATTCTCAATGTCAGATTTCCCTTGATATACTGGGAGACATTGCTTTTAGCTTTGAAGCCAAAGTTAGCTTCATTCGTTCTCAAAAAGTCACAGTTCCCTATCTCCGCCATTGCCAGTCCCATGCCAGGACGAGAAAGGATGATGGTTGGGCAGGGAGCAAGCTACGCCCCCCCCCCCCCTTCTCCCATCCTGTAAAAATGATTTCTACAGAAACTTGCAGGTAGGGATGCTATTCCTGTAAATAAAACTGTAACGTATACATGTTTAGAGTAAAGTTAATCAGTTATAATGTTATTTCAGTTTTAATAAATGCCAGTGGCAGTTAGAGAATCACTAAAGATAGGGAACGAAAGGTAAATGCGTTATACAATTTATTGCCTGAGAAAAATGATGAACATAAAATCGGATGAATTCAAACACGGTGAACAAATAAGAGGAATGTATGAGCAACCACTAACATGAACTAAGACAGAAGGTGGCATTATACTGGACACATCCTAAGAAGATACAAACAGAGAATCATGAAGTAGGAAAAATAGGGGCTGAGTATACAAGGACGTCCAAGAAAAACCATGAAAGGAAAGGTGATTAGAGAAGCCGAAGAAACTGGACTGGATTACATCCATGATATCGAGGCGATTTCCCAGTATAGAAAGAAATGGAGAAATAGACATTGTTTGCAAGATATATGTCTCTGTTCGCATGATTGTGAATGTAATATTGGCCGTGATTTATTGGGACTTGTTGCTAAGTTAATTTATGCTTCAAATTAGTTCAGGCTTTCACTGAGACCCTTTGGCGGGAAAGGGGTCGAGTAGAAAGTAAAGTAATGTAAATGTCACTTCACGCCTTTAGGCGTATAGGGCATACAGGGCTAGACCTACATTTTTATAGACCGATCGGCACAAGATGGGTGATGTGGTCAGCATCACGCCGGCCGTCTTTACTTCCCGGTACTGCACCCGGCTCCCACTCAAGGCTGTGATGACCGACCTTCCAATCCGCACGCGAACGTCTAGCCGCTCGGCCACGGCGACTCGAGTAGAGGTACAAATCACATCGTGGTCTGAAGAGACGGGTGTGGCGAGTAGTGAACAGTGGATCTGGCCGAAGCTCAACACTGAGGGAGAAGAGCATACAATCTCACTGTTACTGGTGCCATCAAAACCTGAACTCTTCACTTGCTGCTAAAGATTGGAACATGGCTTTCACTTGAATGTCTAGGGTGTTGTGGTATCGATTCTCAAACTGATAACCTATTTTAATTCGTTCTCAAATAGTCCCAGTTCTTTTATCTACTTCTTCTTGTTCCTGTATTATGTTGAAGAAAAAATAATAGGTATTAAGCAAGTACTGAATCCTTTCACGCCCAAAATCATGGTCTTTATGTGACAATACGAGACCGTTTGAGTGGTGTGTCGGGCATCACATACCCGACTGACATTTGTACAGACCAGTCAGCACTGGATGGATGTTGCGGTCAGCAACAGGCCGGCTGCATGTAGTTCGTAGAATCTCCTTGTGAGTTGGGGTTCCCCTCCCCCTCTCCCTATCCATACCCCTGTAAAACGCATGTCGTTAAAGCTGAATAAAACTGCATGCCTCCTTTGAAGTCGGAATGCATCACGTCAGAGAGGCGAGTAGCCAACATGCTGCATACAAATAAAGTAGATATGTAAAACTGATGTGCACGCAAAACTCAAGTTCTGACGCAAAACTCAAGTTCTGGAACAAGCCCAAAGTCCACAACTGGATGAATGCTACCGGAGTATGCAGCCTGTAAACGCTAACAAGAAGAAGACTGTATAGGTGACATCGCCGGTGGCCATGTTAGGCTGGGTCCACTGGGAGCCGAGATCATTTTGTTTTTCCTCTCTTCAAAACTCACCTGGTGAGGACTCAAACTCAGATCATCTGGCTTGTAGGCAAGTAAAAAGCCACTATGCTGCGATGCCACTGTAGTTTATTCAGCCAACCTACAATTCCTACTTTCCCCTAATTTTTATATCTTTACTGCAGTTCAATATTTTTATTTTTATTTTTTAATTACATCGATTGTTTCATCAGTTCTAGTATACAGTTCTGTCACACTCTTTTATCTGATAGTATGATTTCCCACAAAGGTGTGAACTTATTACTCCGTAAAACCCTTGTCATCCTCTTGTTTTGTTACATCTTTCTGCAGTCTGTTGCATTCTGTAACCGGCATTTATGTTTTCGTTGTATTAGGGGTGAGCTTTTTATTTGGCTACGTTTGCACTCTGCACATTTACATTTTAACAAGATAAATCAAAGAGTAAGACAATGTTCAGTTTACTAGCTGGATCTCTCTCTCACTACTGCTCTCTCTCTCTCTCTCTCTCTCTCTGTCTCTATACATATGGAAATAGAGAGTGCAGTAGTGAGAGAGAGAGAGAGAGAGAGCAGTAGTGAGAGAGAGAGAGAGAGAGTGCAGTAGTGAGAGAGAGAGAGAGAGAGTGCAGTAGTGAGAGAGAGAGAGAGAGCAGTAGTGAGAGAGAGAGAGAGAGAGAGTGCAGTAGTGAGAGAGAGAGAGAGAGAGAGTGCAGTAGTGAGAGAGAGAGAGAGGGGTGGAGGCGGGGGGGCAGCTAATAAACTCAACGTTGTCTTACTCCTTATTAATCTATATTATAGACCTTCTCTCTCCGGATTCCTGCTTTCATTTAGGTCAACTGTTTGTAATTAAAGGGGGGGGGGGGGGGACAAATTGTTCTCAGACCTTTCCTGTCAATTTTAATACCCTCTAAATACTTTAATCATCATTGAATGTTTTTGTTTGATCAAATACTTTAATTACACGTCAAAAACACTCAGCACAAAGAGATCTTGGTGTCGCTATGCTGATCTCTTTATTAGTGCTCGAATTGTGCAGCAAGAATTATTTGTTGCTTACCTTTCCACAAATTCAGTCCACTTTTCGCTAATTTCTATCTTGATTTGTCCTTGTCTTCTTCCTTCGACCTTACAATGTCGGTTGGCCTGGTACATTGTTGTTTACATCTAGGCTGTGAAATCCTCGCCTTACGACCCAACAAATGTGATTTTAGCAAATCATTAATTAGTAGCTTTGCGACTTGCCTGTTTAGTGGCAATGACTTTACCACCCTCCTTCTCCCGACATTTCCCCTCCAAGTGGGACCCTGGAACCCACACGGGAAATTTCCCTTCTCTGTACATTTGTGAGGATGTGTTTGGTGGCCTGTTTGATGAGGCTGGTTGTGCGACATTCTTCCCATTCAAGTTGTTCCTGGTCTTGTGAAGACTTCATCTTTCAGATCAGAGAAGATGAAATGAGCTGCTGCGAACTAAACCATGGAAAATACAACTGGAGAAAAAAAAAAAAAAAAAAAGCAACCACAGTCCAAAAGTAGAGGTAGGTGCTCCACCGCCTGTCTGCCGATCGTTATCATTCCCCAATTAACCCCCCCCCCCCCCCCACCCTCCCCCCAAAGCCCTTTTTTAAGCATCTGACACTACAACATATAGCATGAGAATGATGGTGGAGGCGGTAACAGCAGCTTTCCAGTGGCTGGACAACAAGATGCATACACATGTCGTAATTGTAACAGACTGAAAGCATGCTGAAAAAAGAGGACAGGGATGCTTAAAGCAGAGTGGCAAGCTTCACTGGAAAGTTCATGGGTGGTGAGCATACTTTAAGTCTTTTCTCCAGGCAATGCCGGTGTGGTGGGTAATGAACAGTCTGACAGATTGGCTGGATCCGCGCCACTGGGTGGGGAATTGATACATGACAAGGCAGATGTGGTCAAGGCCCTTTGGGAACAAGCAACGGAATCAGTAAAGAAAGAAGATTATTATGACCTGGAGAGAATGTGGCACCTGGGTGTAACCAGTGGGTTTGGCTGGCTCACTACACTCAGAGGAAATGCAAGACGGACTTTTAACCAGATTGTGACCGGTACCATCAGTATTGGAACCCTGCGCTGGCTGCTGAAGACGAGGAAGGAGCATGCATGGGAATCCCCCGAGTACTGTGATGTCGATTCTTAACTCAACTCAACTCAACACCTCCCCCCAGGCCACAAAGAAAGAAATCACAGTGAAACAATATTCACTGCGGCAAGACAACCTTCGTCAGCTTTCAACAACATAGACAATCGGCATTTACATACAAACTACGTAATAACAGTGTGCTAGTTAAAGGCTGACAAATTAACCATTAACACCAGACAAAGGGAACAGGTTATTGGAACAACACAGTATGATGTTTACAAGCACAAACATAACATCAAAAAGTTTAGGCAACTTGTTAGGATGCCGAACAAACTTCACAAGGGCACCGATAAAGTCGCTACATCTAATCTGACACCAGAGATCACAAAAAGTTAAATCTATGACATGACGTACATTGTACATTGACACGGCCAGCAGCCTTGATCATCATCATCATCATCATCATCAGCATCATCATCATCTTCATCATTCTCTTATTCTTCTTTCGACCACCAAAAGGGTGGTTGGCACGTTTTGCTATGGTTCCACATCCGATTACAGCAAACTCATTAGTCGCATTTTACGACATGCATGTTAGGTAGCATTGGATACCCCCCAACCCATCTGCCACCCAAAATGTTGGCCTGGAATCGACACGGGGGAAAAAAGACAATGATAATAATGATGATAGCCTTGGCTATGATTTCACTGTCCCTTTACTGTTACCCCTCCCCCTCCTAGTTTTTTTTTTTTTTTTGTGCACCCTAAAATACTAGCACTCCTAGATGCAGCTCATCGCACCTTAGAGGCTAGAGAACATTGTCGCCCCCTAGTGGCTAGAGACCACTATCGCTTCCTACAGGTTAGAGAACAGTAATGCCCTCTAGAGGCTAGAGAATAGTATCGCCTCACAGCTCCCCTCCCCCCCCCCCCCCCCCCCCCCCCATTCTGTCAGAGGCTAGAAAACAGTATCTCCACCTAGAGACTAGAGAACAGTATCGCCCCTTAGAGACTAGAGAACAGTATCGCCCCCTAGAGACTAGACGACAGTATCGCCCCCTAGAGACTAGAGAACAGTATCGCCCCCTAGAGACTAGATGACAGTATCCCCCCCCCCACCCAGAGGCTAGAGAACAGTATCGCCCTCTAGAGGCTAGAGAACAGAATCGCCCCCTAGAGGCTAGAGAACATTATATGCCCCCTAGAGGCTAGAGAACATTATCGTCCCCCAGAGGCTAGAGAACTGTATCGCCCACTAGAGGCCTGAGAACAGTATCGCCCCCTATAGACTAGAGAACAGTATCGCCCATTAGAGGCTAGAAAACAGTATCGCCCCCTAGAGGCTAGAGAACAGTATCGCCCCAACAGTATCGCCCTCTAGAAGCTAGAGAACAATATCGCCTTAACAGTATCGCCCCTAGGGGCTAGAGAACAGTATCGCCCCAACAGTATCGCCCCCAAGGGGCTAGAGAACAGTATCGCCCCAACATTATCGCCCCCTAAAGGCTATAAAACAGTATAACCCCAACAGTATCGCCCCCTAGAGGCTAGAGAACAGTATCGCCCCCTAGAAACTAGAGAACAGTATCTGCCCCTATAGACTAGAGAACAGTATCGCCCCCTATAGACTATAGAACAGTCTCGCCCTTTAGAGGCTAGAGAACAGTAACGCCCCCTAGAGACTAGAGAACAGTATCACCCCAACAGTATCGCCCCCTAGAAGCTAGAGAACAGTATCGCCCCCTAGAGGCTAGAGAACAGTATCGCCCCAACAGTATCGCCCCCTAAAGACTAGAGAACATTATCGCCCCCTAAAGGCTAGAGAACATTATCGCCACCTAGAGACTAGAGAACATTATCGCCACCTAGAGACTAGAGAACAGTATCGCCACCTAGAGACTAGAGAACATTATCGCCACCTAGAGACTAGAGAACAGTATCGCCACCTAGAGACTAGAGAACAGTATCGCCACCAATAGAGAGGCTAGAGAAACAATATCGCCACCTAGAGACTAGAGAACAGTATCGCCACCTAGAGACTAGAGAACATTATTGCCACCTAGAGACCTATCGCACACTAGAGGGCCGGAGAACAGTATCGCCACATAGAGACTAGAGAACATTATCGCCACCTAGAGACTAGAGAACAGTATCGCCACTTTAGGCTAGAGACTAGAGGTTCTTAAATCTCGTTAAACTGTCAACCAGAGGCATTGTTGACACTGGTAATGTAAACGATCCGAGGGCAAAAAAAGGGCGGTACTATTTGTTCGTAAACTCTGGACTTTAGTAATATTCCAGAATTTAACTGTAGTATGCACATCTGTTCTACAGATGCACTTCGACCTCCTATCTCAGTTGGCCATGTTTGTGGATGAGAAACTGCCTCTAAAACAGTGGTCTCAAATCTTTTTCTGCCCCCCCCCCCCCCCCCTTTCAGATTTAAAGGCAAGAACCCTCCGCCGCCCCCCCCCCCCCCTCCGGGACCAAGTATAAGGCAAGAGCTTTCACGTCTCCCACCCTCGAGTATATGAAAACAATCCTCATGCTGACCCCCTCACCCCTTCACTACCCCCGCTCTCTCCGAGTATATGTCAGAAACTGTTAACTGAGAGAGCTTAAAACATGATTTTACAGTTTCCATTTTTTAAACATAATTATTTGTATTTTAATATTACTACCTCAGCTATTATCTGTCTGTCTTTTTTTTTAGACGTACACTAGCAAGCTTTACTTTACTTTCTTTAAAAAATACATAAAGCTATAGCATGTGATAAACAAATAACAATTTTTTAAGTCCTAATAATATGGTTTAAATGACCACTAATAAAAGGACACAATTATATGTTACGTGTTCTAGAGTCATCAAACCAGACTATCTGCGCAGATAATAATGGTGAAATTATGTGCGCTTTCTATTTTTCTTCTTTTCCAGTTAGCCAGACTGGGCCACAGCAACACGTGGCCGAGTACAGCTAGTCTTAATTATAATTGTGTGTGCTTTTGTGCAATTCCTTTTGAAACTAAACCTTCAGTTTTTTTTTTTGCATCGCTGTTTGATTTACATTTTTAATATTTGAAACTTTTGCACTCATCTTGGTTATGTTTTGATGTTCCTTTGATAATCGCTGTTTGATAACTTCAGTCGTAACAATTATTACAGAAACACTGGTTTGTTGTATTTTTCTCCCGCAGGCATGGAGGGTTTGATTGATAGTCTGAACAAGACCAGGTGGAGAGAGGGACAAGTCAAAGACAAATCAGGTAAACATTTTCGTTTGAAAATTATTGCTACTGATATTGTATGTGTGAGTGTGTGTGTGTGTGTGTGTGTGTTGTGCGTGTGTGTGTGGTTGTGTGTGTGGTTGTGTGTGTGTATGTGTGCAACATGAAACAAAAGTAACATGCATTCGAAAAGAAATGCCAAGAGAAATGCATCATCATAAAATGGAGTGAGTTCAAGGGGCCTAAAGAAATACACGACACGTCCAGACAACCGCTAGTACCATCGACAACAAGAGCCTGTGTGAAGCATAATTGCACTAATTCGTCTTCTCTGAGCGCTTGAGGTTCATTGCTGCAGATATCACCCGCTTCCATTCATCTCTCTCATTGCTGCAGATATCACCCGCTTCCATTCATCTCTCTCATTGCTGCAGATATCACCCGCTTCCATTCATCTCTCTCATTGCTGCAGATATCACCCGCTTCCATTCATCTCTCTCATTGCTGCAGATATCACCCGCTTTCATTCATCTCTCTCATTGCTGCAGACATCACCCGCTTCCATTCATCTCTCTCATTGCTGCAGACATCACCCGCTTCCATTCATCTCTCTCATTGCTGCAGATATCACCCGCTTCCATTCATCTCTCTCATTGCTGCAGATATCACCCGCTTCCATTCATCTCTCTCATTGCTGCAGACATCACCCGCTTCCATTCATCTCTCTTTAAATGACATTCTCTTTCCAGTTGGGGATGCTAGTGTTTGTAGGTCTGCCTGAATATTATCTTTCTGCCGTCTTGTTGGTGTGCCTGGTGGTGTGCCTAGTGGTGTGCCTGATGGTGTGCCTGGTTGTGTGCCTGGTGGTGTGCCTGATGGTGTGCCTGGTGGTGGGCCTAGTGGTGGGCCTGGTGGTGGGCCTGGTGGTGGGCCTGATGGTGGGCCTGATGGTGTGCCTGGTGGTGTGCCTGATGGTGTGCCTGGTGGTGTGCCTGATGGTTGGCCTGGTGGTGGGCCTGGTGGTGTGCCTAGTGGTGTGCCTGATGGTGTGCCTGGTGGTGTGCCTGGTGGTGGGCCTGGTGGTGGGCCTGGTGGTGTGCCTGGTGGTGTGCCTGATTGTGTGCCTGATGGTGTGCCTAGTGGTGTGCCTGATGATGTCCCTGGGGGTGGGCCTGGTGGTGGGCCTAGGGGTGTGCCTGGTGGTGTGCCTGATGGTGTGCCTGATGGTGTGCCTGGTGGTGTGCCTGGTGGTGTGCCTGATGGTGTCCCTGGGGGTGGGCCTGGTGGTGGGCCTAGGGGTGTGCCTGGTGGTGTGCCTGATGGTGTGCCTGATGGTGTGCCTGGTGGTGTGCCTGGTGGTGGGCCTGGTGGTGGGCCTAGTGGTGTGCCTGATGGTGTGCCTGGTGGTGGGCCTGGTGGTGGGCCTGGTGGTGTGCGGCCATTTAACGTCTTTCTGTACAGAGTGTTTATCTCTGACACATCTGTTATTCGCTCTACAAGCCCCAGTCATTTCGGTTAATTAGCGCCTGTGATACAAATTATCAATGGTGATTTCAACAGATCATTAATTTCATTGTTGATTCCCCCCTCGCCCTTCTCTCTCTCTCTCTCTCTCTCTCTCTCTCTCTCTCTCTCTCTCAACACACACACACACACACACACACACACACACACACACACACATATATATATATATATATATATATATATATATATATATATATATATATATATATATATATATATATATATATATATGTTTCAGTTGGGATAGTTCAAAAGAAACTGCAGTATCAGAAGGTGTATTGACAGTGGGTAAAATGGATGTTGGCCAAATGCCAACTGGAGGGACGTAATAATTACAGTAAACAGTTGATTCAATGAGCAACTGCAATTTTATTTTGCAGACGCTATTCGTTGCCTATCTAAGCAATGAAATCCTTTTCGGAATGCCCAAGATGACTTTTTAAAGTCCAGTTTGTTTAATTTTGCCACACCTATGATGTTTCTTTCACGCTTTTGTAATAAACCACTAGAATGGCTTTGAAATGAACGCTTCTTTAATATTGTAATCTGTGCCAAATGAGATGGAGGATGCCGGTGTTTTGAGAAACGAACAGGCAGTGGCACTGGCTAGTTCTGTAGCCCTGGGTAATGAACTGATGTTAGACAAACTGACAAGCTAGATGTGGTCAGGACCCTTTAGGAGAGAGTGAACAGTGCACAAGCACAAGTAGATCATGTCGGTCTTGGCTGCTCGGAGTCACCCGAGAATCCCACCACTTACTCAAAGAGAATTTTTAATGAAGAGAAATTAGACAGAAAACAATATTAAAAAAAGCAGACATGTTTAGAAATGGAAAAAATTGCTGACAAAATCAAGAGTGGGTTGTAAACACGATTTTTGTTTCTTCTTTCTTTGTTTGTTTTTTTTTTTTTTTTTTTTTTTTTTTTACGATTTTTGTTTTCTTTCTTTTGTTTTTTTTTTTTTTTTTTTTTTTTTTTGGTTTTAACTTATGCATTTTTAATTTCTAGAACACAACATTTTTAAGGTTAATATTATTGACGAAGTGTCAGCGTGCCAATGTCACCGTGCCAGTCCTGTTTGTGTGTTGACTTCCAACAGCCACATCTTCCTCTTGATGAGGGGCAGAATCAAAAACAAGCATAAAATCAGTGAAGTTAATTGAACAAAACAAGTCAAAACTACCTCATATTTCACTTGTCTAACTGGCGTAGACAAAGCAACTGCAGTAAAAGTTTCCTATAACCAGAACCATCTGTGCACAAACAAGTTTCTAGTTACATGCGTACATTTTACATGACGTTGCAGAACCAACCCCAGCGTAATTTTTTTTTTTTTTTTTCTGGTTATTTGTGATTTTGCTAGTACATTTTAATGGCACTAGTTTAACATAATGAAGAAATTGAAAATGTCACAAACTTTGAATATCTAGGATCTATAAAAAGCAGCAATGGAGACATGTTCAACAGAAATTAAAAGGAGGATGGCCTTAGCAATGCAAAGATTAAACAGCCTTAAAAGTATAGCAAGGAGATAAAAATTAGAATTTTGAGAGCATTCATCTTCCCTGTGGCTACATACGAGTGTGAGTCGTGGACTATCTCTCAGTCCTTAAGAAAGAGAATAGGGGCTTTTAAGCTAAAATGCTATAGAAAGATTCTCAGAATATCTTGGACAAAGAAGAGGAGAAATATTGACACCTTAAAAGATCTGAACATCAAGGAAGATTGGCTAATAAACAGCATCCTTTCTCGGAAGCTGAAATATTTTGGTCATATCAAGCGCCACAACGGATTGGAAAAAACTATAGCAGAAGGCATGGTACCAGGAAGGAGGGGCAGGGGCCGACCGACACGAAGATGGGCATAGGATACAAGTGACTCCTTGAGTATGAAAGTATATGAGGCAGGAGAACTGGCGTGAGACCGAGTTTCTTTCAGGCAGACTGTGATGAGAGCGACGTTCTGCAAAGGACCTGCTACATGGTGATGAGTTTAACATTACCACAAAATTTTCTACACATGCGATTATTGACCTTGTTATTTTGTGTGGACGGTTGTAAGGTTATAAATTTGTGTTTTGATGCAAGAAATCGAAGCCTTGGATTCTCACATGTAGACGGCAATACTTATGTTAGTATAAGGCAGTCTTTGATGCGCCTATCTGGTTGGGACTGGTTTAGAGCCTATTTGTCAGCGTCTGTGTTTTTTTTTTTTGCTGCGAACGCGCTTCGTAGTGCCGGAGTGTCGGGTGTAGGCGATTGAGCAGCAGACAAGTCTTGCTTTCGTTTCGACAGTGATATCAAGAGATAGCCAGTCAGTACTCAATGGCAAAACTACTGCACGTAAAATTGTACCTTAAAAAACCACAGCAACCAAAACTTGCAGGCTTTGGCCCTGCAAAGTCCTGTAAAAGATACACAACAAACTTGGTTGGGTGTGTTGTACATTGCTGACGGGTGTATTGGCTAGATGGTTTGACTGTCAAGTGTGTTGGTTTGTTGACTGGAAGGTTACTTCCTGGAACTTTTAGTTGGCTGATTGGCTGGGAAACAAAATAACTGGCTCGCTAGTTGGGTGATTGGTTGAGTACTTTCTGTAGGACTGAGTATTAAATCTAACGTTCGAAATGCCAGCGTTCATGTTGCATGAGCCTTGAAAAGGGCTCGCATCTTCTACTAACAATGGGCAAGGGCGATAACAACGCAATGACATTTATTATAAGACATACACAGCTTCTCGTTTATCTACAGATACATATTTACCAAATAACATCTAGAGATGGTCATAGTTTATTCTACAGTTTCATATTTACATTTTATATCTTTTTGTTGTGTTCACTTAGTATCACAGTGCAGGAGTGTATGATGGATGAAAACCTTTTTGAAGGTTCATGTTCTCAGATATTTTAAACCACGACACTTTACCTGGGATGTCCATTCTCTCTGCTCCTCACCTTAACTGTCCAAAATTGTACATATCTAGTCATCCCTTTGCGAAATGTAATTTTTCGTTATTTGAAGCCCTACTCTGGCTTTTGCCAGGGGCCGCAATATAACCCGGTCATAGATATGGTCTAATGGCTGAACGCGGTTTCCGAGACCTTTCCACGGGTGATCCTCATCCACATGCTGGCATTTTGTGTCATCCGGTGTTTATCGCTTGCTTGATGTCCTAATGGGGTAAAAGAAGATAGACAGAGAGAAATGTTCAAAACATTCCTTTTAAATTCTTAAAATTGTTTGCTACACCTTGTGCGAGACTGATCTGGTCTTACAGTTATAATTGTTTGGACGCCTCACGCTGACCATCACCTCGGCGCTCAAGCCGAACAACGACTTGGTCACCAGGGCTGCTCATTCCTTGTCTTAGTCTTTTTTTTCCAAGCCGATATCGATAGCCAATGGTCAAGGGTATAACTTCTTTGTAAACGGGCCATCTCATAATATTGGACAATAAAACTTGATAGAATGTGCTGAGCAGGAATATGACAATGAAAAAGCGTGACTGGCTTCAGTTTCTGAGAAATATATGGAACAAACTATTTAGATGTATAGAGTAATATTTTAATATTATACAGACTTTCTTACGTTTCTCGGCTCAAAGTGTATCAGTACAGCAACAAATGAGTTATTTCATTCTAAAAACAGAATGCCATTTGATGTATTCATCACTAATTGCTTTGACTGTCAGTGAGCAGGTAAATCATAAAAAGTATAGAGCACTTTGATGGACACATAATACGTGCAAGTACAAGACTGTTTTTATTACCTACGCCACTTTGTCCGACATCTGTGTAGCCCCCCAGGATCATCTCTGACCAGTGTCCAGCAGTATCAGCCAGCATGGAAGTGGTCCAGTGTCCTTGCTATCGTTTCTTCTAACTGCAGACCCGATCAGCAGAGCTGCCACATTCAAGTCACAACAGATACGCCAACTATATCTGCTGTAGTGAATAAAGTTCAATCGCGGTTCGAGGTTGTCATATGCTTCTTCATGTAGATTGGCATCGATGGATATCGGTTCCATTATGCAAAAGCACTGCCTAAATAATCCTGAAAACTGAGCAACCACAAACACACCTGACTGGAAGGCAACGGGAGACAAAGAAATATATGCCTGGGTGACTTTACGTGGCTTAATCAAATCAAGAACACTGACTTAATCTCAGATCTGGTTGATCGAGAGCCATAACCATCCAGTGTAATCCCTATGTCACATGATATCAGACATTGCCTCATCTTTCTAAATTTATATGTTCTCTTTTTTTCCCCCCTGTCTGCTTGCTGTCCACGAGCCTCTCGTCAAAACCGAGTAGTTTACTTGTTGTTTACCTTTACCCCACACCCCTTTTTTTAAAACTTTTTTTCCCTCCGGTCTTGCTGCCGCTCATCGTCGGGGTATGGAGGCGCGAACGAAGCGGGTTCACAAGTGAGTTCCGCTTTTGTGACCCCAATACATTGACGTTATCTCAGGTGCGCCCATCATTCATTTTCTACGGTGGCCCACTTTTCCTAAAGAAGCCACAGTTCCGTACTGGTATAAACTAATACTAGTGAGCATGATAAACTGCTGGAGGATATGTATTTCTAGTAGTTTATAACGTAACGACAGGCAATAACATATGTCTTCTGCAAAAATCTGACAAGCTGGCCTCATCAATTATATTTTTACTCACGTCTTCCTGTGATAAATTTTTATTCTTCCATAATATATAACCGATTTTTCTTTACGTACAAATGCATACACACAAACACACACAAACACACACACCCGAGTGCGCGTACACACACAACCTTGCACACAAACGCGAACAAACAAGACAAACACACGCATATATCCACACACACTCACACACACTAACTACTATTACAATAGAGTGATAACTACCACCATGAATCAATCAGTCTTCAGTTGCCGTCTTCACAGGGAAGGTTGGCTGCAGTAGATCTTCAACACTCTTTATCTCTTGTCTTGGTTGTGCACTCTATCAGCCTGCTCTTCGCCTACCTCTTAATGTCTTTCCATAAATATTGTTGTCACCTCTTACTCTCTTACTCTCTTGCCCTAGACCTTTCCGTACAGTATTGTTTTAAACTTCTTTTTCTTTGTATTCGGGTTTCGTATGCTCAGGTCAGATCATCAAGTTGGCTACTTCTGGTAATTCACATGTCAGCTGCATGTCTTTCGTGGTCCCCGCTAGCTTGCTCTGCACACGGTACTTTTAACGAGTGGTATCTATTAATGTGGCCAGAATATTTAAATTGTCCTTGCTTCCAAGAAATGCGAACTGTTTTTCTGTATGTCCACATTCCCGGAGACATATCGAGTTTCATGTTGCCTGTCGTTATGCAAGCGCCTGCACCATACATTAAACTAGGCTTGAATATGCGCTCGATTCTCATGTTTAAAGCTTTGGTTATCTTTCTAGGTGTCAATAATTTCCGCATCTTACTGAATACAAGTTTTAGCCATTCATTACACCCCCCCCCCCATTCCCCCCACCCCTTCTGCCATCATTAATTATTATGTGTCCAAGATAGGAGAAACTTGTTCACTGTTAATTGTTCATTTTAATTTTTAATTATCCTCGTTTTTTTTTTTCGAATGTTAATGTCTAAATTCTAAACCATACTGTAGACTCGGTCTGTTAACTTGGTCCACTAGGTCCCAGTATGCTATGCAATGTTTAGTTATTTTAAAGCCCCACCCCGGCTGTAGTCATTGGTCATAAATATAATCTAGCGGTTGAATATGGGTTTCTGGAACTTGTCCTGGTGATCCTCATCCGATTGTGGTACTTTGTGTCACCAGGTGCTGGTCTTACACTGTTCGGTTCTGCTGGGGGTTAAACGTCACTCCCTCATGGCTTCTCACAAACAGCAACACTGTCTCATCAGCAAATCTGAGTTGATTATTCGGCCAAAATTATTTGGCTCAGAAAATTATCAAGTTACTACTCGACATATTTTCTGCATATGACTTTGAGAGAGCACACTGCTGCTGCTGCTCCGACTACAACTGCTAATAATACTACTGCTAATACTACTACTGCTACTAGCACTACTACTCCTATGTCTACTACTACTGTACAACTACTACTATATTACTTCTGCTGCTACTGCTATACTACTACTACTAGTGCTGCTGCTACTGCTATACTACCACTACTAGTGCGGCTGCTACTGCTATACTACTACTACTAGTGCTGCTGCTACTGCTATACTACTACTACTAGTGCTGCTGCTGCTACTGCTGTACTACAACTACTAGTGCTGCTGCTACTGCTATACTACACACTACTAGTGCTGCTGCTACTGCTATACTACTACTACTAGTGCTGCTGCTGCTAC
>CAJHNH020003516.1:32500-66753 GCA_905116865.2 Candidula unifasciata | reverse complement strand
ATCAATCGGTGGGCTGTCATCTAAAAGGGAGATCAAGACTTAACAGCCTGTCACAATTACTAAACAATGTTGGTACTTTATCAACCATCCGATGGGCGTGTCATCTAAGGGAGATTCAAGACTTAACAGCCTGTCACAATTAATAAACAACGTTGAGCACTTATTAACCATCGGGTGGGCTGTCATCTAAAAGGGAGATCAAGACTTAACAGCCTGTCACAATTAATAAACAAACGTTGAGCACTTATCAACCATCGGGTGGGCTTGTCATCTAAAAGGGAGATCAAGACTTAACCAGCCTGTCACAATTAATAAACAACGTTTGAGCACTTATCAACCATCGGGTGGGCAGTCATCTAAAAGGGAGATCAAGACTTAACAGCCTGTCACAATTAATAAACAACGTTGAGCACTTATCAACCATCGGGTGGGCTGTCATCTAAAAGGGAGATCAAGACTTAACAGCCTGTCACAATTAATAAACAACGTTGAGCACTTATCAACCATCGGGTGGACAGTCATCTAAAAGGGAGATCAAGACTTAACAGCCTGTCACAATTAATAAACAACGTTGAGCACTTATCAACCATCGGGTGGACAGTCATCTAAAAGGGAGATCAAGACTTAACAGCCTGTCACAATTAATAAAACAACGTTGAGCACTTATCAACCATCGGGTGGGCAGTCATCTAAAAAGGAGATCAAGACTTAAAAGTCACAATTAATAAACAAACGTTGAGACTTATCACAAGAGTCATCTAAAAGGGAGATCAAGACTTAACAGCCTGTCACAATTAATAAACAACGTTGAGCACTTATCAACCATCGGGTGGGCTGTCATCTAAAAGGGAGATCAAGACTTAACAGCCTGTCACAATTAATAAACAACGTTGAGCACTTATCAACCATCGGGTGGGCTGTCATCTAAAAGGGAGATCAAGACTTAACAGCCTGTCACAATTAATAAACAACGTTGAGCACTTATCAACCATCGGGTGGGGCTGTCATCTAAAAGGGAGATCAAGACTTAACAGCCTGTCACAATTAATAAACAACGTTGAGCACTTATCAACCAATCGGGTGGGCTGTCATCTAAAAGGGAGATCAAGAACTTAACAGCCTGTCACAATTAATAAACAACGTTGAGCACTTATCAACCATCGGGTGGGCTGTCATCTAAAAGGGAGATCAAGACTTAACAGCCTGTCACAATTAATAAACAACGTTGAGCACTTATCAACCATCGGATGGGCTGTCATCTAAAAGGGAGATCAAGACTTAACAGCCTGTCACAATTAATAAACAACGTTGAGCACTTATCAACCATCGGGTGGGCTGTCATCTAAAAGGGAGATCAAGACTTAACAGCCTGTCACAATTAATAAAACAACGTTGAGCACTTATCAACCATCGGATGGGCTGTCATCTAAAAGGGAGATCAAGACTTAACAGCCTGTCACAATTAATAAACAACGTTGAGCACTTATCAACCATCGGGTGGGCTGTCATCTAAAAGGGAGATCAAGACTTAACAGCCTGTCACAATTAATAAACAACGTTGAGCACTTATCAACCATCGGGTGGGCTGTCATCTAAAAGGGAGATCAAGACTTAACAGCCTGTCACAATTAATAAACAACGTTGAGCACTTATCAACCATCGGGTGGGCTGTCATCTAAAAGGGAGATCAAGACTTAACAGCCTGTCACAATTAATAAACAACGTTGAGCACTTATCAACCATCGGGTGGGCTGTCATCTAAAAGGGAGATCAAGACTTAACAGCCTGTCACAATTAATAAACAATGTTGAGCACTTATCAACCATCGGGTGGGCTGTCATCTAAAAGGGAGATCAAGACTTAACAGCCTGTCACAATTAATAAACAAGCCCAACACAATCTTGGGGGATAGGTGATGTCCTAATACAGCCAGGTGTCATGTCAAAGAAAATCACTGGGAATCGTCGCTGGAGCTAGGGGTATCGTGCCCGTGAATATACCTGTTAGCTGTTCTGTCTTATGTATCGTTTATTTAATACTTTGTGTATAAGTAGCAACAAAAAGCGTATACACACATGACACTGTGACTAGATATACTAAACATGCGTAAGTAATAGGGCTGTACCGAATATTCGCTTCGTATTCGCTTCGGGGCCGAATAGTGGACCTATTTACTATTCGGTATTCGGCCGAATAGTTGCGGTCCGGCCGAATACGAATAGGAACTTTACACCCGCTTCTGCATACACGGCCTTAATACTGACAAGATGGAACGATTGGTTTTGTTGAAAGCTAATGCAGCTTTCATGCATTTACTAAGCTGTCATTGACAACTTCCAAGTTAAGTTACTTGTTATAATACTTTGGATTTTTTCATTCCTAGTTATTAGTTACCACAGACTAACTGAAGGATGCAAAACATAAAATGTTTTTAAATGTTTACTATTCTGTATGAATACTAACTAGACATGGAAAGAATATAAACTCTGGCCACATCCAAGTCGATCAAACGAAAATCAAACGAACGGGAACACATAAGTACTTGGGTGCAAACTTCAACTGCTCCAACATGCTGAGAGAAGAAATACAATCTAGAATACAATCTAGAAATAAAGTATACTATGCCCTTCAACATCTGCTAAAGTCAAAGTGTCTGTCTCGCAACACTAAGATCAAAATATATAAAACGATGATAAGACCAGTCGTTTTATATGGCTCTGAAACTTGAAGCAAAAACCTTATTACAGGTTTTCAAAAATAGTCTTACGACAAATCTTTGGACACATCAAAGATGCTAACAGCGGGAAAGTGAGAAACAACAACGTAACACATAATCTGTTTGAATCACCATTCATCACTGGCATCATGAGAGCTAACAGACTAAAATGGTTGGGGCATATTGAAAGAATGTCAGATGACAGAGAAGTAAAACTGTATACACCTGAGAGAGGAATAGGCGTAGACCACGAGGCAGACAGAAGAAGAACGAGAGATAATGTCCAGCCAGACCTGCAAAACAACTGGTGTCATAAATTGTGAAGAGAAGGCCAGCCAGAGAGATAAATGGAAACGAGTGATATCTGCAGCAGTAAACCTCAAGGGCTAAGAATGCTATGGAAAGAAGATGACTGTTCTGTGCTACTTTATGTGAAGTAAAAGTTTAGCGTACATTTGACATTATAAATGTGTGTGAGTATTTTTTTAAATATATTTTATACACAATACACTATTCGTATTCGTATTCGGCCAAATAGTTTTTCCCATTATTCGTTTTCGGCCGAAAAGTGAAAATCACTATTCGGTACAGCCCTAGTAAGTAATACAACTTGGTATCCTTCTCTGGCGTCACGTCCGTATAGACAGTTTTAGCAAAACAAACTTAAAAACACATTGTAAATTGCTGAAACGTGGCATGCTGACTATTAATAATGATGTCCTTGTAAGAAATTTTCATGTAAACAAACATCGGTAAAAGTAACGTTGGTCTCCCCACGCCCCGCCCATATACACTCTAGCTCACTTCTGATTGGTAGTTCCTGAACCTGTCACCTTGACACATGGTTAGAGGGGTGTTCCACAATGCCGTTGATATCGCCTGTTGTATATTTCAGCACGCCAGCGCTTTTACCACGCCAAAAACATATAGAAACTGGTCGTAACAGAATCTCCCACCCCTTTTCCCCCAGAGATTGCTGCAAACTATGTCACAGGCATTCTCTTTCTCGCAATGCAAACGTAAATGCAAGACATCACAGAAAGCAAACAACAAAGCGAGTCACACCCGTAACCTTCAGGAAAATCGACCAGCGCAACAAACTTGCGAATAAAAAGTGACCTACTCTATTTGGGGAGATTAACATGAACCTAACCCAAACATCTAGTTTTTATTTGACATTATTTGCGGTATATGAAGAAAAACAAAAGACACCGATTCATAGCAACCAAGCAACAAGCTTACAGTTAATTGAGTAAGACGAAAAACAATATCAACAACATTACAGTGCATGCGTTTTTATCGGCGTCTGACTCTTCTTAAGTGGTTACTTTCAGCAAGAGTCTCCTGTGAGTTGCGGATTTTTTTTTTTATTGAGTGGGGAATGGGCTATCAAAACACGAGCGTAATAACCTCGCTCACAGCACATGTGATATAATTTCCAAACAATCTTCAGGCGTGTGTAAATTACTATATATTTTAATTTTGGAGATACACAAATTATTGGTCAAGCAAAGATCAAAGACATTTGCTGCTCTAACAAAACAATAGCATCTGTGCAACTGTAAATTACAGAATCATAAGAACATGGAAAATCTAAGGTCGCAAGCAAAAATTCACGTTTATCCGTAGAGGGTTTTTCGAGATGTTTCTTAAAGTGCTGCGGCGATAGTTTTGAAACGAACACTGCTAACCTGGCTCGATAATGTGTCTCAGAAATATTTTTCGGTTATACCACTCGGAAACATGACTGATGGTTATATCAATCAAAACCATTATTCTCTAATACCATTCAAAAACATGACTCGGTAATAAAATTCATAAACATGACTAAGTTACCGGTACCATCAGAATTGGATCTTTTTGTTTGCTGTAAAGATAGCGACAGAGGGCCTATAGGGGTGTCTCGAGTGCTATGATCCTTGATTCAACATTCAACGTGACACGGTAACACCTTTCAGAAACGTGACTCGGTGATATCATTCATGAACATGACTCAGTAATACCATTCCTGAGCATGGCTCAGTAATATCATTCATGAACATGACTCAGTAATACTATTCATGAACATGACTCAGTAATACCATTCCTGAACATGACTCAGTAATACCATTCCTGAACATGACTCAGTAATACCATTCATGACTCGGTAACATTCATGATTCGTAGTAATGTCATTCATGAATATGAACATGAATCCATTCAATACCGGTAATTTCATGAACATGACTCGGTAATACCATTCATGAACATGACTCGGTAATACCATTCATGAACATGACTCAGTAGTACCATTCATGAACATGACTCGGTAATACTTCTCAAAAACTTAACTCAAAATACCAAACAGAAGCAGGACTCAGTAATCTGTGTCAGTAAAACAGTGTTTGTCTTATGGTGTTGTTTTCCCAAAGTAATGTTTGTCTTCTTCTTTTTCTTGCATGTAGTCCTTGCTGCTTATCTTTACTTGGAAGCTATAAAGATAAATAGTTACAGATGTTGTGTCATTCCAGTATGCAAGGCATTAGAAAACTCTGATGTCCCCCCTTCCCTCCTCCACCACCTTTTCTCTATTTCTCGAGAATATGAAACACGTGCAACAAAGACTATGAGCAGGATATGCCAGGCAGACACTGCATTTAAAAATATAAAAGCAATATTGTAGGCAACAGATGTATCTCATTAAACATAAGAAAACGATTACAACGAATAAAATTTAATGCTGAACCAGTGCCACTGCCTGGCTGTGAGTCTTGGAATGTGAATGAACAAATTAATGAGAACTTAGAGGCCGCGGAGATGTGGTTTTTGAGACACAAGTTGCGGATATTTTAGACAAATTGACTAACAATGATCGCCTGGCCGTGGCTTCTGAACCTATAAAACTAAAGGCAATTACAAGAAAGAAGCAGTCATTGTTCTTCGGTCAGGTGATGAGAAGAGAGCCATTGGAGAACATCGTGATGAGTGGAAAGATCAACGGTAGAAGAGGCAGAGGCAGATTAGAGAGGGGAAAACAAAGAAGAAGTCTGGTGACCTATATCAATGAAAAAGGGGATTAGGATCAGTGGAATTGTTTCAGAATATCAAGGATCGAGATCTATGGAGAGATATGACGCCTACGTCGTCTGGGGTGGCACGTGATGACGATAATATTTAACACGTTAAAACACCAACATCCGCGGGGAACCACTAAGACAGATTATCAAATAAAAGACAGATGCAAAAACGGCAATATATAAAGAATGCTGAAGGCACAGACGTGTTGTAATAGTGTCGTGGACGTTTCCCACACCAAAAGTATATACAGAAGGCGTTTGCTTGATTCCGTCCCGCCCAAACTCACATTGAAGTAGTTGTTATCTCTCTTCTCTTTACGCTTTTTGTTGACAACAGGGTCTTCTATTTCCAGATATTTGCGTTTCTTGTGTTACTAATTCTGAGTTTTACAGTCTGTCTATCTCTTTGTCCATCTGCCTTTCACTCACACACTTTCTCCCGTTTTCTTTTTGCTGCCATATCGCTCGTTTCCCTAATATTTCTACATCCATGCATTCATTTACCTACCCTTCGACTACCCCCTATCGCCTTACTACCTACGTACCGGCCTCCTACCTACCTACGTACCTATGAAACATATCTGAAGAAAGTCGATACGTTAAAGTATTTAGGTATCCTGATGACAGACTATAAATGTAGAAGAGCTCAAATAAAGGCGGTATCAGACTAGAAAATACCATCTAATCTAACTCTTGAGAACTATAGTTTTTTAATTGTGGGATGATGATGCAATATTTCGTTATTTTGAAGCCCCACCCTGGCTCTTGCCAGAGGCTGCAATATAGCCCGGCCATAAATATGGCCTAACGGCTGAACGCGGTTTCCGGACCTCTTCACGGGTGATCCTCATCCGCATTTTGGCACTTTATGTCATCGAATGTTTATCGCTTGTGTGATGTCCTAGTGGGGTCAAATGTGCTATTACTAACTCGTGAGAATGTCATACAGCAAGGGCATCGATACAGCGAAAAGGTACAAGGAAAACACTGGGCGGTGGGGTTTGGGTACGCAAATGTTCTAATGGAAGGAGTTTCAAGGGACCTAATCCGTGTTCAACTGCTGCTTAATAATATTATTTTTATTATAATTAATGATAATATTACTAATAATAATTATTATTATTATAATAACGTGTTAAACAGTTAAAATATAATTATACGTTTTAACTAATATGACATGTAGAAACAAAAACTTACAAAGACATTCCATACATGGTGAGGCGCGGGTAGGGGAATGGGCAGCTTAGCTCTAACATAAATTTATAAACTTTTGAAAAATGTATATACATATATATATATATATATATATATATATATATATATATATATAAAAGTAAAAAAGTAAAGATCCCTTTTCACGCCTTTTGGCGCATCGGGCATATGGGCAGAGCGTCCCATATTTTTACAGACCATCAGCACTCTGTGGGTAATGTGGTCAGCATTACGCCGGCTGTCTTTACTTTCCCAGGACAGCCCATTACCATTTTAGGCTGGGTCGACCTGCGACGTCCCATACCACGACAAAAATCCACGCAGCCTGCAGTGGGTTTCGATCGCGGTATGCTGGCTCGCAACGCCTTAGCCACGGACGCCGCTATATATATATATTTATGTGTGTGTGTGTGTGTGTGTGTTTTGGAGGGAGGGGTAGACACTCGAGCTACCTGAGCGCCCTCTCCCCCCCCCCCCCCAACACCTCTACCCCTCCCCACCCCATACATAGCCAGCTCTGGCGTGGGAAGTGAAATATAAACAACCAGCAGATTAGCGTAAAATTAGGTGAAAGCTGTAGAAATGGGGCTTTATGGGCAACAGATAAAAACGTTGAGGAAGGAGAAAAAAGCATCATAAACATATCTTAGAAAATGTTAGCTTACAGAGAGAAACAATTGCGCTAAAAATAAAAAGACACTCCCTACTCTTTGCACGCGTGAACTGATTGAGAACTCTTACACATGTCGCTACAGCGGGAAAGTTAAATGAGAAGAAAGACAGGGGGAGACAAAACAGAGAACGTGGTAGATAATTTAGTATCATGGCACAGAAAGCGTCTATGTTAGATAAGGGGGACAGAACAAGCAAGTAATGCAAGAAAGTTAAGTAAAGGACACGTTTCCACGCTTTATGCATGCTGGGTATATAGGGCTCGATCTATATTGTAAAGACCGATTGGCACTCGGTGGGGAAAGTGCACGTGGCAGAAGTTTTTTGAGCAGATATGCTTACCAGCGCCACAAGACATGGAGTCAAGATTAATTTTTGTCTTTATTAGTTAATCACACATATTGTTTAAACCACTCCTTGTACTAGATTCATATAAAAACAGCAGAACAAGTGGGTTTAGCCATCCTGTTAAAATGCAGCAAAATCAAATACTATCACGGGCACTGCATCTGAGAAGATCAGCTACAACAGCAAGAGGACGGTTGCGAAAAACCTAGATAGACAACAGTAAAGACACTATGCCTCCACGGTATGACAGTAGCCAGTGGCAGCCAACGTGTACTGTATCGTAAATTTTTGCGCCCCACGATCCTTAACGGCACAAGTGGTTTATGATGACACTGTCATTACTGTCTGCTTTACCACTTTTGTAGACAGGGAACCTTGTGCATAAGGTGTTAGGGCCGTTCGGCTTGTGCTGTCGCCACTTACTCTGCAGCTTAGGATGTTAAATTTTGCCCCCGACAAAAAAACAAAAAAATCACGTTACTGGGGGTGGAACTCGGGTCTCCCCCATGAGATACCGAAGTTGTAATCGCTCGGCCAGCCTGGGTGTATGATGATGATGATGATGATGATGATGATAAAAACTGTTTTGGAAGTTGCAAACCCACAGATAAAATACAGTAAATTATCAATTGTTTCATCAAAACCCACACACTGGTCTGCAGGCTACTTCTTAACTGTTTATTATGGCGTGGAGAGAATGAGGCACCTGGGTGTAACCAGAGGGTCTGGTCGGCTGACTACACACAGAGGAAAGGAAAGACGGACATTTAACACTATTGTGACCGGTACCATCAGTATTGGAACTCTGCGCTCGCTGCTGAAGATGAGGACGGAGCATGCATGGGAATGTCCCGAGTGCGGTGATGTCAATTCTTGACTCAACTCTTCACTGTTTTATAGTGCCCCAATAAACTGTGTTGTATGGTTTCCGTAATGTGTAGATGTTTCTTATCTGCGGGATGTTTTAAGCTGCCAATTACTGCCTTCTTTTTACCAATTTTGCTGTCTAAGCAGTGGGGTCTTTGAGCCCAAGGACTTACCTCCTCATGGCTAGTGCTGTGGCGACGACTGTGCAGGTGAGGATTCTTTTCTGCCCCTAACAGAAACAAATCCTCCATCCTGGCCGAAAATTCCAGCCTGGTTCTCTAGCTTGAGAGCCTAGTGTTCTAACCGTTCGGCCAGCCGCTCCTCGTCCATGGGATTTTAATCCTGCAAAATGCAGTCTGGAGTGTAAATCTTGAAAAAAAAAATATTTTAAGAATAAACACACAGCTGCTTTATTTCCTGACGACTCCAGGAGAAAAGTCTTTTTACAAACATTCGAGAATCGCCTGTAGATAGTGGTTCACAAAGAGACTGGCAGGTGTTGCATTATCTGAATATGGCTGGCCCATGGATCACGCAGACATTGTCATTGCCCTTAGAGAGATAGGACGTTCAGAGGATTTTAGAAACAAAGTGTCTACATCACTGCTAAGAATACGCGAACTGGGAGTAAAGATCAGCACAGCCAAGCACGAGAAGCACATCGCACGCACACGAACATAGGACTGGTACTATTAACCGCACGACGCTGATGAATATGTTGAAAGGGGAATCTGAGCGCCTATGAATGTGTCCCGAGTGCTGTGAAGATAATCTAACTGATAACTCAAAGAAACAAAGCTCATTACAATATAATTCAACATATTATGATGACTACATTCAATCCACACCAGCTATCATCAGGATATTCCATTGACGTCACTTTTCTTATCCAGCTTCAGTGCCACTCCTTTTTTTACTTGCAGATTTGTGGTGTTTTCTTGCTGCAGGCTAGTAAAATAACACCACAAGTATGGAATGTTCTAAAACGGCTAGTAAAAAATATGGCCAAAGTTTGGGAAAGGATGGAGGTGAAGAGAACCACTTTATTTGAAAGAGATACGTTTTGCAGATGTTACCCGTTTAAAGATCAAACAACCAGTTGAGTTACTGCCTGTTTCAATTACTGAAAGACGTAACTTAATGTGCAACTAATGAGTTACGGACTGACTAGAAGGTGGAGACATTTTTTCCCCTCAATGTTTTTTTTTTTTTTTTCACTCTGAAAAGCGCTTACTTCTGAAGCATCAATTTGAACGTCTCCTGCATCAGCTGCTGCAGTCTAATGACATTCCATGACAGGGAATGTTTTTCATGCGCTTCGACTTCGGTCGTTCTACCGTTTTACTTAATGAAATACATTTGTTTATTTTGAACGCCTTCTAGTTTTTGTAATTTATTCGGCGTTCTTATTTTGAGCTCACTTTTCGGTTCTCTTTTTTTAATGCATCCCAACACACGGGAATCCCGAAGTTTGACTGAAAGTCCAATTCTAAAAAGGTGTTTTAGTTTTAAAGGAATACCGACTCAACCTAACCCTACCACACTTATAATATGGACTTGCCAGGGAACTCTGGGATTCCCTGTGTTTGGGATGAATAAAAAAAATAATAAACCCTTAACACCGGGAGACTTAATATTCCCAAAGACACCAGTGGGTACACTGTAGCCAACCTTTATTGAGAAGACGGCAAAAAACGTATTTTGTGTTTGAGAGGCAACGAACCAAAAATCTGCATACACGTGAGGCATGTCTCTAAAACGGATGTGCACGCGCCACTCAGCATCTGGAACAGGACTAGAATCCAGAAGTGGAAGAAAAACCAGAACTTTCCGCAAAGATTGCAGCCGGTGAACGCGAAGA
Organism: Candidula unifasciata; assembly: GCA_905116865.2. Taxonomy (NCBI): domain Eukaryota; kingdom Metazoa; phylum Mollusca; class Gastropoda; order Stylommatophora; family Geomitridae; genus Candidula; species Candidula unifasciata. Next base: position 56,021 of record CAJHNH020003516.1, on the reverse strand, counting down.
AAAAGAAGATATCTACGGCCTCAGAGATTACCTCGTCTTTGTGATCCACCCAGGCAGTTATGTTTCATTCACTATCTCAGAAGATAAGGAGTTTCAAGCTCACTACCTCAGACGATCATTCGTTTTAAGCTCACTATCTCTGACGATCAGGAGTTTCAAGGTCACTATCAGACGATCAGGAGTTTCAAGCTCAATATCTCAGACGATCAGGAGTTTCAAGCTCACTACCTCAGACGATCATACGTTTTAAGCTCACTATCTCTGACGATCATGAGTTTTAAGCTCACTATCTCAGACGATTAGGAGTTTCAAGCTCACCATCTCAGACGATCAGGAGTTTCAGGCTCATTATCTCAGACAATCATAAGTGTTAAGCTCACTATCTCAGACGATCATGCGTTTCAGGCTCATATCTCAGACGATCATGAGTTTTAAGCTCACTATCTCAGACGATCATGAGTTTTAAGCTCACTATCTCAGACGATCATGAGTTTTAAGCTCACTATCTCAGACGATCATGAGTTTCAATGATCAGGTCGGCACTCCTGTCTCTCTGCACTCATGTCTCCCTTCCTTATTTAGAGATGATTACTAGGTTTCTCTGGAGCGCCCTCTCCTCTCAGCCTATTGGTTTCTAATTTCCCTGCCTTTTTTTTTTGGGTGTGATTCTCATTATTTTTCCGTTTATTCTCAGACGATACTTAGTATACTGTTTCCTTCTTGTAGAGAAGATGCCAGAGCTTTTAAGACTTTTTTTCCTATTCAGGGCCTTTTTTTTTTTAAGAAAGATGCCGGTACTTACCCGAAGGTGTCTTTAAAAAGGTACCAGTACTTACTACAAAGTATTTATTACAGTCATCATCATCATTTAGCTGGTCATTTGCAGAACGTCGCTCTCATCACAGTATGTCTAAATGAAACTCGATCTCTCGCCAGCTCTCCCGCCTCGTGTACTTCCATACTCAAGGAGTCACTTATATCCTGTGCCCATCTTCGTGTTGGTCGGCCTCTACCCTTTCTTCCTGGTAATATGCATCCTACTATAATTTTTTTCCAATCTGTCGTGGCGCTTGATAGAAAGAAAATATTTCAGCTTCCGAGACAGGATGCTGTTTATTAGCCTATCTTCCTTGATGTTCAGATCTTTCAAGACGTCAGTATTTTTCTTCTTCTTTGTGCAAGATATTCTGAGAGTCTTTCTATAGCATTTTAGCTGAAAAGCCCCTATTGTCTTTCTTAAGGACTGGGAAATAGTCCAGGAATCAGATACGTATGCTGCTAAGTCTACTAAAGCAGCGATGAAAAAAATTATGCCTTAAAAAGTTGTCAGTACTCACTACAGAGTGTCTATTACAGTAGTGATGAGAAAAGTGATGCCTTAAAAGGGTGTCTATACTCACTACAAAGTGTCTGTAACTTAGTTCTATTGATTTCTTCGATGTTGTCATTCGAGGTTCTTCTTTGCCCTCCTCTTCTTCGACTCAACATCCCACCCCCTCCCCCACCCCAGTGTTTCTTGGAGTACACCATCGTCTCACCGTGTGTCCGAACCAAGCTAGCTTGCGATATTTCACTACTGTCAAGAGAGGCTCCTGATGTCCTGAAAATTTGTACTTTTTGTCTCTTACATATTTATTAATTTTGTGTTCTAAATAACTAATTCGCAAAATGCGTTTGTAGCATTTACATTTAAAAAATCCTGAATACTCCTTTCCATTTCCCCAGTGAAAGTCCAACCCTCACATCAGTATAATAGACAATACAAGTGACCTGTATGTACTGACCTTATTGAGATGCTAATTTTGCTCTTCCACATTGTTTTCAGCTGGAACCTCGCGGCTGTTGCCATATCAAGTCCTGATTTTACTAGTACAGCTACCATCGTTACTTATGTGGGAGCCAAAATATCTAAAGATTTCAACTTCTTCTTGTGTTTTTTTTTTCTTTCCTTTTTATGTTTATGTTGGTAGGCACTTGATTATTGCGACTACAGGTATTTACTAGAATCTTCTATTAGCTTTCTCACCAAATTTTAGGTGATTCTCTAACTTTCACTGGCATTTGGAGGAGAAACAACAAAGAGCTGAAAATAGGTAACTTAGTTTTGAAGGTTTAAAAGTTTGAACCCCGGATCAACATCATAGCACACGGGTAGTAACCCATAAGTGCTCCTTTCTTCTAACTCAAGTCCGAGTCCCAAGAAGCTCACCAAAGTGCACAAGATCTGTAGCACCGACGAGGATCCTGACATATTTTGGGTAGATTTTTAACAGCACCGTTATTCGATTTCCAACTGCCAATGGATTTTTTTTTACGTGCGCAACATTGCACACGAGCGTCCGATCTCACTACCAAGAGACTAGGGGGAATTATTAGAAGTCCAAGTCCACGTGAAAAAATCCCAGCCCTTACCTGGGATTGAAACCGGAACCGTTAGCACTCGAGGATGACATGCCTCAAGACCACGCAGCCACCTCTCGTCTTGGTTTTGAAACTTTAATTTGGATGTGCATGTTTTTAAAGCGGTTAAAATGCTGGTGTTTTGCCAATGCGTATAATAATTTCACTTCAAACGCAGCATAAAATAACTGCAAATTTTTACAGTAACATGAAAAAAAAAAAAAAACTTTTAATATAGGAAGTTGAAATCTAATACAGGAAATACCCGAAAAGTTTATCTACATGGGGTCATTTGCACATGCTTTGTAGAACAAGCTATTTATGGGTTAAAGGGGAAAAATGGTTAACTGCTTTTTGCTAGCGCTTGGTTGTTGAACGCATGCCGGTGAAAAGTTCCCCTCTATTGGCTCACATCTGCACGCTTCACTAAACACTTCGTTTCGGAAATATTTTCAAATTACTTTTTGATGAAACAAAAAAGGTGGAAACATGTATGAGCAGAAGGTACCCGTCAACCGAGAAACATGAGTAGGTAGACAAACACTTGGGTACAGCTATACGTACAAACAAATGTAGGGGGGGGGGGGGGGAATGTACAGTTTGATGTTACGACTTTCACATCTAAGATGTAAAGTTCTGCTAGCATAAGAAAATGTTACAGGGGCAAATTAAAGAAAAAATTAAAAAAACAGGTGCCGGTATTCGCCCACAAATTATCTAACAACGATGCCGCTACTCACCACACAATCCCTGTTATAATAGTACTAGAAAGTGGTACTTAAAAATGAAAAATAAAAAAAAATAAAAACAATTGCCGCAGGATAAATGAAATATAATGTGGTTTGTCGAAAATAATATCATGGAACTAATGGAAAATTGCCCGTGTGGGTTCCGGGGCCCTATTATAGGGAAAACAAGAATAGACCCACTGCCTACCCGAAAGCATGTCGTAGGAGTCGACTAATTGGGGGTTTCCTTTGAAGTCGGAGTACATCTGCCTGAGAGGCAAGGAACCAGCAGTAAGCATGCCAATGAGTCAGATCTGTAAAACGGATGAACACGCAACACTTAGGTTCTGGAACAGGACTGCAGTCCAGAAGTGGACGAACAACCAGAACTTTCCACCGGAGTTTTTGCAGCTGGTGAACGCGAAGAAGAAGATTGGAAAATAAAAATCTAGGCTGTCCAACTCGAGATAGATGAAAGGCGTAAGCTGAAAAGGAAAAAACAAAACCATTTGAAGTAGGCAGTCAGTGGTTTTCACTCATGTTCTGATAATGAATTGACTCTGGAACGTGATAATCACTGTAGAGTTGATGGAAAGAAAGTTTAAATGAAATGCAAAGAGGAAGATACCTGGATGGCTTAGACAAATGGATTAGCCAAGGCCAGAACATTGACCTAATCAGCGTGTCTGGTGATCGCGTAGTATGACAGTCTATACTTATTGACACGGCACATTAAATTAATGAAAGAAAGAAAAAGTCAGTATTATTCACAGTTAATTGCGATAATCCATGACATCTACTTTTGATAATATGTGTACAAAATTTAATTATGCTAGAACTGGGAAGGCAACTTCTGCACAATCAAACAAAAATTGCAACATTTCGTCACATCAAGTGTGTTTGTAAACAGGAAAAAGCTTAACTTAGTAAAATTGAATTGTTTTATTATTATGAGCAAATGGTATGAGATTTCTGCTGCGATCTGATAATTGTAGTACTACATTTATGCTGCGATTTGCCCATAGTAGTACCAGATTTATGCCACGATCTGACCACTGCAGTGCCAGATTTATGTTGCGATATAACCATTGTAGTGCAATATTTATGCTGCGATATGACCATTGTAGTGCAAGATTTATGCTGCGATATGACCATTGTAGTACCAGCTTTGTATTGTGATCTGACACTTTTAATACCAGATTTATGCTTTGATCGGACAAATATAGTTCCAGATTTATACATTGATCTGACAATTGTAGTAGGTGATTTATGCCTTATTCTTACAATCACAGTACCTGATTAATGCCTTGATCTGAAAATTGTAGGACCCGATTTAAACCTTGATCTGCCAACTGTAGTGCCCGATTTATACCTTGATTTGACAATTATAGAACCCGATTTATGCCTTGATCTGATAACTGTAGTACCCGATTTATGCCTTGATTTGACAATTGTAGTACACGATTTATACTTTGATCTGACAATTGCAGTACCCTATTTATGCCTTGATTTGACAATTAAAGTACCGGATTTATGCTTTTATCTGACAGTTATTGTACCCGATTTATACCTTGTTCTGGCAGTTGTAGTACCTTATGTATGCCTTGATCTTACAATTTTAGCACCCGATGTGTGCCTTGATCTGACAATTGCAGTACCAGATTAATGCTCTGATGTCACAACAGTAGTACCAGATTTATGTTGCGATCTGTCAACTGTGGTGCCAAATGTATGCTGCAATCTGATAATTGTAAACTGAAAATAAAGTAAAGATCCTTTTTTACGCCTTTAGGCGCACCGGGCATATGGAAAAAGCACTCATATTTTTACAGACGCTTCAGCACTGAGTGTGTTATGTGGTCAGCATTACGCCGGTCGTCTTTACTTCCCCAGGATATACATCCTGGTACCCATTTTAGGCTGGGTAGACCCGCGACGCCCCGCACTATGATAAAATCCACGCAGCCAGCAGTGGGTTTCGATCGCGGCACGTTGGAAATACGAGTCGGACTCGCAACGCCTTAGCCACGGACGCCGCATCTGATAATTGTAGTACCAGATTTGTTTTGCGATCTGACAACTATGATGTCAAATCTATGCTGCGATCTGACAACCATAGTGTCAAATCTATGCTGCAATCTGACAATGTGGTTTAAAATTTATGCTGCCATCTGACAACTGTGGTGTCAAATTTATGCTGCGATCTGACAACTGTGGTGTCAAATTTATGCTGCGATCTGACAACTGTGGTGTCAAATTTATGCTGCGATCTGACAACTGTGGTGTCAAATTTATGCTGCGATCTGACAACTGTGGTGTCAAATTTATGCTGCGATCTGACAACTGTGGTGTCAAATTTATGCTGCGATCTGACAACTGTGGTGCCAGATTTATGTTTTGATCTGACAATTGTGGTGCCAAACTTATGCTGCCATGTGACAACTGTGGTGTCAAATTTATGTTGCGATCTGACAACTGTGGTGTCAAATTTATGCTGCGATCTGACAACTGTGGTGCCAAATTTATGCTGCTATCTGACAACTGTGGTGCCAGATTTATGTTGCGATCTGACAACTGTGGTGTCCAATTTATGCTGCGATCTGACAACTGTGGTGTCAAATTTATACTGCGATCTGACAACTGTGGTGCCAAATTTATGCTGCGATCTGATAAGTGGTGTCAAATTTATGCTGCGATATGACATCTGTGGTGTCAAATTTATGCTGCGATCTGACAACTGTGGTGTCAAATGTATGCTGCGATCTGACAACTTTGGTGTCAAATGTATGCTGCGATCTGACAACTGTGGTGTCAAATTTATGCTGCGATATGACAACTGTGGTGTCAAATTTATGCTGGCATCTGACAACTGTTGTGTCAAATTTATGCTGCGATCTGACAACTGTGGTGTCAAATTTATGCTGCGATCTGACAACTGTGGTGTCAAATTTATGCTGCGATCTGACAACTGTGGTGTCAAATTTAAGCTGCGATCTGACAACTGTGGTGTCAAATTTATGCTCCGATCTGACAAGTGTGGTGCCAAATTTATGCTGCTATCTGACAACTGTGGTGCCAAATTTATGCTGGCATCTGACAACTGGGGTGACAGATTTATGATACAGTCTAAGAATGTAGGACAGATTTGAGAATTGACGTTTATATCTGCATCTGTTTAATACACGTAAAATGTGATTTCCATAATTTCATTTGAAATTATCATTGCTATCACTTCTCCCAACAGCTGCAAGGCATCGACATTTCACTGCTTTACTTCCAGTGCAGGAATTGTAGTGTTTTTTATGCAATCTCGTTTCGTCTCACACGTCTTTTACCAGGTTAAATATCAAGTTGAATCAGGTCCAGTACAGCAGATAACTGTTTTCAGTTTGCTCATGGTTCGCTGATAAGGGATTTAAACGTGTTTCATGTAGAGCAGATAACATTTTTCCAATTTTCACATCTTTGACAACTAAATGCGTGCAGTTTACCCAAGCAGAGATGTAATGTCTCTAAGAAATGAATCAGGGCTCTAAAATAGTGGGGTGGGGAGTGTAAGGTGTTGGAAGGGAAAGAAGAGGAGTTGAGAAGTTGGGGGAGGGGTGCGTCTCCGCTAAGTATCGCAGCAGCATGTCGGCATCGTCTACAGGCTGAACACCCCATTACCTACATGTATGCAATCTTCCCAGCTGTGCATGACGGCATGGAGAAAGCCAAAGCTGTGCAGGACGGCATGGACAAAGCCACATGTTATATGCTGACGGCATGGAGAAAAGCAAAGAGGTACAAGTCAAAGATCAAAGCTAGATAACTGCTCAGCACTTGTGAGAGACATTTTCGTTTTAACATGAAACGCTTTCAACGGGTCTTCCTAATTTTTATCAATGACATTGTTTCTTTGTTTTTATTTCGTGTCTCAGACATTAGTTATCCGAAGTGAATTGTGTTTTGGTTTCCATAGCATTACAAGCTTCGCTTGAAGGAAAATGGGACGACAAACTGTCAGCAAAGGATTTCTGCTTCGACAGACAGACATGGAGGAAGCGGTAATTATTGTATACATACTGCTGTAATGGCTTGTGACGGAGAAACCGTAGAGTGACGACTGTTTATGAAGCAAGCAAAGCCCCTTGCCAGCATGAACCAAACACACCATAAAACAGCGTCATACGTTTCTCAGCTTACTTCCTGTTTTGAGAGCCGTGTTAGGCCGAGTTAAGAACCGACACCATTGCGCTCAGGACATTTCCCTAAGCACTGCGGACATTCCCCATTCTTAGCAGCCAACGAAGAGTTTTAATTCCCTTTGTACCCATTAGCATTCTGATTGTATATCTGTCTCGTCTTCCAACCTCAGTGCTAAGTTTTGGCTAGATTCCATGATTACTTCCCCCTTTGACCATTCTCTTCGGACTGTTTCTCACCTCTGCACTGTACACTAGCTCATAAAGTACCCTCTCAGCATCTAGCTTGTCCGACTTAATTTACCATCAAGTGGTGCAGAACAAGCCGGTCTGACTGCCTGTTCGTTTCCCAAAATACTTGCATATACTGGAAAAATATCAAACGAACTCTAACTACTTGGAACATGCAAAGATGCCCCCATGTAGGATGCAATTATTTGTTATTCAAAGCTTCATTCGGGCTTCTTCCGGGGCCCCTGAATATAGCCAGGCCATAAATATGGCCATAACGGCTAAAATGAGTTTCTGGGACCTCTCCGCGGATGATCCACATCCGCATGGTTGCATTTTGTATCACCGTGTCCTGGTTGGGTGTAACTTACCTGCCTACCTACTCGGGACATTTTAAGCAATCTTGCCTTTAAAAGCTACTGTAAAACAGCGTCCCTTCCTGTGGTTATTCCTTACGTCCTTTTTAGGACGTAATTTTGTGTTATTTGAAGCCCCACTCTGGCTTTTGCCAGGGGCCGCAACATACATATGGCCAATTGTCTAACTTTCTGGCACCTCCCCATTTGATCCTCATCCACATGGTGGCACTTTGTGTCATCGGGTGTTTATCGCTTGTGTGATGTCCTAGTGGGGTAGAAAGTCAGTCAGTCAGCGTCCCTCCAGGCCTGGTTGTTATGTGTGCAAACCGCTTATATAAACAGATTTTTTTGTTTTTTGAATTAGCTTCCGATTCGAGCCAGTTTAGATTTAAAATCAGATAATATCATGCAAAATAAAGGCATCTACTGACAACATCATCCACCGTGTACCGCCTTAACCAAATAAGGGCCAGCCACATATACATAAATATACTACAAGGAAAAAAAAAGATGCTTTCTTTTAACTAACATCTTAATTTACTAGACTGGGTTTAATTTTATCTGGCCAGTTCTCTCTCTCTCTCTCTCTCTCTCTCTCTCTCTCTCTCTCTCTGTCTCTTTCTCTCTCTCTCCAAGGGGCGGCTGACTGGCTGCCAAGAGCATCAGACAAAGCATGACAATCTACGGCATCGGCGACGACCCCCAATGATTTTTGAAATACCCGCACTAGTGAACTAGACGTCGAACTCACAAGGGGGAAACAGTCGGTTTAAGAACTAAGTAACATCAACATCACCTTTAAGCTTCAAATGGAAACTGTTGCAGTGAAATACATTACCCGACAGTTGGGTGCAATAATAACCATCATCATACCCCCCCCCCCCAATAAAGGTATTCATCTTGTCACCTTCCCACTGCTCCCATCCTTCCCACTGCTCCATTTCCATCAACGTTTGTCTTTCAAACTACGAATCAAATGCTCTCCATGCCATGCTGTCGTGGTGGGTAATGAACAGACAGACAGATTGGTTGGATCTGCACCACTGGGTGGTGAATTGGTACATGTACCACAGAAAAGCCTACAGTAGATAGACAACTTTGTTTACAAAAGACAAAAAAAAAATATGAGAGACATGGACAATTCGATGACAGGGAGTTTTTAGGAGGTATTGTCCCTGACAGATGATAGTGTTATCTTCCACTTAAATGTCGTGTCACTGGGAAGGTCACGGGTAATGAGCATACTTTGGATCTTTTCTCCAGGCCATGCCGGCGTAGTGGGAACTGAACAGACAGATAGATTGGCTGGATCTGCACCACTGGGTGGGAATTGATACACGTCAAGGCAGATGTGGTGAAGGCCCTTTGGGAACAAGCAACGGAATCAGTAGAGAAAGAAGATTGTTATAGCCTGGAGAGAATGGTGCATCTGGGTGTAACCAGAGGGTCTGGCCGGCTGACTACATTCAGAGGAAAGGCAAGACCGATATTTAACCAGATTATGACCGGTACCATCAGTATTGGAACTCTCCGCTGACTGCTGAAGATGAGGACGGAGCGTGCATGGAAATGCTGCTGTGATGTCAATTCTTGACTCAACTCAATTACAAATCAACTGCTCTTGAATTTCAAAGAAAGATTGTTTGATTCAGTTGCAATAAAAACAAAAACAAAAACAAAACTGCTTTAAAACATTAATTTGCAGATCTCAGTCTATTTAGGTAAAGATGTTTTGCGTTTATATTTGAAATCAGACAAGACCATCTACAACAGAGACCCGTGGAATCCCTCAGATCAATGGCCTGATAAGTAAGAAATCACTTCAAGCACATGTTCATCTTCTATCTCGCTCCAGGGGGAAGAAACTAGTTGCCGCCGAGCCGGTTGCTGCTGTTTCACTTAAATAGTTCTTCTTCTTCTTCACGTTCACCGGCAGTAAATTTCAATGAGAAGTCATGATTGTTCGTCCACTTCTGGATTTTAGTCTTGTTCCATAACTTGACTTGTGGATGCATATCCGTTTTACAGACTGGAATATAAAACCCACTGTGGTTTTAGTACATTGATGGTTTTGAGAGAATACTTCTTTTCATGGTCTATGCCGTGTGGCGCTGGTAGTCAAGTCTATCCACAACCTTCTGACTCGTGTAATTTTAATCACTTCTGACACAGATGATCTTCCATGCCATGTCAAACTGTCCAGCATCTTCTATCTTTGACTCCCTCGGTCTCGTTTCCCCTCCAACTTTTCCACCATCACGATGTACGCATTTTGTTGTTGACATGACCAAATAATGTAGATCATCTTTTTCTGAGGTGGGCTATCAGTTCTCTTTCGTGAGTCAGTTCCTTTCAAGACTTTATTACTCTTTTTATCTTTCCCACATGTTCACATCATTCATCTATAAAACTAAATTTCTAAACTCAGGAAGGATTTGTATAGCTCTTGGGAATTCTGAGCTACACGGTTGACGCAGTATCAAAGAAATGTGTTAATATATATGTATATTTTTGTTTATACTGACACAAACATGCGCATACCATTACTTTGTTTTCCACATCTTTCTCCTCACCCGCCTCCTTTATCACACTGATCGTCGTATTCTCACCCCTCCCCTATCTCTCTCTCTCTCTCTCTCTCTCTCTCTCTCTCTCTCTCTGTCGTCTTCTTCTTTACCCTTCTATGCGTCCTCTACAATTTTTGCACATAAAGTCATTGCATCAGCACTGTAATTTTAAATTATATTACACAATCATGTCTTTACATCTAGTGTTATCAGTTAATGCTAACACACTTTTCTGAGCATCCATCCAAAGCAGATGTTTGCGTTTAGCTTGCTTTATTTCTTCAAGTGCTGAATGGGCGTTGTAATGAACCGCATCTGGGTTACATTTGGATTTTTGAAATATAGTTTTTTCATGTGAAGATGTTATGGAGCGTTTGGGCATAAGTGCGAGTGAGCGTTTGGGCATAAGTGCGTGTGAGCGTTTGGGCATAAGTGCGAGTGAGCGTTTGGGCATAAGTGCGTGTGAGCGTTTGGGCATAAGTGCGTGTGAGCGTTTGGGCATAAGTGCGAGTGAGCGTTTGGGCATAAGTGCGTGTGAGCGTTTGGGCATAAGTACGTGTGAGCGTTTGGGCATAAGTGCGTGTGAGCGTTTGGGCATAAGTGCGTGTGAAGTGGAGGCAATTATCAGCATCACGTGTATCTCGTGCTCTACTGTGCGATACATGTGGAAAGGAATTCCAGCTGATTGCATGAACCTACATATGGAGATCTGATGTAATATTAGTATGGTGTCTATCTGTCTGTATGCATACTGTCTTTATGCCTGCCTATCCATTCCCATATATCTGTCTCTCCTTCCATCCACGCACCCAATCGTGCGTCCACCCTTCCTTCCATTGGGCAGCCCACCTATCCATTTCTGTAGTTCACTCACCCATCCATCGACGTTTCACCACTACCAAAAGAGGCTCTTGGTTCGTTTGTGTTTCCGAGATTTTTCGTATTCACCGACTTTTTCCGTATTCACTTTATTTATTGTATATTAACTGTTTTTGTGTTCGTATATGTTGTATTTATTTTGAGTTTCTTCAGTTATTACGTATTTAAAGTGTTTCATATTGCTGATTTATTTTGTGTTTACTCGAGTTAGGTCAAGTCGAAGCAGCCGACCAAATCTGCCGCATGCGTCATTCAAAATATTGTGTTCATTCTAATTTTCAAAATGAGGTTTCAGTTTCAATTAAAGAAGCAAAACAAAATTGCGCCTGCTAAAAGAAAAATCGTAGAATTACACGGTGCCTGTGTAGAAAACTGCCTAGGTACAAACAGCCCGTTATGTCCAGGACAAACTTCTCGCATTTGATTTATGTACATTCAGTTATCTTGACAAAGTGCGGAAATGTCAAGTGTTCAGTCTATCAAAGCTTTTACGGGGCAAGATGAGCAGTTTTTCAGCCCGGTGACGGCTAATCATTCCCGTGTGTGTAGAGAAACAAATTGAGGTTAGGTTCAGGTTTATCTTCCCAAACAGAGTTGGTCACTTTTCATTCACAAGTTTGTTGAGCTGGTTAAATTTCATGGAGGTTACGGGTGTGACCCGCTCTTTTGTTTGCTTTCTGTGATGTCTTCCATTTACGTTTTAATTCAGAGAAAGAGAATACCAGTGACAAAGGTTGCAGCGCACTCGGGGGGGGGGGGGGGGGGGGGGGGGGGGGGGGGTTATCCATATTTGTTTAAGTGTTAAAAGCGTTGGCGTGCTGAAATATACAACACTCGATATCAACGGCATTGCAGATCACATCCGAAACCTTGTACCAAGGTGACAGGTTCAGGAACCAACAATCAGAAGTAAGCTAGTGTGTATCTAAGCGGTGTCTGGGATGATCAACGTTACTTTTACCAAAATTGGAAAAAATTACCTAGCTGGACATTCACACACGATGGTATACGGAAAGTGTAAATATAAAGGCGGGATAACTACTATTTAGCAGCTGTGTTATGGATACGCGATAAGAAGGGCTAGCTGGAGTGTGTCGTAGCAAAAGAGAAAGTTAGAGGAGAAGAGGGGTAATACCAAGAGAGAGGATGTCAGACAGTTGGCATCCTGAAATGAGAGGATAGTGAAAGACCAAGAGAGGGGATGTCAGACAGTTGGCATCCTGACATGAGAGGATAGAGAAAGACCATGAGAGGGGATGTCATACAGTTGGCATCCTGGCATGAAAGGATAGAAAAATACCAAGAAGAGGGTGTCAGACTGTTAGAATACCTGACATGAGAGGTTAGAGAAAGACCAAGAGAGGGGATGTCAGACAGTTAGCATCCTGACATTTTAGATCATTTGTATCAGATTTGATTGAAATGATATCAGACCCATCTGATTACCAACGTAACAGGGTAATGGGTAAAGAACACTAAAGACAAAGAAAGAAAGAAACTAAAGAAAGAAACAAAAGAAAGAAAGAAAGAAAGAAAGAAAGAAAGAAAGAAAGAAAAAGAAAGAAAAAGAAAGAAAGAAAAGAAAGAAAGAAAAGAAAGAAAGAAAGAAAGAAAGAAAAAGAAAGAAAGAAAGAAAGAAGATAGAAAGAAAGAAAGAAAGAAAGAAAGAAAGAAAGAAAGAAAGAAAGAAAGAAAGAAAGAAAAGAAAACAGAAAGAAAGAAAGAAAGAAAGAAAAGAAAGAAAGAAAGAAAGAAAGAAAAAAAAAGAAAGAAGAGAAAGAAAGAAAAAAAGAAAGAAAGAAAGAAAAGAAAGAAAGAAAGAAAGAAAGAAAAAGAAAGAAAAAAGAAGAAAGAAAAGAAAGAAAGAAAAAAAAGAAAGAAAGAAAGAAAAAGAAAGAAAGAAAGAAAGAAAGAAAAAAAGAAAAAAGAAAGAAAGAAAAAGAAAAGAAAAAAGGCAAAGAAAGAAAAAAGAAAGAAAGAAGAAAAGAAAGAGAAAGAAAGAAAGAAAGAAAGAAAGAAGAAAAGAAAGAAAGAAGAAAGAAAGAAAAGAAGAAAGAAAGAAGAAGAAAGAAGAAAGAAAGAAAGAAATGAAGAAAAAGAAGAAGAAGAAAGAAAGAAAGAAGAAAGAAGAAAGAAGAAGAAGAAAGAAAGAAAGAAAAAGAAAAGAAGAAGAAAAAAAAAGAAAAAAAAAAAGAAGAAAAAAAAAAGAAAAGAAGAAGAAAGAAGAAGAAGAAGAAGAAGAAGAAGAAGAAGAAGAAGAAGAAGAAGAAGAAGAAGAAGAAGAAGAAGAAGAAGAAGAAGAAGAGAAGAAGAAAGAAGAAGAACAACAACAAGAAGAACAAGAAGAAGAAGAAGAAGAAGAAGAAGAAGAAGAAGAAGAAGAAGAAGAAGAAGAAGAAGAAGAAGAAGAAGAAGAAGAAGAAGCAGGAGGAGGAGCAGGAGGATGAAAAGAAGACGAAAATGAAGAACAACAACAACAATATGAATGCGTATCAACTTCATAACGTAGAAGCATAATATTTATGTAGATACAGATTTTGTCATGTCTTGAAAGTCTGACGTTTGCCGAAATCTTCGATTACCGACAACAAACACTCCTTTGTAGCGATCAGACTAACTGTATCCGTTAGATATTACCTTCTACATACAATGATTTGTTTACCCCCCTTTGCTCACTTAGAAGTCACACTTGTTGTCTGGCAGTCGGCCGTGTTAACTGAGATAAGCTGCCACCAAGGACGCCAGCAAGGAACAGACTGACCCCCAGATTGGTTGCCAAGGCACATTTACGCACGCTACCTGGATAGAATGTCAGAGGTATACTTGATGCGCAGTCCTGTAGATTCTTGGCACTAGGATACCTAAGTAGTCTTAGTCGATTACTCATTGTAGGTACAAAAAATAAGGTACAAAGTACGACACAGAGGCGCTGACACAAATGGGGAAGCGGGTGGGGAGGCTAAGCAGATCGGAGGTGGGTGTTGGTGACGAGAGGTCAAGGATTTAAGCCTTGTTTATATGGACAATAATAATAATAATAATAATGTTCTATTAGGCGCTATATTTCTGACGCTGCCTGACTTTTTCAAGTAATGGCCTTGGCACCTAGGTCGACCTAGCCTTAAAAAGGTACCAGGTAAATTCCTGTGAGGTAAAGGTGGCGCGCGGGATGTTCACCACGCCATCCAAAGAGTGACCATTGGTCTAAAAAATATAGGTCAACCCTTAAATGCGCAATAAACCTGAAGGCGTGGAAAATGGTCCTTTAGTTTACTTTTATCTAATTATGTGCCACATAGCAAATCAATGTAAGGTTATCCTCCGAATAACGGGCACAAAATATGGCGGCCGCAAAAACATCCTGCAGCTTTGCTCACGAGTCTACCCATCTAGTTTAGCCCCAATACACTCGGTGGCGGTAGTCGCCGGAAAACCGCAAATTAGGTCGCAGGAAGTGCACAGTTGACACATGACTGAGGCCCTGTTTTTGGCCGTAATTGGCCGCCATCTTTTGTGCCCGTTATTTGGAGGATAGCCCGATGTAATATACCTGTATCAATAAAAATGTACATGTTTGTTTATTGCTAATCTCTGAAAGTTATTCACCGATTGCTTTAAAGTATTGATGCAATGTTGCATTAGAATACTCACGCATTTTTTTTGTTTTTAAGAGGTGCCAGACCCTTTTTTACAGGTGTGACAAAGGTATCGTTGTTATTTGTGTCAGTGTGCCTACACTTTCGTTAACATTTAAACGCTGATTAACGTGTTCCAGTTCTCAAAGAATGTTTATTTTAGTACTCATGATGATTGTAGAATCAGTCGGGCTTCCACACAAGGTTATCAACTACTGAGTAGCCACCCATTTATTCTTCTAACTCACAAGCAGTCACTAATCCTAATTAGTCACTGGCTAAGTACATCAACAGTACGCTGGTATAGCTGATCACAAATCACCCTAGCAATATGAACCGAAATCATGAAAGGCTAATGGATGCATCAGGAGCAATAATCGCACATCATTCTGGCTACCACAACTAACTTTATAATTCCGGCTACACAAAAGAAACACTTGTCACAAATATGAACAACTACTAATGTCCTCTCCACAGCTTTAAATCCATTGCAACCCGGCTCTCTAGCGAAGTTGGTTAAACCTGACTTTCGCGGCGGCCGGGTGACGAACTCCTTGTGGTCCGGGTTCACTCCCGGGGGTAGGCAGAAAAGCCACATTTTCTCCCAGATTAACGGTACCTATAATGGAATCAATGCCGAAGGGTTGCGATATCCATAGTACCGAGCCAAAGGGTTTACAACTCATGGTTTCTGGATACGTAAAAAAAAAATAAAAAAAATCCATTTGCACGCCAAGTGAAAATAATTCCCACATTTCAGGGGTACCCAACAGACACATCCGTTCCCTAGTCGTTTGTTCAATACCCTTGTAACCTCCCCACACCGTTACCCGTAAAGCCATGTGGGTATAAGTATAACCCGTCTGACCAGTAATTGACCTGTCTGCTGTTATGTGTCTGACTAGTCGTTGTTTGTCTTTCCCTCACACTGGGTAGTAAAGTTGATTCATGACGAGAGGGTTGCACAAAGCCCTAATGTCATAGCTCCAGTGACGATCATATCGGCATCTTGTTTTTGTTTTCCGATTCGTTGCCGGGTTCCCGCTCTTTGACCTCAGAAATCTGCATAAAGCTGCATAAGATAATCAATTATTTCGTTATGGGAACGAAGAGTTGTTGAAAGACTGTTTGGAAATGTAAAGATGTGGGAATAAAAACAAGTTAGGATTAATAGTTGTGGGAATAAATAAAAAGTTGTTGAAAAACTGTATGGGAATGAAAAGTTATGGGAATAAGAGATTACTGATTAGTGAGGACTATCGTCACAGCATTCCTGACAGATCCATAGGTTCTCAGATCTTTTTCGCAATAGCCCCACAAGCCCAAAAGCAACTAGTGACGCCCGTTGTGTGGGATTAATCAGACGACTCTTGCCCTTGGTGCTCTAGGCTGCATTCTCATATCCACCACTCTCTACACGATCTTGTTAGCGACATGCATGTCACTGGACATCAATGACATCACTACTGCCCAGGTCGGGAAAGTCACAGTAGCCGCCTTGTCCACAAGATTAATCTGCTCATAGTAGTAGCAGTGGTAGTAGTAACAGAATAGTAGTTGTTGTTGTGATTGATGAGGGGGTTGCAACGTCGAGCTATCGCGTGGAAGACCCAGGTTCGACTCCCCCCCCCCCCCTAA
Organism: Candidula unifasciata; assembly: GCA_905116865.2. Taxonomy (NCBI): domain Eukaryota; kingdom Metazoa; phylum Mollusca; class Gastropoda; order Stylommatophora; family Geomitridae; genus Candidula; species Candidula unifasciata. Next base: position 39,400 of record CAJHNH020003516.1, on the reverse strand, counting down.
CCAGTAAGGTGATGTTTTTCTCTTTCTGTCGGGGACACACTTAAACATTCTAGCCTGAGCAGTCAGTGGCAACAGCAGAAGCCGTGCAGCTTCTCTGGCTCACGTCCCCTTGTCTACACCGAACTATACAGGTGGTAAAACAGGCAGTAGTGACAGTTTTTTAAGTTGCTGGTGGTGGTGGTAGTTGTGCTGGTACTCGATGGCGAATATGGTAAATATTGAGAAAAAAAAAGTGGGGGTGCAAATCGTTGGCTTTTTTTTTAAATACTTACAGTAGTAAACCTAACTTTGAACTATTTGAAAGTACAAAAAGCTTAAGGATGTAATTAACAAATAACCATTTATTAAAGTTTTAATAACAGATTTTAAACGATCACTAAAATAAACTGCCAATTTCTGCCTTTATTTTACTACTTTTGCAGTGCAGGCGGGAGGGGGCATGGGGATCTGAGACTGATGATTTACGACCGCATGGCTAATGCTGTCGACACGACTGTGCAGATGATGATTTATTTTGCATCAGTAATTTAAGGGCACAATTATATTTTGCGTATTCTAAAGTCGGCAAACTCTATCTGCGCAGATAATTAATACGTTTACTTTTTATTTTCTTTCTTTTCTAGTTAGCCCTACTGGGTCACAGCAACGCGTGGCTGGGTACAGATAGTTTGAAACAGGATGAAATGTATAAACACATATTTGGAAACGAAGCTTCTAATCTATATTTGGTTGAGAAACGGCGGGGAAAGAGGGCTTGTGGAAAGGAGGGGGTGGGGGTGGGGGAAGGGGGGGCTTCACTTTTCAGGATAGTAAAATGGGAGGGGGTTGGAAATGGGGCTGGGGAGGGGGGTTGAAAAGGAAGAGGCTCCTCCTTCCACCCTAAAACATTATCGGGTAAGCGAACTTCGACTTTCCTCGGAATGGTGGGACCTTTTTATTTTCACATAATGCGACCTAAATCTGAGGGGGGAAATTCATCGGTGGTCTGCGTGAGGTTATATTCGGGTCATCAGCGTGCGTGCAGAGACGAAAGCTCAAAGATAAACAAGGCTTAGAACAATGAAGGCTGTTTGCCCGTTTATATTATCACACGTAATCTTATCCTCAGTCTCTCCCCCCTCCCCCCCCCCCCCGGCGTGGATTTCCGGGTGGGGGTTGGAGGAGGGGGAGTAGACTTACTGCCTCCCAAGCAAGCATGTCGTACAGGGCAACTAATCAGGGGAGATTTATTCGGAGTCGGAGTACATCGTCCTGAGAGGTGTTAAACTAACAGTCTACATACAAATAAACCAGATCTGTAAAACTGACGTGCATGCAAAGCTCAAGTTTTGGAACAAGTTATTATACACAAATGGACGAAGAAACGAAGATTATATCCGGTTAAGCCTGGGAAGAAGAAAAAGAAGAAGAAGAAGAAGAAGAAGAAGAAGAAGAAGAAAGAAGAAGAAGAAGAAGAAGAAGAAGAAGAAGAAGAAGAAGAAGAAAAAGAAGAAGAAGATTCATTTTCGTTTCTTTCTTCCTCCTCTAATTCATCGTCGTCGCCATCATAATCATAATCATTGTCATCATCGTCTTCATCATCATCATCTCACCACCAATACCAACATCTTTACTCTTATTTTTACGATTCAGTTATATGCCACCTAGACTAGAGACACACTAGCAGTGAGACTGAGCGTGTAATTCACAAACTGTGACATTCACACATCAAATCGTAGAACATATTGCTCAAGGCAGCAAGCTCTGATTATGTGAAGAACTAAATGAAAGAACGAACACACTGCATTCCGAATATTACGTCCAAGTCCTTTGAAAAAAAAAAAAAGGGTTCCTAATTCATAACGTACCCCAAACACGAAATCCCCGTGGGAAATCCACAGCTGACCTGACAGTCCATTATTTAAAGGGGTGGAAGTGTGGTGTTGTGTTTTTTTTTTTTTTTTTTTTTCGAGTGTTCATCTAGTGTCTTATAATCATAACCCTAACCCTAACCCTAACCCTAAACTTGGGTGTAGATAAATCGCAAGAAACTACAACCTGAACACCCTAGAATTTATTGGGAATGTCTTCCGTGACGTTGTCGTGACGTCAGGGGTAAGTTATAAATTAAGTACCAAAAAATGAAAAGGTCGATCTCTTTCAGACTGCTGCTAGCTAGCCGAGGCTGTAAACAGTCTCCGCCTAGATTTGTGGTCTGTGTAATTTGCGTCACTTTCGTGACTAAATTCGAGTATTTGTGCCATTTCTGGGCTTGATGTTTCCATCCGATTCCGACCGCTCGTCCTCCACCCTGTTGTTACTTGTGCATGTCTTTCCTCTTCTTTCTTGGTGTATCCTGTTTTGTTTTTGTCTCCCTTTGATCTGGCCAGGCCCGAATATTACGAGCTCTTACCATGTTTCTTAGGAGCCAAGAAATAGTTTCCACTGTAATGATGTCGGTCACAGCCTAACTAAAATTCACTAGTCATTTCACATGCACATTGAAAACTGTGCAGACTCTGTTTTCCTTGCGACTAAATGTTAGAACAAGGGTTCCCAACTCCCAAGTGCTTTCCGTGATTTGGCTTGGCAGTGGTATGCCATGGCAAGTTTGAATAGGGAAAGTAAAAACGAAGGTCGGAATTCTGGATCTGGAGAGGTATGACCATGTTCCAGATGATATTGCCAGTTAGTTAGTCTCTAGGGATTGGAGCGGCGCATAGAACAGAAAGCTTGCCCTCCGTGTCTGGCGTTTCGTTGCCACCCGGTTTAGGTTTTGAATGTTTGTTAGGCTCGTGGTTGAGCCTTCACTGATGATTTTTCTACGAAGAAGATCAAATGAATGTATTTCAATCAATATAGAATTGGCTACATGAATAAATGCAGATTTGTGTGACTGAAAAAAAAAAATGTCATCCCCTGAAAATAAACCCTAACGTATTTTTGAAGCAAAAGTTAATATAAGACCCGGTCTTATTTTCGGCTAAACACAGTATGTCTGTCAGGCAATACAGGCCACAGGGCTAGCGATTTCGAAGTATTGTTTGCAAATGGATGTTCCTTTTGTTAGTGTGACGTTTGGGTAAGTGGGGGGGGGGGGGGGGGGGGTTTGCAGGCAAAATCAAGAAACATGAATCCCGGACGGCATCATGGCAAATGTAAACAAGAAAGTTTCCTGGACGTTTCTCAACCGAAATTGTTCAGAAAAATACAAAGTTTTGATTCAAGACAACCATCGTCATATCTGAAACAAGAGTTCTTGCTTTCTGGTGGTGTATACTCCACTGAACTGTGACTTTGAAACCAAACGAAAGGGTAAAGGGAAAGAGACGTACAGAAAAGAGACAAACTGGACGTTTTGGCCGGGGTCTTTCTCGATATAAACAAACTGCACAGCAATAACAAAGGGGAGCGTACTCCAACCACCAGCGTCCACGAAAGAATCACATAAGAAACAATAAAAAAAAAAATCATGTGTAACTTAGAAATAAAAGGTAGTTTTCACCACTTCCTGGTAGAAAATGTGCTGTATCTGTTTTTGCTGCTGGTTTATATGTGTGTTTTTTTTTTTTTCTTTCCCTATAATCTCCGCATACATATGTTTCAGAAATGAAACACAGGCTGACTAAATTTAAACTAGAAGACAACTGTACAAAAGGACAGCTACAAACAGTAAATATAAAGACGCTTTACACTGTTCTGTGATTAGCTGTGCATGTATTCACGGGTGTACACATGAAAGACACTGACAGTATGTCTCATTCATGCACACATAGAGCTTTTTCTCTCTATCACAATCCCTCCTCTCTACGTGTCTATTATTATCCGTGTGGAAAAAAAAAAAAAGATTATTCATTCATTTATTCTCTCTTTGTACCCATGTCTGTCTGTCTGTCTGTCTGTCTGTCCTGTCTGTCTGTCTGTCTGTCTGTCTGTCTGTCTGTCTGTCTGTCTGTCTGTCTGTCTGTCTGTCTGTCTGTCTGTCTGTCTGTCTGTCTGTCTGTCTGTCTGTCTGTCTGTCTGTCTGTCTGTCTGTCTGTCTGTCTGTCTGTCTGTCTGTCTGTCTGTCTGTCTGTCTGTCTGTCTGTCTGTCTGTCTGTCTGTCTGTCTGTCTGTCTGTCTGTCTGCTTGCATGCCTCTCTCTCTCTTTCTCTCTCTCTCTCTTTGTCTCTCTCTCTCTCTCTCTCTCTCTCTCTCTCTCTCTCTCTCTCTCTCTCTCTCTATGTACAGAAACTAATATAAAGAGATTTATGTTATCAAATCCATATGTCACTACCCAGACTCACAAACTTGAATTAATCCAAGATGCTTTGTTAAGCAGTTCAAGACAAGACACGCAATAGGGGTACACACGATAAGCACTAAGTTGTACACAAGACACGCAATAGGGGTACACACGATAAGCACTAAGTTGTACACAAGACACGCAATAGGGTTACACACGATAAGCACTAAGCTGTACACAAGACACTCAATATCTGTACAGAAGATACACAGCATGATAAGCAGTTTTACACTAGATAAGTACTTAATTGTACACAAGCTAAGCACTAATTTATAAGGTAAAAATACAATAATGATACAAAACCCTCAACAGTTGTACACAAAAAACAAAATAGTTTTACAGAAGATGAGCTACTGATGTACACAAGACAGACAACAATTGTACACAAGACATGCAGTAATTGTACACAAGTTATGCAAATTATGAAAACAAAACAAATGATACACAAAACAAAATTGTAAACAGGTAACCCAATGTTTGTAGACAAGAGATACAACAGCTGTACCAAGACACACAATAGTGCACACTGGACACGCAACAGTTATACATATGTCTCACACAGTTGGACACGGGAGACAACAGTTGTATATAGAAGAAACTGATGTTTATAATTTAAGTCATTGTTGTACACAAGACTTGGAACTCTTGTAAACAAGACAGCAACTGTTGTACACAAGACGTGCAGCTGTTGTACACAAGTCGTGCACCTGTTGTACACAAGACGTGCAGCTGTTGTACACATGATGTGCAACTGTTGTATACAAAAGTAGAACACAGCAATTGTAAACAAGACATGTAAGTAGAAGAGATCACTATCATGAGGTCCCTTTTTTCTTTAGTCGTATAGGGCATATAGGGCTAGACCTATATTTTTTATAGACCAATGGGCACAAGATGGGTGATGTGGTCAGCATCATGCCTGCCGCCTTTACTTCTCGGGGCTGCACCCGATACCTATTTAAGGTTGGATCGATGTGGGAGTCAAGGTCATTTTTGAAAAAAGGGCGGCTCCGCCATGAAGCGAACCCACGACCTTCCGATCCGCACACCAGCGTCTAGCCGCTACGCCACAGCGACTCCCAACACTATCACCTGTCACGGACGCTACATTCCATAAACTCCCTGTCGTCTTATTGTCTTAGTCTCTGATTTTTGTGTCTTTTGTATACATAGTTTTCTATCTACTGAACGCATTTCCTAGGTACACCTGTAACTCTTCGTGTGCTAGGCAAAGTAAATTAAAGGACCCTTTTCAACGCTTTCAGTCGTATTGAGTATGTAGGGCTAGACCTATATTTTACAGGCAATCGACACTCTGCGGATGATGTGGTCAACATCACTCCGGCAACCTTTACTTTCCAGGACTTTACCATATTAGGCTTGGTAGATATGAGATCCAGTGTCATTTCTATAAATGTCCGGGTCCACCAGAACCTGAACCAACAACCATCAGATCCGCAGGCAAGCGTCTACCCGCTACATCACGGTAGCTCGCCGTCTGCTCGGAAACACTTGTAAAAGTGCAAGCTGTCCTAGATCAGTTCCGTGTAAACAGCTTGAACATGATAGCTTGTGATGTCTCCTGTTGTAATATATACACACACAGCCAGTCACGTCCATGGTTGCATTCTTGCACCGACTGACACAATGTTTGTTTTTAAATACAGTGACTTAGCGGCTGGTCTGAGGAGAGACGAAGCGTACACAGTAAGAATCTTCGCCATCGAGGTAGGCGCAAGAGGTCTCGTTTCCACTTCAATGTACAATGTGATTAAACAACTAGGCTTACGAGGGAATGAACGCAAACGAGCACTACAACAACTGGGCAAAGTTGTTGAGAGGGCTTCAAGCTGGCTCTGGACACAACGGAATGTCGTGGGGGACGGGCATCGGTGAGCTGGTCCGGGTGTGTAGTGGAAAAGAATGTCTTATTCCCTAAAGTCCATCGTGTCCGAATTGTCTGCCAGTGTTTCTCTGCCACCTGCCAACAAAGTACAACATGTGTCCGGTAAATCAAACGTAAGCTTGCCACTTGGTCATCCAGGTAAGCTGACTGCTTTAATTATGCTACCGCAACGAATTCGTATCTTACAGTACCTTTTGCAAAGTCACCAATTTGTCTTGTCCCTGTCCGATAACATCTGGTAATACGTGCAGCAGGAGGAAATCAACCCTGAGCCTCATGAACTCAGATGGACCCACTCTCTGAAAATGTCTAGGAGTTCGTGGGCCGAAACATTTGTTGACGAGAGATTACTTCTACTGACGATTTGCTACAAGCTCCCCTGTGGAGTTTCTTCTTACTTATTGAGATTCTTCCAACCGTTTTATCTTTAGTAGCCTGTTCAATCTTTACTGGTATGGCTCTTTTGCCTGTGTCATCGTCTTCTGCCTCTTTATATAATAATCAGCATCTTTATTAGTTATCCAGTTCTCTTCTCCACTTCATTCACAGCAATTTGTATGACGTTGGACTGTATTTTATTTTCATTTATTGTGGATATTCATTGTCAGAATAGTGTTTCTCCCCTACTCCCTCCCCATCTCCTTTTTCAGTAACACTAGCCGGTACAACTCCCGAAAGTCAACCCATATCGTCGACCAAGAGATTTCGTAGAGGATTTCCCGAGACGCTC
>CAJHNH020003516.1:0-27500 GCA_905116865.2 Candidula unifasciata | reverse complement strand
TCAGAGGTCTTGCCTGACTTTACTAATATGTCAATTCAGTAACCGTTTGGTGTAAGTTGTGGAAATCTGCTAACCGTCATAACCTAGTAATGTTTTTTTTTTCCCCCTCAAATGTAGACACCTATTCAAAGGGGAGTCGCCGTGGCAGAGCCGCTAGAGGCTCAGTTGCGGATCGGGAGATCGTGGGTTCGCTCCCTGGCGGAGCCGGATGTTTTCCAAAAATGACCTTGGCTCTTAGGTTGACCCAGTCTTGAGTGGGTACCGGGTGCAGTCCCAGGAAGTAAAGACAGCCGTGATGCTGACCACATCACCTTTCTTGCCCCGATTGGTCTATAAATATATAGGTCTAGCCGTGTATGCCCTATACGACTAAAGGTGTGGAAAAGGGTCCTTTACTTACTTATTCAAAGCAAACAAACAGCAAGATTACAATTAATTTTGTACCAGAAAATATTTAAAACCTCCGTTTGTACGCGTTTCAAATGCGTCTAGCAGAATTAGTCTCTAGTGATTTGGGAATGTTTCACCGTATGTGGGATATGCTATTAAAATATTACCAAATCATTGCTGCACATGTGAACTGATTTCCAAACAATCTTCAGGTATGACGATTACTGTGCGTTGTATTTTGTTAAGGTAAACAAATTATTAATCAAATGAACATAAACGAAATTTGCCGCATTAAGAAAACATCAGCACCTGGCGTTTGTAAACTATACAATCACAAGAACATGGGAAATCTTAGGCCACAGGCAAAATTTCGCGTTGATCTATATAGGAATTTCCGATATATTTGTTGTGTGAGTGCAGGATTTTTTAAAAGCACTACAATTGGTTTTATTTATGTATACAATTTTACAATACTGCACAAAAGCTGCAATTACTGCCTGTCAATCACTTTTGTTGTGTAGACAATAAGGAGAAAATTGGGAAAGGGATAGGGGAAAAAGGCGGAAAGGGTGGGGGTGTGTTCTGAAGTTCTAGGACCTCATTAGAATGTTTTTTTGGCCCCCTCAAAGAAAACTGTCCACAACCCGACTGCGGATTCGAACCTGGCTCTCCCCCATGAGAGACCAGCCTTCTTAACCACACGACCAGCCGCTCCTCCTGTTTAGAATACTGATTTACACCAGCATTGCGGGCCAGTAAAAATTGTTCCGCGGGTCAATTTTATCCCGCTGGCCATAGTCTGCCCACATCAGATTTATACTATTGGCTGTTGATCCAAATGTCCTAGGTTTATTCGGCGTCGAGTGGGTTTTATAAATTCCCTCGGCCTTTAGGTCGACCCAATCTAACTGCTTTCATCAGGAGCTGTCACTTGAAGTAAATGCGACTGGTCAGACAATATCATCTATCGTGTACCGACAAATCTATAATCCTAAGGATCTAGTGGCGCGTGACTTCAATCACAGGCGTGAGGTAAAGTTAGGGCAGTTGTGATGGTAAAGTGAGGGGGAGTTGTGAGGTAAAGTGAGGGCAGTTGTAGAGGTAAAGTGAGGGCAGTTGTGAGGTAAAGTTAGGGCAGTTGTGAGGTAAAGTTAGGGCGGTTATGAGGTAAAGTGAGAGCAGTTGTGAGGTAAAGTGAGGGCAGTTGTGAGGTAAAGTGAGGGCAGTTGTGAGGTAAAGTGAGGGCAGTTGTGAGGTAAAGTGAGGGCAGTTGTGAGGTAAAGTTAGGGCAGTTGTGAGGTAGAGTTAGGGCAGTTCTGAGGTAAAGTTAGGGGAGTTGTGAGGTAAAGTGAGGGCAGTTGTATGGTAAAGTGAGGGCAGTTGTGAGGTAAAGTGAGGGCAGTTGTGAGGTAAAGTTAGGGGAGTTGTGAGGTAAAGTGAGGGCAGTTGTGAGGTAAAGTGAGGGCAGTTGTGAGAAGACACAAGTCATGTCCCTCGAAACTATCCGGGAAATTAACCCTGTCAACAAGTGCTAGATGAAGTCGGCTGAGTCGATCGAAAGGCGCAAATATCGCAGCTCTGCTGAAAACAGCAGAACGCATTTACGTCTTGGTACGAACAAAAAGAAGTACCACATGCCCAATGCACCAGTGGAGGGGGGAAAAGGTCTTTGACTTGCACGTGAAACCATTACCTGGTGCCTGACATTTTCTGTAGAAATCAAAGACACCTGCTGCCTTCAGGTGTTTATTTCCATCGCAGTTGGCCTGGGGGTTTAACTTTACCTGGGTGTCAGCCTGCGGGGACGCTTGTGGGCGAGGACAACCGCAAGGAAGTGATGGGAGCGAGGATCGACAGATGGTGAGCGGCAGACAACCACCATGTAAGATACAGTTTTAACTCGGTGTTTGTACTTAATCCGCTCCTGATTCTTGGACGCATACCAAACACTATCTACACCAAACACTATCTATACCAAACACTATCTACACCAAACACTATCTATAGCAAATACTATCTACACCAAACACTATCTACACCAAACACTATCTACACCAAACACTATCTACACCAAACACTATCTACACCAAACACTATTTACACCAAACACTATCTACACCAAACACTATCTACACCAAACACTATCTACACCAAACACTATCTACACCAAACACTATTTACACCAAACACTATCTTCACCAAACACTATCTACACCAAATACTATCTACACCAAACACTATCTACACCAAACACCATCTATAGCAAATATTATCTACATCAAACACTATCTACACCAAATACTATCTACACCAAACACTATCTACACCAAACACCATCTATAGCAAATATTATCTACATCAAACACTATCTACACCAAACACTATCTACACCAAACACTATCTACACCAAACACTATCTACACCAAACACTATCTACACCAAACACTATCTACACCAAACACTATCTACACAAAACACTATCTACACAAAACACTATCTATAGCAAATACTATCTACACCAAACACTATCTACACCAAACACTATCTACACCAAACACTATCTACACCAAACACTATCTACACAAAACACTATCTACACAAAACACTATCTACACAAAACACTATCTATAACAAATACTATCTACACCAAACGCTATCTATGCCAAACACTATCTATACGAAACACTATCTGTATAAAACACTATCTATAGCAAACACTATCTACACCAAACCCTTTCTACACCAAACACTATCTACACCAAACACTATCTACACCAAACACTATCTATAGCAAATACTATCTACACCAAACACTATCTATACCAAACACTATCTATACGAAACACTATCTGTACCAAACACTATCTATACCAAACGCTATCTGTACACAACACTGTCTGTGCCAAACGCTATCTATACTAAACACTATTTATACCAAACACTATCTATAACGAACGAATTGTCCCATAACAGATAAAGGGTTAAGAGATTAATACGCCCACATAGGGAATGGAAAATCTGTCTGTCTGTCTGTCTGTCTGTCTGTCTGTCTGTCTGTCTGTCTGTCTGTCTGTCTGTCTGTCTGTCTGTCTGTCTGTCTGTCTGTCTGTCTGTCTGTCTGTATGTATGTATGTATGTATGTATGTATGTATGTATGTATGTATGTATGTATGTATGTATGTATGTATGTATGTATGTATATATGTATGTATATATGTATGTATGTATGTATGTATGTATATATGTATGTATGTATGTATGTATGTATGTATGTATGTATGTATGTATGTATGTATGTATGTATTTATGTATGTCATGTATGTATGTATGTATGTATGTATGTTATGTATGTATGTATGTATGTCTGTATGTCCTGTCGTATGTATGTAATGTCCTGTTGTGTGGTGTGTGTGCGTGCGTTGTTCTGTCTGCGTGCTGTGCGTGCGTGCGTGTGTGTGTGTGTGTGTGTGTGTGTATGTATGTATGTATTAGGGCTGTACCGAATAGTGATTTTAACTATTCGGCCGAATACGAATAGCGGGACCAACTATTTGGCCGAATACGAATAGTGTATCATCATCATCATCAGGTGCCTTGCCGACTGACGTAGGCGATTGTACCTCGCCACAATCTGCGATCTTCTGCAGCATGTATTAATTCGTGTGCTGACACGCCTCCACGCCATGCAACAAGACTGTGAAGAATCTTCTCTCGTTGTCTTCCTCTATCCCTCCTTCCACAGATCTTTCCAGGGGTCACCACATGTTCCATTTTCCATCTTCTCATAACATGGCCGAAAAATGATGACTGTCTCCTTCTGATGTCTGTGATTATTTGTCTTCTGGCTCTAAAGAAATTGTTTGTCCTGCCTACCGATTGTCCAGGACTCACAGCCATATGTTAAAACTGTGCATCAGGTATAGTAAGATTTGGTGTTATACAGTTATTAAATTAAGCAGAAATCCAAATGAGAGGGAGCAGGGCTGTCGAAATTATTTTGCGAATAGTACCAATTTGTGTGTGTATTTGTTGTGTATAAAGGTACCAAAAAGACACGAAGCGGTGCCAAATTTTAAGTTTTTAATTAGAAACCGTTAAAACATCCGATTTCAACACCTTTTACGAAATTGTAGCCAGATAGAGAGTTTGCCTCTCCCTAAGTACCTCCGCCTTCATTTTTATCAATGGAGTTCCAGAATCCTCATGGAAATGCACTTGGTTGGATAAGAGACAAATCTTTAGAATCTCCTTTATCTTTAAAGTCCTTCCACAACAAGTGGCCAGGAAGATAACGGTTCATTGCAAGTCAAGGACTCCAGGCTTGTCTAAGAATAGCATACACATATTAAACTAACGAATCTTTTGACCTTTATATTTTTCTTCACCCGACTCAGACCCGTGTCTGACGTCACTGAATGTGTTTGTTTTCCTGTGAGGCGGGGCTGAATAACCTCAGTTGTCTGCCTTCAGACGCAGCCATGATATCACCAGCTGACTGGTTGTCATTAGATACAGCTACGGTCTCGGCTCATGGAATCTTTCCCTCTATTGGTGTACCCCATCAGGACATCACACAAGCGATAAACACCAGGTGACACAAAGTGCCACCATGCGGATGAGGATCACCAGTGGAGAGGTCCCAGAAACCCCTTTCAGTCGTTAGGCGATATTTATGGCCCGGCTATATTCAGGGCCCCCGGCAAAAGCCAGGGTGGGATTTTCAAATAACAAAACATTGCATCTCACTGAAATTATCATGGAATCGCCTTCAAATGCAAAAAGTTGTCGAATTGCGCAGTCGGTCAATGGGATCTGCATCTAGGGTGGGGTGTCTAATAAACAGTTAGTTAGATAGTTAGTTAGTTAGTCAGTTAGTTAGTTAGTTAGATTGGTTATCATCACTGCACTCCGGACATGATCATGGGTGCTCAAATCCTACCCTTAGTATAAACCCTAACGTCCGATGGCTAATAGTGCCAGTTCTATGTTCATTATTAACAAGTCTTCTGGTGTGTCTGGTGTGTGTGTCTCGTTTTTTGCTATGCCGATCTCAATTCCCAAGTCTGCCATTCTGGCAAGGGATGTGGATTCACTGCCCAAAAGTCCTCTATCCTTCCAATTTCTCTGAGGGCATTATTAATATCAGCATGATCCATACCCGTCGGTAGTGATGGCAGGTCCAGCCAACCTATCAGCTCTTTCATTTCCATCGACGCCTGCGAGTCCCGGAACAAAAATAAAGGTGATTCCACGCACAGTGGACTTCTGTAATGATTCAAGCCAATGTCTTCTCACCGAACCTGCCTGAATCCTCCAAATCATACTCATTGAATCACTGAGTATTCATACGCGGGTGTAGTTTTGTGTTTCGAGCCAGGCGAACGCTTGCGTTACTGCTATTACCTCCATCGTCATGCTGCTGGTTGTCACGGAAAAGGCGCCGTTGGTTTCTTTGACTGTTCTGCCTTCTGAGCGTGCTGTGAATGCCCATGCACTTCTTTTTTGGCATATAACGGATCCGTCTGTGTAGATTAGTGCAACTGCTTCCTGAGGGAAGTCTGAACTCACGTGCATTTACTCCATTGAACGGTTCAGGTCTAATGAACAGGTTACCGTTAAGTGTGTGCGTGTATTTATTTATTTAAGTAACGGATCCGTTTCATACCAGTAGCGCATATGGTGCTAGACCTATGTTTTTATAGACTAGTCGGCTGCGCCTTGGATATGGTAAAAACCGCGCAGATGAGGTTCTCCAGTTCAACATTTTTACAATCGACAAACACTAGCGTAAAAGTAACTCTGATCCCCCGACGCCCCGCCCATATACACACTAGCCCATTTCCTATTGGTAGTTCCTGAGCTCTGTGACCTTCGCACTGAGGTTACGGGGGTGTTCCGCAATGTCTTTGAGAAATTTGTCCCAACACAACTCCTCTAGAGAGTGTTGCAACGTATGTCACAGGCATTCTTTTATTCTTTTTCTCGGAATGCAAACTTAAATACATCACAGAAAGCAAACAACAGAGCAGGACACACCCGTAACCTTCAGGGAAGTAGATCACACAACAAACTTGTAAATGAAACGTGACCTACTTTGTTTGGGAGATTAACTTAAATCTAACCTTACATTGATATTTCCTACTCAGGTCATAAGACAACTCCAAATCAAGGTCATCACAATCGTCTCCACAGAAATCAGCACCATGCACTTTGCCAGTAGACACATTTTTTAACATCTAATGAGAAGCAGTGAAGTCCGTGCAACATTTGTTTGACAAGAGCATTTCAGTTCACATGCTGTTGTTTCAACTGACTATATAACACACAGACCACACTCCAGCAGCCGACTTTCGAAACCGGTTATATCAGAATTTTGAAACTAATTGCATAACCATTAAGTGTCAAACGTCGGGCCTTAAGTCCGTAAAACACAGTGATTTTCAACGGTAATTTCTGTGAGTTTTTCTCCCCCAACGTCCCGCCCATATACACACTAGCTCACTTTTGATTAGTAGTTCATGAACCTGTCACCTTGGCAAAGTTTACGGAGGTGTTCTCCAATGCCGGTGATATCGCGCGTTGTATATTTCAGTACGCCAGCGCTTTTAAAACTCCAGAGACGAGGTGAAACTGTCCCTAAAACAACTCGCCCTAGAGAGTGCTGCGACCTTTGTCACAGTCATTCTCTTTCTCGGAATGAAAACCTAAATGCAAAGACAACACAGAAAACAAACAATAGAGCGGGACACAGATGCAACCTTTAGGAAAGTCGATCAGGCCAACAAACTTGTGAATTAAAATTGACATACTTTGTTTGGGGAGATTTACGTAAACGTAACCGAACTTTTATTTCAGTAGTCATGGCTTCTCGTAAGCAGCGGTATTTAGCATTCATACGCCCGTCTGCCGATCGGAAAGCCGTGGGTTCAGTTCCTGACGGATCCGTACTTTTATTTTTTCAGTCTATGACCTTGGCTCCCAGGTCGATCCAGCCTTGAGTGGGTGCTAGGTATATTCCAGTGAAGTAAAGGCGGCCGTGATACTGACCACATCATCCCCTGAGCGCCGATTTGTCTATAAAATAGAGGTATATCGGAGTCTAGCCCTATATGCCTTAAAGGTGGGGAAAAGGTTCTTTAGAAACTTTACTTACAAAGCTTTTCAACTACAAGCCTACAGCACTACTACTTTAACTGGTCCGTTGATTTACCTCCAGGTCTGGCCTTATCTCAGCCGAGCCTGGATAGACACGAACAGGTTCTGGGCTACATAAATATTATGACAACGGCAGCTCTGGTCTCCCTTACGGCCTAATGCAGATAGTGCTTTAGCAGCACTAACAGTTCTTAACGGGTGGATGTTGCAACCAGAGAGAGAGAGAGAGAGGGAGAGAGAGAGAGAGAGAGGGGGGAGGGGGAGAGAGAGAGAGAGAGAGAGAGAAAGAGACAGAGAGAGAGAAAGAGAGAAAGAGAGAGAAAGAGAAAGAGAGAGAGAGAGAGAGAGAGAGAAAGAGACAGAGACAGAGAGAGAGAGAGAGAGAAAGAGACAGAGACAGATAGAGAGAAAGAGAGAAAGAGAGAGAAAGAGAAAGAGAGAGATAGAGAGAGAGAGAGAAAGAGACAGAGACAGAGAGAGAGAGAGACAAAGAGATATTGACAGACGGAGACAGAGACAGAGACAAAGAGACAGAGACAGACGGAGACAGACACACAGACAGAGAGAGACAGAGAGAGATTAAAACGTGATAAGGCCTTAAGCTAAATAAAACCTTGAGGCATCTACTGTTTTAAATTACACCAAAGGACATTTAAAGGCCCCTGCAGACCGTGGTAGCTTAGCTTTTCTTGGGATGGGGGCGGGGGGGGGGGACCTAGCGTTAGGCCCTATAATGACAAGGTTAGCTATAATATCGTTAGGCAGATATGGGCAATAGTGGATAATGAGGTGAATATAACATTGTTTGCATGTGCATGATAGATAATATCAAGATACCCGTTGTAAGAGCCAATGTAGGCGGGTTAGAGAGACAGAAACATAAACAGACAGACAACTAACCAGTCTTGTAAATAGATTAGATAGAAAGGGAGGCAAAGACACAGAAACACAGTTAGACTGACACATAGGTTGATATATATATATATATATATATATATATATATAATGCAGATTGTCAATGGGCCAGGTAGAACTTTGGGTAGATAGGCAGACATGCGGATGCTTGGACAGATAGACGGGGGGTCAGACACGGATGGTACAGAGAGGCATGGACAGAAAGGTGCATGGTAGGAAAGACAACGGCAAACCAAGAAAAACAGTTTGTTTGAGAGATGTGGAGATGTTTGAACGCTTACACCTGCTAACATAGCATATGACAATAATGATGATTATGATGTTGGGGATGATGATAGTGTTGATGGTTATGATGACGATGTTATGCATTGCCTTAAAATATCAAACAAAAACACCTGTAAGGACCAAACTACCCAATACAAGTAAAACACAAATAGGTAATATACTCGTATATAGAGTGCTGAAGATATGGACATGAAGAGAAGACACGCAGGCATGACAGGTAATAACGAAGAACAGACAGAGAAACAGACAGACAGGCGAATAGACGGACGGACGGACGTAGTATCGCAAATAAATAGCATGAATATTCACAAAAAAACATATAATCATTTATTTTACAATGGACATCCACAAAAGACATTCATTTATGTAATATATGTGAACAGTCGCAAATGAAAACCAAACATTGAAGTGACACGTGTAAATAGTTACACAACACAGAAACGATCATTTATGTAACATTTACGAACATTTACAAAACACAAACAACAATTTGTGCAACAGATATAAACATTCACAAGGCAACATTTATGTAACATATATATGCACAGTTACAAAAGAAAAAACGATTTCTGGTGTAAAATTGGGACCTAATATTGCTGCCATTCAGAAGTAAGATGTCAGTCAGAGAGTAGTCAAGGCAAGTGGTATTAAAAAAAAAAACGGCTACAAAAAACGAAACAAACTTACCGTTAACCAATAAACTGGAAAGTGAACTTCCTTCTAAACTCTTCAACTCTAAAGTAAAGATTAGTTCTCCAAAACACAGTCTGTCGCAATAGTTCAAAACTCACCGACGTCGGGAACCAGAAAATCTAGTTCTCGCAGCACCTAACAAGTGGCTGACAGAGCCCTAGAATAACGGCGACTAATGGAGAAAGTCAACAAAAACAAAGAAAACCCGACCAACACCAGTCGGCCCCTACAGCTGTTGCCGAGTACGACTTGTCGAGCCGGCACCTAAAGCGATCTCTGCAGCACCTCCGAGCATCACAAGACGGGACTTTTTTCCCGTCGAGTCAGGATCGTCGATACTTGGATAGGCAGATGTGCCTAGGGAGGGAAATATGCCTAGAGAGGGAAATGTGCCTGCGCGATTGAGACATACAGGTCGCACAGTCTATTAGACAAGTACATCTTGTTGGAACATGAAACATGTAAATGACTGATCTGTGAGTGTGTGTGGATGTGTGAAAGGGTTGTTTGGTAAAACGAGAAGATGTTTATATACAGCAAGCAGTCATTATTAAGTACTCACACTCCAAAGGCTTTTATTATTATATAAATATATTGGTTATCATATTAATATTATATGCAGAGATTAAATAGCGTGAAGAACAAATGGCAAAGCACTAGTATATTGGTTAAAGTAAAAATCTTCAGATCAGGCATTTTTTCTGTGGCAACTTACGGTTGTGAGTCTTGGACTCTCACTCAGTCACTGAGGAGAAAGATTGGAGCTTTTCAATTGAAATGTTATAGATGAATTCTAAGAATACCATTGACCAGGAAGAGAAAAACATCGACAATCTGAAGGAGGTGAACATCAAGGAGAACTGGCTCATAAACAGCATCCTGTCACGGAAATTGAAGTATTTTGGCCACATCAAAAAGACGGTGATGGAAGGTGCAGTTTGTGAAAGGCGAGGCAGGGGTCGACTACCGCGAAGATGGATGGATACAAGACATTAAAGATGCATTGACATTGAAAGCATATGGGGCCGGAGAGCTGGCTAGGAACAGGGATAATTTCAGGCGTGCCGTGAAGAGAGCGACGTTCTGTAAAGGACTTGCTAATTGATGATGATGATTATTATTATTCCAGCTTATTAAAATATTTTACCAATTTAAAAAAAAAAAAAACTACGAAATTATAAACGAGGACACCGGTACATGGTAGTAGGGTGGGGGAGGGGGAGGCGGACAGTACATGGTAGTAGGGTGGGGGGGAGGAGGCCAGTACATGGTAGTAGGGTGGGGGGAGGAGGCCAGTACATGGTAGTAGGGTGGGGGGGGAGGAGGCCAGTACATGGTAGTAGGGTGGGGGAGGGGGGAGGCGGACAGTACATGGTAGTAGGGTGGGGGGGAGGAGGCCAGTACATGGTAGTAGGGTGGGGGGAGGAGGCCAGTACATGGTAGTAGGGTGGGGGGGGAGGAGGCCAGTAACATGGTAGTAGGGTGGGGGGAGGGGGCCAGTACATGGTAGTAGGGTGGGGGGAGGAGGCCAGTACATGGTAGTAGGGTGGGGGAGGAGGCCAGTACACGGTAGTAGGGTGGGGGGAGGAGGCCAGTACACGGTAGTAGGGTAGGGGAGGAGGCCAGTACACGGTAGTAGAGTGGGGGAAGGAGGCCAGTACACGGTAGTAGGGTTGGGGGAGGAGGCTAGTACACGGTATTAGGGTGGGGGGGAGGAGGCCAGTAAACGGTAGTAGGGTGGGGGAAGGAGGCCAGTACATGGTAGTAGGGTGGGGGAGGAGGCCAGTACACGGGTAGTAGGGTGGGGGGAGGAGGCCAGTACATGGTAGTAGGGTGGGGGGAGGAGGCCAGTACACGGTAGTAGGGTGGGGGAGGAGGCCAGTACACGGTAGTGGGGTGGGGGGAGGAGGCCAGTACACGGTAGTAGGGTGGGGGGAGGAGGCCAGTACACGGTAGTAGGGTGGGGGGAGGAGGCCAGTACACGGTAGTAGGGTGGGGGGGAGGAGGCCCAGTACACGGTAGTAGGGTGGGGGAGGAGGCCAGTACATAGTAGTAGGGTGGGGGGAGGAGGCCAGTACAGGGTAGTAGGGTGGGGGAGGAGGCCAGTACATGGTAGTAGGGTGGGGGGAGGAGGCCAGTACATGGTAGTAGGTGGGGGAAGGAGGCCAGTACACGGTAGTAGGGTGGGGGGAGGAGGCCAGTACACGGTAGTTAGAGTGGGGGGAGGAGGCTAGTACATGGTTAGGGTGGGGGGGGGAGGAGCCCAGTACACGGTAGTAGGGTGGGGGAGGAGGCCAGTACATGGTAGTAGGGTGGGTGGGGGAGGAGGCCAGTACACGGTAGTAGGGTGGGGGGAGGAGGCCAGTACATGGTAGTAGGGTGGGGGGAGGAGGCCAGTACACGGTAGTAGGGTGGGGGGAGGAGGCCAGTACATGGTAGTAGGGGAGGCGGAGGGTTCAGCTCCTTCAAAATAAGTGGAATGTGGCTTACAACATCGGAAAATTAACATTTTTTATTATTATAGATAGTAACGAAAATAATGTCCACAGATAAAACTGGCTGTCACCCAAAAATAACAATAAATGATGAAGAAATTGAAAATGTCACAAACTTTGAATATCTAGGCTCTATAATAAACAACAATGGAGACTTTTCGACAGAAATTAAGAGGAGGATGGCCATAGCAATGCAAAGATTGAGCAGCCTTAAATTAAGTCTATGGTTAAACATTAAACACCAGCAAGGAGATAAAAATTAGAATTTTGAGATCATGCATCTTCCCTATGGCTACATAAGGATGTGAGTCGTGGACAATCTCTCAGTCTTTAAGAAAGAGAACAGGGGCTTTTGAGCTGAAATGCTATAGAAAGATTCTCAGAATATCTTGGACAAAGAAGATGAGAAATATTGACATCTTGAAAGATCTGAACATCAAGGAAGATTGGCTAAAAAACAGCATCCTTTCTCGAAAGCTGAAATATTTTCGTCATATCAACCGCCACGATGGATTGAAAAAAAAAAATATAGCAGAAGGCTTGTACCAGGAAGGAGGCGCAGAGGCCGACCGAAACGAAGATGGGCACAGGATATAAGTGACTCCTTGAGTGTGAAAGCTCATGAGGCGGGAGAACTGGCAAGAGACCGAGTTTCTTACAGGCAGACTGTGATGAGAGCGACGTTCTGCAAAGGACCTGCTACATGATGATAATTATTACAGATGTTAATTTTCCGATGATGTAAAAAAAAAACTCGGAAACTACTAAACCGATTGCTTTCTTCTTGGGAAGTCCAATGTTTTGGGAAAGGGGGGGGGGGGGGGGGGGGGGGGGGGGGGGGGTGGGGGGTGGGAGGGGGGGGGGTGGGGGGGGGGGGGGGGGGGGGGGGGGGGGGGAGTTATGATTAAGAGTTAGTCGTTTCTCATTTCACACCGAAACACCCCTATAATATTGGACTTTCTCCGGGTACTCTCGGATTCCCAGAGACAGGGTGAATTAAAATGAAAGTACCCATTTGACGCCCCTTTTCTTTAGAAAATATGATTGGGCGATCACCCACCCTCGAACACCCTCTCCCCGGCTAACACACACACACACACATATATTCACACATACACTCACACACATAACACACACACATTCACACTCACACACATAACACACACACACATTCACACTCACACACATAACACACACACATTCACACTAACACTCACACACATAACACACACACAACACATTTACACTCACACTCACACTCACACACATAACACACATTCACACTCACACTCACACACATAACACACACACACATTCACACTCACACACATAACACACACACATTCACACTCACACACACACTAATACACATACACACATAACATACACACACATAACACACACACACACACCATGTTTTCTCTGAGTCTGCGGGCTGCATCAAGGAATAAATAGACGTGACTTTTGACCAGCCATGACACAGGGTGCTCACACAGTTTTGTATTTAGTGTCCAGACGGGGATATTTGAAACAGAAAGTGAGTACATTATCAACTGCGTGTTAAAGACAGGGGATTGTCGCAATAAAGTATACTTGGTAATCTAGACTCACAGTTCCAGAAAGATCTACTAAGTCACCGATGCATAGCTGAGCTAGACCTCGACCCAATTACCTGAATTCTTGTTTTCACAAACAGCTTGTTTTCACAGTTATCAAATATTGTGCAGAAACTTGGTAACTAGACTCACAGTTCCAGAAAGCTCTACTAGTCATGGCATAGCAGCGATACCCAATTACCTGAATTCTTGTTTTCACAAACAGCTTGTTTTCACAGTTATCAAATATTGTGCAGAAACTTAGCATCGGCTAACTCATAGCATACATCGATACAGCGCAGTAGAAGTCCTAGTCCATTGTAGAAATGCACGGCCTTCTATATTTATACAGCCGGACCTGTAGAAATGCACGGCCTTCTATATTTATACAGCCGGACCTGTAGAAATGCACGGCCTTCTATATTTATACAGCCGGACCTGTAGAAATGCACGGCCTTCTATATTTATACAGCCGGACCTGTAGAAATGCACGGCCTTCTATATTTAACAGCCGGACCTGTAGAAATGCACGGCCTTCTATATTTATACAGCCGGACCTGTAGAAATGCACGGCCTTCTATATTTATACAGCCGGACCTGTAGAAATGCACGGCCTTCTATATTTATACAGCCGGACCTGTAGAAATGCACGGCCTTCTATATTTATACAGCCGGACCTGTAGAAATGCACGGCCTTCTATATTTATACAGCCGGACCTGTAGAAATGCACGGCTTTCTATATTTATACAGCGGACCTGTAGAAATGCACGGCCTTCTATATTTATACAGCCGGACCTGTAGAAATGCCAGGGAGTTACATAGACGCAAAAGGCCAACACGATCAACGACTGGTAGCTCAATCAGAAAGCGGTAGGGTAAACGCAATAATACTGCAAGAGTTACAGCTGCTTGGTGGAGAGCAGTTTTCAGCCGAGAATATGGCGCAAGCAGTATAGAGCACAATATAGAAAACTTGATCTCGAGAGAGAGAGAGAGAGAGAGAGAGTGAGAGAGAGAGAGAGAGAGAGTGAGAGAGAGAGAGAGTGAGAGAGAGAGAGAGAGAGAGAGAGAGAGAGAGAGAGAGAGAGAGAGAGATTCAGGACGCAAGAGGAAGCAACAACCTCCCACACAGACTGTAAGCAGGAAGATGGTTTTGGAACTAGGTCTAGTCACCAAGTAGTTGAAAACAACCTCAAGTATTAGCTAGTTATGGTCAGAGGTGTTGCACATAGCCGTTAGTTTAAAGTTTCTAATTATCCTCCAAGTATAGAACTGAACCTTGCTTCTATTTCTTAAAAAAATATCTATATAAGGAGGAGGATCCTCTAGTTAACTGTATAAAACCACCAGCATCGGCTGATGAACAAGGAACCAGACACAAAGAAAACGTGAGGTGGAGGAGGAAAGAAAGCGCCCCCTCCTACTCACCCCCCCCCCTCTTTTACTCGTCTTCAAGGGCCTAAACATTGTAAAAGTGCCTAAAAATAACATGCTAAATGGAAAGTAAATATAATAACACATTAAAAATAATATATGCGTAAATGTATATATTGTTGGTAATTATCGCCTATGTATAGAATTTATCATTTCCTATTTGAGTTTTTGTTGTCCACCCAGGGCCGGATTTATGCTTGATTAGGACCTAGTTACTATACAAAACCCTGAGATCCCTACTGTTTCAAACAGCTGCGATCAGATCGCATATTAGCTCGTGGGTAGACGACTTCGTCGCAGGGGGGACATTATTTCGGTCTGTCTTCTTTGATTGCATCAACCCAGCAAGAGTCATTTTCATGGCTACTTGGTGGCGAGCAGTGCTAGGCCACTTTATATGGCGCACATAAACTAGTCACAATTATAACCAAAAGCTCCCCCTGTGAGGATGATGGTTGTTTTTAAAATACACCAACCATCCAAAACAATAAAAAACGAAAATAAATGCGCCTTTTAAATATATGGTGCAGCTTTGTGGCGCAGAGGCTATCAAACGCAGTTAACTCACGATCCTCGAGTGCTGTAGTTCGTTGCACGCTGTGGAGGGAAAACCAATCCGTTTTCGTGGTTTTCGGTATAAGAGTCGCATTGTGGAAAACATTGGCGCCTCACCAGGTAATTTCCCCAAAGACAACAGTGGTCACTATAACCAACCTTCATTGACGAGACGGACAATGGAAAAAAGAAGGAGAAAAAATGCTGTCGTTCAATTTGTGTGTGTGAAAGAAATAAAGAATGTATTTGCAAAGTCACTTACATTATGTTAAATAATCCTCTAGAATGCTCCAAGTTACAGTTTAAAACATTTCTTTCCTTTTTTCTCCCCCCCCCCCCCCAACCACGAAAAAAAGAACGATATATGTAAATAAAGTGCAGCACTAATGCCTCCCACATTCCCCACCTCTGTTCCGGGTTTACTAAACACTTGCTGGAAGCTGAGAGACATCAAGGCTGGGTGTGTCTGGGTGGAGACCCATCATCGCTAAGTTCCCTGGTGGTTCCCTGGGAACGGGCGTGGACCAAAACATACCGGTCTGAGAAAGTGCAGGGCTCAGGTTTCCAGCATGACCTGGATCATTGTTTCGGTTGTTGCACCCGGCGGTGATTGTTTTAAGAAAACATGAGATAATCCCAGCAAATGGTCCGTTTTGATAGGTTTATATTAGAGACAGATGGTGAACGCAAAGCTTGTGATGTTGGATGTGCGAGTCTGGCGTCTGTGGCAGACAGACAGACAGACAGACAGACAGACAGACAGACAGACAGACAGACAGACAGACAGACAGACAGACAGACAGACAGACAGACAGACAGACAGACAGACAGACAGACAGACAGACAGACATATAAATGGATTAATGGATGACAGATGGATGTAGGAATAGGCGAGCTGGAGGGAGGGCAGGCGGGTAAGTTGGGTGAATGCATGAAAGAATGGATGGATAGATGGATGGGTCAATGGATGAATGATAGATGAACGGAGGGATGGATTGGTATATGGATGGATGGGTGGATAGATAGATGGATGCATCGAAGCACAAAAAGACTGGTGCAGGCTGGAGCAAGCTTGGTCGCATTTTTCAATAGTTTACTGCAAGATAACAAAGGAGATATAGCCAGGTTTCATACCATCCACCTCTAGCTAGATAAAGGTATGACGATCTGAATGAAACCAAGAATAAACATACTGAAATATGAAGAATTATATGAACACCAGGACTGCCCATCCTCTGTACCCACCCCACAAGTCATGGAGTCCACCAAGCAAATGAGCCTCACCACTAGTCAGAATGCCCAACTAGCTTGTGTCATCAGGAGTCTGAATCACCACACACCTGCGTCCTCCACTAGCCAGAGTCACCACTAGCTTGTGTCATCAGGAATCACGAACATGACCCACACGCTTGTGATCATGCGTGACCCCACCTAGCCAGACAGTCATCACTAGCTTGTGTCATAAGGAATGTTAATCACCACCACCTGCGTCCCCACTAGTCAGAGTCACCACTAGCTTGTGTCATCAGGAATCCGAATGACCACCGCCTGCGTCCCCACTAGCCAGAGTCATCACTAGCTTGTGTCATCAGGAATGTTAATCACCACCACCTGCGTCCCCACTAGCCAGAGTCACCACTAGCTTGTGTCATCAGGAGTCTGAATCACCAACACCTGCGTCCTCACTAGCCAGAGTCACCACTAGCTTGTGTCATCAGGAATCCGAATGACCACCGCCTGCGTCCCCACTAGCCAGAGTCATCACTAGCTTGTGTCATCTGGAATGTTAATCACCGCTACCTGCGTCCCCACTAGCCAGAGTCACCACTAGCTTGTGTCATCTGGAATCCGAATCACCACCACCTGCATCCCCACTAGCCAGAGTCACCACTAGCTTGTGTCATCAGGAATGTGAATCACCACCGCCTGTGTCCCCACTAGTTAGAGTCACGACTAACTACATTGCAGTCATAATTACCACTAGACCTCTAATTAAGATCACAACTAGTCCGCCTCACCGTTAGTCAGAATCACCACAGTTCAATCACCCCTTGTGAATGTCACCACTAGTCAGTGCGCTATTCTACCTGCACGTTCTTTACGCAGTGCGTTCCACCGTACAAAGACGCTGCGTTGTATTCAGTACATGCTAACTCTTTTGCTGCAATGAAAAAAAACAAACTGTAGAAAAGCTATAGAAATGCGAGTGACTAAAATAAAATCTGAAGCGGGCTGAGTGGTCTCGAGGCATGGCGTCCGCCTTAAGTGCTAGAGGCTCTGGGTTCAGGCACCAGTAGAAGCTGGGATTTTTGTTCACGCAGACTCAAGTAATTCCCCCTGGTCTTTGCGTAGTAAGATCGGACACCCGTGTGTATTGTAGCGCTCCTAACGGCGCTACACAGGCAAAATTTAGAGTTGAAAATCTACCCAAAGTATTTCAGGCTCCTCGTCGGTGCTACGGTGTTCGTGCACTGCGATAAGATTCTTTGGACCAAGGTTTGAGTTAGAAGTAGAACGGAGCACTCATGGGTACCACTCTTGTGCCATGATGTTGGTCCTTTGCTTAAACACAAGAAACAGATCTGCCTAAATACACAACTCGAGTGCTGAAGTGTCTGCAGAGACTTTCGCTACTGTTCAAAATACTCATACTCAGCAGCCTATTAGCGTCAATTTCATTGATAAGTTTGTTGGACAAGTTTACCCACTGGTCAGTTTATGGGTGTGGCGGTGTATTGTTGTTGTGCTTTACGTTTTTATTCCGAGAGAAGTGTCCCTGCAGCGTGTTCACCCGAAAATGCTGAGCATGTGTCAACTGTTTGCTGACAACAGAGACGCAATCTGGCCTGTTCCAACCACAATGAAGACACAGCTGTATGGTACCCCAGAAGATGTGGACTGCACGATAGCTTTCATAAAGGCTACCGGCCTCCTGGTATAAGTTTTCTGACAAAAGGATCGAAGGAAAAGAAGATCTTCTCGCACGTTAAGAACCATCCTGAGTAAACCTGAAGTGGTTATTCAGGTGACATGCACTCAGCCACACAGCTGAGCCAACATTCCCTGGCGACAACAAGTCTTTAGGGTGAGCAGTAAATGCCGGCACAATGACGGCACAGCTAAGGTTACCGAGATCTGACACGAACCAGATCCAGGATAGCGTGCGGCTTCACCAGAATGTAATAAATTGTTGTAAACTTTCTAGAGCACTGTCAACAGACACCTCATTTCATGGTGTAGATAAGTTCACAGCTATGTGGCATTCCATGGGTGCTGGATGGTAGCAGTAGGTGGAGGGCGCTGCGTCTGTAGCACTGACTTAGAGAAATTGTTGACATAAATCATATATAGTTTGCATAAAAATTCCAGTGAAATAAGAGGTGAGGGAACTACGCTGACTTTGGATTCTGTGTGTGTGTGTGTGTCTGTGTGTGTTTGTGTGTGTGTGTGTGTGTGTTTGTGTGTGTGTATGTGTGTGTGTGTAAATATCCAGAAACCAAGAGTTGTTAACCCTTTGATTTGACACTACGGATATCGCAACCCTTCGGTCTTGATTCCATGATTTATACCATAAATCTGGGGGAAATGTGGCTTTTCTGCCTACTCCCGGGCGTGAAACCGGACCACAGGGAGTTCGTCACCCGGTCGCGGCGAAGCCAGGTTTAACCAACTACGCTAGCGAGCCTGGCCTGACTTTTGATAGGACACACGTTTAGAAAACCTAAAAACAATATAGTCATGATGAATTTAATTGGAACCGACGTCGCGAAAAGGGAGAAAAGATTCGAATATTACTTGCATCAGTACGCAACAAAAAGGGTTTGGTTATATCAGGGAGTTGCAATACAGGTGAAAACAAAATAAATAAGACACTTCTAAAAGGGAATTAAGAGTGAAATAAAAACAAATGGGGAGGACATGAAGTGAGCGTCTCATGCGATAGCAAAGGATAGAACCTGACTTATTTGAGGGACTAAGCTTGAGTATGTGATGAAGAGAAGAAGGGGAAGAGGTTGAAGAAACAGTTTATATGCAAAAGTCACACCCGCTTGAAATAATCGGTGCAATAAACGAAAAGATAAAGCAAAGAGGTTGTGACCAGACAAAGAAATACTTAGTCAGATCGACTGTGTGAACAATAAGTCAAATATCAAGTCCTTTACAGAACGTCGCTCACTTACCGGCACGCCTGAAAGTCTCTCTTTCTTTATCCAGTCATCCAGCTCTGTGTGCTTTTATAGTAAACGCATCTTTAGTACGCTGTATCAATTGAGGGCCCTGCCTTGTTTTCGGAAACTGCGCCCTTCATCGCCGCTAACGCCTAAGTATTACATTCAAGATGATCTGCACATGTTCGCAAAGTACAGACTTCTATGTGAATTGTCATGACATTTTGTTTTGATTCGTAAAATTTAATTTTCGTTTGAGAGAGGCACAGTTAGTTATTAACACAATGTATAATATAGAATATCTTTTTCCCCCTTCAAAATAAGAGATCTCTGGACAGAAATGACAGCTGGACAATTTCCGGTGTTGTTTGCGATTCCGGTTCACAAAATGGTAACTACAGCACTGTATGTTTGAAAACCTACATGCTTTTTCTTTAAACGCCTCCTAGAAGATCTTAGCCTAAACAACACAGTTTTGCTTTCATTCGACTGATTTTTTTTTTTTTTTTCAACAGGAAGATCTGGCTTATGCTTATGTAACGGCTGGCGCAGCAGACCTGAACAGATGCCAGCTAATGTCGGATGTACTAGCTGTTAGGTTGGTAAAACATGGTACAGCGTTACCGTTTACAGTATTAGTGTAAACAAACATGACTCCAGCTAACTTCCTTCCTACGCAAATTGTAGGGAGTAACATGAAACCTACATTTCTGGTACCAATTCCCCCCCCCCCTCCTAAATAAAACAGAGGAAGAAACGCAGCAGCAGCAGCTGCAGCAGCAGCAGCAGCTGCAGCAGCAGCAGCAGAGAAGAGAAGAAGAAGAAGAAGAAGAAGAATAAAGAAGAAGAAGAAGAAGAAGAAGAAGAAGAAGAAGAGAAGAAGAAGAAAAGAAGAAGAAAGAAGAAGAAGAAGAAGAAGAAGAAGAAAGAAGAAGAAGAAGAAAATAAGAAGAAGAAAAAAAGAAGAAGAAGAAGAAGAAGAAGAAGAAGAAGAAGAAGAAAGAAGAAGAAGAAGAAGAAGAAGAAGAAGAAGAAGAAGAAGAAGAAGAAGGAGGAGAAGAAGAAGAAGAAGAAGAAGAAGAAGAAGAAGAAGAAGAAGAAGAAGAAGAAGAAGAAGAAAAGAAGAAGAAGAAGAAGAAGAAGAAGAAGAAGAAGAAGAAGAAGAAGAAGAAGAAGAAGAAGAAGAAGAAGAAGAAGAAGAAGAAGAAGAAAAGAAGAAGACAACAATAACAAAATACCACGATGAATCAAATCAATCAATCCTCATCGCGTCTAGTGGCACATTAGGCAGAGATAAACTGACACCGCTCAGTTCGATTCTGAGCTATCCTCTTTATCTCCAGTTTTGTCCTTCGCGTAGCCTTGAGTTCAGCCTCAAATTTTCGCCTCAAAGTGCCTCTGGATCTGTCTCTTCCTTGCCGTCCTTGTGGTGTCCATTGCATTGCCTGTCTCACCCCCGTCTTCATTTTTTGATTTCTAAATTTACATCTTCTAAGTCTATCATTTGTTGTAATCTGGAATTGCTGATTTATCTTCCTATGTGAATCCCAACAATCTTCTGATAATTTTTTCCTCAAAAACCTCTGTATATACTCTCTATCTTTCTGTCTGTGTTCCACGTTTCTTCTGCATAGAGAACTATCCTAACGCATGTTATATATATATATCCCCAGTTTAGTTTTAGTGCTGTAGATGTTTGATCTCCAGATACTCCGAAGTCTGTTATAAGCAGCATTGTTCTTGTAATTCTCTGATTGATTTCTATTTGATTTCTGAGGAGACAAAGCGTACTCTGTAAAAATCTTCGCTGTCGAGGTAGGCGCAAGAGGACTCATCTCCACTTCTACATACAATGTGCTAAAGCAGCTGGGCTTGCAAAGAAACGAGCGTAAACGGTCACTAAAACAACTGGGAGAAGCAGCTAAAAGGACTTCGATCTGGTTTTAGACACAAGGGAACGTCGTGGGGGATGATCCTCGGTAGACTAATCCGAGCGCTTAGTGGAAAATAACTTTTCATTCCTATAAAGCTTAAGTGTCTGATAAATGTCTGCCAGTGCCTCTCTGCCAAATGCCAAAGTCTAAGAACTGTTAGATGAACCAGCCGTAATCTTGTCACTCTGGTGGTGAAGGTAGTCGGCTAATTTGCTATTGCAGCGACAAATATAACACAAATCTAACAATACCTGTCACAAAGTCACCCCAGTTTCTTGTCCCTGTCCGAGAGTCCGATAAAGTGCATCATTGGAAGATCGAGGCCTTGAGTCATGACCAAGGTCGGCCTAACTTCCGAGATCGTATAGCAAGTAAAGGGCCGAAACAATCGTCGACGAGGGATCTTTCCACTGATGATCGGCGGACACCTGCTGTGCCTGCTCCTCCGTGGAGTTCTTATTGTACAACCACTACATTCCCATCCGAGGAGATAGTGCTTCCCAGGTAAGTGAAGTCAGTCAGTGTTGCCAAACCTACATTAAACGCGATGAAAAACAAGAAGATAAAAGTGATGACGAATAAGAAGCTAAAGTTATGAGGAGTAAAGAAGAACAGGAAGAAACTGTAATTAAGAGCAGCAAAAAACCCACTTGTCTTGTGTGCACATCCGCTTTGTAGATCAGGCTAATCAATATGCATCCAGTTTTTTCCTCATTTTTGACTTCTGTACTCTGGCTTCTACCTCTCTATCGAGTCTGCGAGCATCCGTAAATATGCTTCCTAGGTACTTAAATTCTCGTACTTGTTTGACTGTAATGCTGTTGACATGAACGTTCATGATATTATGATACCTGCCTATCCTCATTACCTCAGTTTCCGCGGTGTTTTTTTCTCATGTCATACTTTGTGCAGGTTTTATGTAAGGAGTTAATATCGTGTTGTAAATTCTGCTCTTGATGGTAAAGTAATATTAGTAACTGCTTTTATGTGTCTGCATAGTCTAGTAGAAATATCATTTAATACCTTTGGGTGACTGCGTCTTGTAATGGTGTGTTTAATCAAGCTTCCATTTACTAATTAAGTTCTGCTTGTTTATGAAGTTTTCAAATCGAAGATTGATCAAAATATCAAGCTATAAGCGTCAGGGCACGATTCTTGAGGTCGCAAGTCTAGTATAGATTTCATATTTTTTTCTTGTTTTTGTTTTTTAATATGAATAATTAAAAGAATGGATTAGTTACAGACACTGGAAAATAATTTTGATCCACGGTTTTTATTTTATGTAGTAACAACTGCTCTTTTTTCAGGGAACTCGTATGTTTCCAAGAGGTTTTTCTGTATATTACATAAGTAGACTTGTCCTTGCAGCTGGCTGTATTCCATGCTACATTTTATATTGATTGCATTAATTAAGTAAAGCATCCTTTTCACGCCTTTAGGCGTGTCGAATATATGGGAAGCGCGCCCATTTTTTTTACAGATCATAGGCACTAGGTGGGTAATGTTGGTCAGTGTTACACCGGTCGTCTTTACTTCTCTAGGACAGCCATCCTGCTACCCATCTTAGGCTGGGTCGACCTGCAACGCCCCATACCATGATTGCATTAGGTAGGCACCTTATAAATGATATTCTTTGTTTTGTCAAGCATGTGGCGCATCTGGCACTTGGTCTTAGACTTATAATTTGATAGACCAGAGGGTGGTGTGGTTAACATCAATCCGGCCACCTTTACTACCCAAGACTTTACCTGGCGCCAATTTCTGACATAAAATGACATAAATATTTCGTTAATGGGATATCTGCAAAAGGATATAATCACCAATATGGGTTAAATCCAACAGTGACAAATAAAATGTATTTAGTTTAGTAAGTTCGAAATATAATATTAAATATATTTGAAAATTTTTATTAAGGCGTTATTTGTTAGTTTTTGAAATATCTCTGTAAATGTTGAGTAAAAATTTTTATATTTTTTGCATAAAATATAACATTTTCAATCAATATCAGTGAAAAATATGTTGATTTTAGGCCCCAAAATTATTTTTCTATTATTTTTTTAACAAGTATATACCCAAAGAAAGCATTGTTTCAAACATATATAATTAAATTCATTTTAGGGGTTTAACCTATCCTTAGCTCACTAAGTAATTAACACAATAATATGTTCTAGTATTCAAGAAAGGTGGGTGGACACCCAACACCACATTTTCTCCTCAAGACTGGCTCCATCGCCTTTCTAGAGTGGGACAATCTGTTATATTCAGACTAAGGACACAACAGACTTTGCCAACATCTGTTCAAATGTGTCGCAGTGTGTAGGAAACGTGGAGACGTGTCCTGCAGCTTGGCACTAGAAACAGCTGAGCATGTGCTCCAGCACTGTCAACTGTATGCTGCCAACAGAGACCCAGTCTTGCTGTTCCAAGGTCAATCAATACTAGGGCTGTACCGAATACGAATAGCTGGACCAACTATTCGGCCGAATACGAATACGAATAGTGAATCATCATCATCAGTTGCTTTGCCGACTGGCATAGGCGATTATACCTCGCCACAATCTGCGATCTCTTGCAGCATGTATTAGTTCGTGTGCTGACACACCTCCATGCCATGCAACAAGTCTGTCAAGAATCTTCTCTCGTTGTCTTCCTCTATCCCTCCTTCCACAGATCTTTCCAGTGGTCACCACATGTTTCATTTTCCCTAATCTTATAACATGGCCGAAAAATGATGACTATCTCCTTCTGATGTCTGTGAGTAGTTGTCTTCGGGCTCCCGCCTCTTTTAAAACCTCTTGGTTGCTTTTTTCTGGCTGTCCAATGTATTTTAAGCATTGTTCTGTAAAACCACATCTCTGAGGCTTCAAGAAATTGTTTGGCCTGCCTACCGATTGTCCAGGACTCACGGCCATGTGTTAAAACTGGATGTATGTAGCAAGCAAGAGAGCATTAGCTTTAAAAAAAAAAAAAATCGTTCCATGTTGTCAACATTAAGACAGGTTCTTGTCACACTGAAGGTATTTCCAGCTGTACTAAACAGACGTTCACTTGGTACGCTCGTAGGTGGTGCACAAAGTAACGCTTGACAGTATGAACCAAGGTGGGAAATCTTGATATGTTCATTTTCCACCAGTCCAGAAAGGTGTAAAGTAACCACTATTCGTATTCGGCCCGACCGCAACTATTCGGCCGAATACCGAATAGTTATTAGGTCCACTATTCGGTCCCGTAGCGAATACGAAGCGAATATTCGGTACAGCCCTATCAAAACAAAACTTTATGGTACACGACGGGGAAATTTGGACTGCACGATAGTTTTCATATACGCACTGGTCTTAAAATATAAGTTTTTTTAATTCTGACTGCAGGATCGAAGAAAGAGAAAAATAACAAGAACAAAAACAAGATCATTATTATCAGCATCATCATCAACATCATCATGCTATCCGTGTAACATACCGATACTAGGAATTACGGATCGTGTGAGTATTAAAAGTCTATGGTTAAGCACCAGCAAGGAAACAAAGATTCTATTTGGAGACCATACATTTTCCATATAGCAACATACGGATGTGAGTCGTGGACTGTCTCCCAGTCCTTAAGAAAGAAAATAGGAGCTTTTGAGCTGAAATGCTAAAGAAATATTCTCAGAATACCATTGACAAAGAAAGGAATAAATACTGAAATTTTAACAGATCTGAATATCGCCGAAGATTGGCTAATAAACAGCATCTTGTCTCGGAAGCTGAAATTTCTTGGTTATAGCGAACGCCATGGCGAACTGTAAAAACAAATAGCAGAAATATAGTACCTGGAAGGAAGGTCAGGGGCCGACCATCACGAAGATGGGCACAGAATACAAGTGAAAGTAAAGTAAAGGACCCTTTTCGACGCCTTACATGCGTATTGGGTATATAGGGCAAGACCTATATTTTATAGACCAACGGCACAAGATGGGTGATGTGGTCAGCATCACACCGGCCGCCTTTACTTCTCAGGACTGCACATGGTACCCATTCATGGCTGGGTAGGCCTGGGAGCCAAGGTTACTTTTGAAAAAAGTCCGGCACCGCCAGGGAGCGAACCTACGACCTTCCGATTCGCAGACGAGCGTAAAGCCGCTACGCCACGGTGACTCCCACAGGATGTAAGTGACTCCTTGAATATAAAAATGCACAAGGCGGGAATGCTGGCGAGAGACCGAGTTTCTTTCAGGCAGACCGTGATTAGAGACACGTTCTGAAAAGGACCTGCTACAAGATGATGATGATGATGTCAGTGCTATGTCCTCCTAACACCCAACCCTTGTGCCTGAACCGCCGAAGGTATTTATCTTTTGCCCTCCCTTTATCCGCTCCGGCAAGGATGCTATCTGCCACTGAGCTATCATGTTTATTTTTATTAACATGTCCAAAAACTTGTGGCTGTCTACTTTTAACTTCTCTATGTCTGCAGTTTTCATGTCTTCGGTAGGGTTTTGGAACGAAACAAAACCCAGCGGGGATGGCGCGCCGACCATAGAAAACATTGGGGGACAGGAGGGGTAAGTCACTTTAACTTATTTTTTTGTAAAAAAAAATGGAGAGCATCAAGGGGCATATTCATAACGTAACGAGCTTAATAATAATAATAAGTAATAATATAATAATAATAATAAATAATAATAATAATAATAAATAAATAATACTAGTGTCTATGCTGAAAGGTGAAAAAAACTACATTAAAATTGATGATAATGAATAAATATAATTTTTAAATACAGAATGTAGGTGTGAATTGTACCTGAAATTATGACGGGTGGGGTTGAAGGGCCCCTCCGGTGGCTTGTAACTTTTTTTAAAACACAGATAATATCAAACCGTAATAAAAGGCTTAGGCAAGGGATCAGACACGGGCAGTGAGATTGGGGGAATTTGGCGGACAAACACCACTCGGGTAAACAATTGACACAGGGTGCAAGCTCTAACCCATTTTGGCAAAGCACGTTCGGCAGTACTAGGGTAAACCCGGACAACAGGGCAAAGGAAACGTTGTCGCAATATCTAAGGTTTAACTCTACACCACACAAGAAAAACCCGTTATGTCAAGATATAAGGAATATACAGTTGAATTTTAAAATGAAAAAGTGGAAGGGCGTCCTAACCGTACAGACTGTGCTTAGCACTTTGGGGAAAAGTGTTGCAGATCCTAATTTACTTTCTTTGGGGTGAGGGGGGGGGGGGGGGGGGGGGTTAATGCCAAAACCTCTAGACCAGTGGTTTCAAAGGAAATATTTATTTCCCCCGTGGGGTGCAATTTTTTTCTTTTTTTTTTTTGAACCCACCTCTCTTTAGCCGAGACCCCCATTTTACCCGGGGGGCTAAATGTTTGGCCTTCGGCTAAAAAAGGGTTTCTGGGGCCTTTCGAGGGGGATCCCCATCCGCATGGGGGGCATTTTTTTCTCACCCGGTGTTTTACGCTTTGGATGTCCCCCGGTTGGGGGACAACAACTACCTACCTACACCAACAGCCGGGAAGCCTGTACGAGTAAAAGAAGCACACTATAGAGCAGCGGTTCTCACCCTTGGGTGCGACCCCTTTTATAAAAACGACCTTTTTTCACAAGATCGTCTCAGGCCCCAAAAAACGTATTTTTTTGTAGTCAAGAAATAGCAACGAAAAAAATTGATGTTTTAGGTCTCCAAAACACAGGAATGTTTTAAAAAAGGGGGGCGGGATTAGGAAAGGTTTAAGCCACTGTGCTAGACCAAAAATTTTATAGACCAATCGACACTGGATGGAGAAATTTAAAGTTGCCGGGCCGTTTTCCCCCCTTTCTTCCTCAAATTTCGCTAGCCATTTTAGGGAAGGGCCCAGCTAAAGTAAACCCCTCTGTTCAC